>VXBC01012402.1:359-20084 GCA_013399945.1 Ploceus nigricollis
TGGGGTTTTTTTTTGTTTTTTTTTTTTTTTTTTTTTTTTTGCGGTGGGTAGAGGGGTATTTTCCCCCCCTCCCTCTTTTGTTTTCAAAAGAGTCTTCCCCATCACTACGTAGCAGCCAGATTTTGCTGGGAGTTTTCCAGTGTAAGAAACACGTGATTGGCGGGGGAGGAAGGGAGGGGGAAGAAGGTGTCAACTCATCCTCACCGAAACTCGCTCTGGCCGACACACACCTGTCCCGCCTTAGTCACCCGGCTGCAGCGCCAAGCGGGCACATGACAGAGCGGCGGCCCGGCACACAACCCTGGCTTCGAGGAAGGCACCTGACCCTCTGTTCGTCACACCCCTGGAAAGCCCCCTTCACCCAGCTATTGGCTATTCTGCTTGGGTTGCTCACACTTTGTTTTTTTCCACAAAAGCTTGGGGGAAGGGAATAGAGAATCTGCTTTATTCCAGCACAGAGTGGAAAAATTTTCCACACTCTGATTTCTCTGGGACAGGGAAACTACCCTGGTCCAACAGTGACGGCCAGGGCACTGCTACAGACAGAATGCCAGGATTTCCAAGTTTTATCTCCTGCAGGCTTAATGCAAACAGTCTCTTATAACCAGATAAACAATTCAGCAAGGCTACTGCTGTTCTTGTTGCTAGGTGAATGAACACACACACCTGTAGTGCTGAACCAAAGAGGTCTGCTGGAACCTCACAGCTCTCTTACTTACTGCCACTGTAATCTCCCCTCCCACCACCCCCTCCACTTCTCCTAAGTAGGTAAGGCTTCCTTTAAAATAAAATCTGAAGGAAAAAAAAAAGGTATCATGGGCAGGGCATTTGTTTCTAACGGATTACAGAGATATCTACATATTGCATACACAATCACATGCCTTTGCAGTATCTTACTTCAAGCTGTTATACAGAGAGAATAATAACGGACAGAGTAACAGTTCAAGAGTAGAAATAGCAATGCAAGTGAATAAAAAAGTATCTACAGGCAAAGAAGAGTACAGCAAAGGCTAAACAGAGGCCTCCCCTAGTTTTGCTTAATTAAAAGAGCCACTGAAGAAAAGTTAAAAGCAACGACTGGAAACTTCACTGGCATTTTTCCAAATTATTTAGATAGATCAGTAAGCTGAAACACTGGCATTACTCTTAAATAATGTTCTCTGAAGCACTGCATTTGAGTAAGTAAAAAAATAGCAGTACATTTTCTTACTCTGTTCAAGGCTACACTTCACACCCAACCCCACAAGCCCATCCATACAGATGAGAGGCTGAAGTGTAGTGCTCAGGGGTGAATGTCTGAGGAGCAGCTCCCAGGAGAAGGTCTTGAACTAATCTGGTAAGAACTGTTTGCAAGTCCTGCATAGTAACAAACCTTTCGAAAGCAAGCAGCAAATTTGTGAAGTCACAAAAGTTGCCAGAGGAAATAGCAGCACATCTCTTGACCTTTACTTTAAACTAAATTGACTTCAGAAGATTGTTTTCAGACAGGAATTAAGTGAGAGATAACACGACTTACAAAAGGATAACTTATTTTGAGGAAAAAGAAACCTTGCACACACAGACAGAACTCCATGGGAAGACTCACATAGAAGTCATATTCCCCTTCACCTCCCAAGGAGGCAGATGAGAGGGAGAGAATACAGAAGCAGAGCTTTGAGGGGAAAAAAAATTACTGTTCCTTTCACTTGGAACAAACCCAGCATCTTTTTCATTACTGTTTACTTTTTCCCCCTTTCATGAGATCAGCAGGGATATTATTGGAAACAGTAATTCTATAAACGAACACAGCCAGCTTGTGCATTAAAATTCTGACTATATCCAAAGAGACGTTTGGGCAGTTTTCAGAAGTATCAACCACCAGAATCCTGTTTAGTCCTACCATGGGAGAACTGAAGCTGCAAGACTGGGTTTGTGGTGGGGGGAACTAAGAACTATACAGAAATTTCTAGTTTAAGCTGACTTTACAGTTTATAGACAGAATAAAGAGTACTACTACGACTACAAAAAAAAAGCGCTGCTTTTTTTTTTTTTTTTTTGTCTAGCCAAGCCATAGCAGAACTCTGTGCAGAAACTGATAGGCAAAAACTATATACCTGTGCTCAGCCTCAGTAGTTTCAGAACTAATTAACCATATAAGTACATATGTTCTTAGGAGCTCACATATATTTGTAGCCTTTATTCCAGCTATGTTAAGGGCAGACGAAAACCTATATATTTTATATTGAAGCATACCATACACTCCCATAATTATAATCACTTATAATTCTTCCTTGCCTTTTCTTCAAGTAGCATATAAATCAGGGTAATCCTGCAAACTACTTCTATTCAGGTCTAACATTATATTCTGTACCCTGGTTCTCATGGCAGCCCTATTATATCTGTGAAGATGCTAGTTGATACTTCTACCTTCAAACAGATGGAGTAACTCCAGAATGATTTATTATTCCCACCTAATTATGAAAAGAGTAAAACACACTAAAGCCCTATGTGAGTAGATTACACCATGAAGAGATTCTTCATCAGTATACACTTCCTAACCCTCTAACAAAAATAAGTTCCATAGTTTTTGAATTAGATGCATTTCAGCAATGACATGAATTCTAGGTCTCCAGATTATTATTTTTGATCCATTCACTAGCTCCTTTTCATCATCAAGGGCTTGAGAACAAGGAGAAAGCTTACCTTGTAAATTCACCATTAATGTCACTATTTTTTGGCAACTAAACAAGTAGATGAAAATATAAGCCACAATAGAAATCTTAAGACAAGTTTTTCCATCACTCCTTCATAAGCACCTGTTCCAAAGTACACAGTCCTGCCCTACCACTGGAGAGACCGGGGCCTTAAGAAACACGTTTATAAATCACCATAGCAGGATCAAGCGCAAGTTCAGCTGCTTAGATAGCAAGCCTACCTTAACAGCTCAACCCCCCAAAAAATAATTAAAAAAAAACACCCAAAGAAAAAAAAGCCACCAAAGAAGACTACTGCTTACTATAAAGCACTAAGCTGCCAAGCCGAGCGCTGCCATACTAAGCACACAAACTCGCTTTAGCGCTACCACCTTGCCCAGCCCACCTTGGATATAAGAAACCCCAGTGTCGCTCCCTCAGCTCAGTGGAGCCCGCCCCAGTCCCCACGAGGGATATCCGGGGAAAGCGCTCCCCGCCGGCTGCCTGGGCTTACCTGCGGCCTCCTGCGCTGGCCCAGCGCACCCCTACCGGCCCGGCCCGGCCCGGCCCAGCCCTGCTGCCCGACTGCCGAGGCACGGCTGCCACCCGCCCTTCCCGAGCTTTCAAAGGAGGCGGGAAGCGGCGCCAGGCCAATGGCAGCGGGAGCCCGCCCGCCCCGCAGGTGCCCGGCTGGGCTCCGGAGGGAGCGGCCGCCGCCGCCTCCAAGTCCGCTGCCAGCGGTGTCCAGCTTGGAGGCATCTCTGGAGACAGCAGATGCTTCCTCCAGCCACTTTCTTTCGACTTTCCGAGACTTAGAAATCCGTGATTATTGTCTCCCGTTTGCCTAACCTTGGTGCTTTACACAGTTTACATTCCTCAAAAATTGCTATATTAGCTGTTTTCATAACCAACAGCTAGTCAGAGATATTATGTTTTTAAAACTATTTTTTCAAGGGCTTATGTGTTATTGGGAACGTCCCTGGATAGTTTCAGGGGAAAAAAATTATGAAGCTTTGTGGAATTATACTCCCTGCTAAAGCTCATGAGGGAAAAAAAAACCAGATTAAGACTACAGATTTTTTTTTTAACAAAGCAATAAGGTAAAACAAACTTTTTACTTTTCCCTCACTATTTCACTTTCATAAGTAGAAAGAGCTGTACCTCAAATTTATTCTTTTTTTTTTCCCTTTGGATATATTGTGGGATCATAGAATCATAGAACGGTTTTGGGTTGGAAGGGCACCTTGAAGATCAAGGTCCAACACCCCTGCTGTGGACAGGGACACCTTCCACTAGACCAGGTTGCTCAAAGCCCCATCCAGGGATGGGGCTTCCACAGCTTCCCTGGGCAACCTGTTCCAGTGCTTTACCACCCCCACAGGGAAGAATTTTTTTCCTAATATAATTAGGAATGGGACAGAAGGGGGGGAGGAGTGTCTGTTTTCTTGATTGATTTTGGTAATTCTTTAAGTATTCAAACTATATGAAATCAGACACGCCTTAGAAGCTGTGAAATAAGAGATCTTGGTTCAGTTTCTTTCAACCAGTTTCCTTAAAAACTGAAGCCAAAAAATGATTTTCTATCTAAAAATATGTGCATCCAAAATCTCTGTCTCTAGTTTCAGAGAGCTTTCTATACACAACAGTGGCATATCAATAAATGCTTTTCTTGTATGAAGCAAGGCTTTGGCAGAAATAGGAAGAGTGCAGGTAGTTACTTGACAGAGGCTGTAGGGGGGAAATGGGAGATAGGGAACAATGAAAATAAATTCTAATTGATCATCTCTATATGCGTGCAAGGTGATTCTAGGAAACTAAGTGCAGATGACACCAAGTTGGGTGATGCTGCTGACACACCTGAAGGACAGGATACCAACCAGAGGGACCTAGACAGGCTCCAGAAGTGGGCCCATGGGAATCTCATGAGATCCAACAAGGCCAAGAGCAAGGTGCTGCACCTGGGCTGAGGCAGCCCCCAGCACCAGCACAGGCTGGGGGAGGAACAGATCAGAGCAGCCCCGCCGAGAAGGACTTGGGGGGCTGGTGGGGGACAGGACGGACATGACCCAGCCATGGGCACTCACAGCCCAGGGAGCCAAACCTATCCTTGGCTGCATCCAGAGCAGCGTGGGCAGCAGGGACAGGGAGGGGATTCTGCCCCTCTGTTCTGCTCTGCTGAGACCCCACCTGCAGGGCTGCATCCAGCTCTGGGGTGCCCAGCACAGGAAGGACATGGACCTGTTGAAGCAAGTCCAGAGAAGGCCACCAAGTCATCAGGGAAATGGAGCACATCTCCAGTGAGGAAAGGTTGAGAGAACTGGGATTCTTCAGCCTGGAAAAGAGAAGGCTTCGGGGTGACCTAATTGTTGCCTTCCAGTACCTGCAGGAAACTTACAGAAAAGATGAGGCAAGATTAGTTACAAGTGCATGTAAAGGACAAGGGTGAATGGGTTTAAATTGAAACAGAGTACGTTTAGTTTAGATATTAGGAAAAAAAATATCTTTACTGTGCGGGTGGTGAAGCACAGGAACAGGCTGCTCATCCACAGGGAAGCTGGGGATGCCCCATCCCTGGAGGCATTCAAGGCCAGGTTGGATGGGGCTCTGAGCAACCTGGTCTAATTGAAAGTGTCTCTGCCCACAGGGATCTTCAAGATCCCCTTACAAGCTAAACCATTCTATGATTCTAGGAAGCTGCACCAAGCAGAAGTATGGGAAATATTCTCAGTCTCCTTTGGAAAAGAGGTAACACTTTTGGCAACAACTAGAAGATCAGAAGAATGATGCTAGGCAGCTAAAAAGGCTTATTAAAGCTTTTCTGTAACATCATAAGGATTTCTGGATATGATATTAAATGCATGGAAAATAAGACAAGACTGCTGCGCTGTTAACGATTGTCACAAAGTCAACTGACAGGTGAATTAGCCCATTTTCTTTGCTACTCAGCCTTATCTACTGTATCTTCTCTTCATCCTCCTGAATAGCTTTTCTCTCTAACTCCTCTGATCCCATCTTTCCCATGTAACTTCCTTTTAATTTCTCACCATTGGGATTTTTTTTTGCAGCAGGCCTATATTCTGAAACAGAATAGTTGGGCTAAACCTCTGCCTACTAGACAACATCCTCTTCAACAAAAAGTTTATAAGGCTTTTCCCCAGTAATGCAAAACAGAAACCCATTAATTTTAATATAAACCGAACAGTAGCTGAACAGATCAATAGATGATCTCTATTGTCTCTCTGTGTGTGCTTTTTCTATGACGGGGAATTTTATCTGATTCAGCTGGAAAAGGAGAAAAAAATAGAGGGAAAAGGAAGTAAGACTGGTACATGAATGAGCAATACAAAACTGCTAAGATTTACCCCTCCCCACTGAAGCTTAGGAGCAATATAATTTTTGTATCATTATCTTACATTTGAGGATTCTATTAGTGTGAGGACCTTTTTTTTAGCAAAAATTATTTTTAAACCTAAGCAGCTGACACAATTGCATGAGGGACAGGTGGCCTACTTTAAAAAAAAGTGACTGCTGTTACCATCTGAATGTAAATTCAGTATGAAACACATGGAGAGCTCTAACGTACTAGGGTAACCTCCTGTCTAATCTTCTGTCCTGGCTCTGATAGCAGGCAATGCAAGAAGCTTCAAGAAAGGCATAGGGACAATGTCAGTAAAAGCTGGGAAAAGGACAGAAAGGAGTAAAGCATCCTTCTGTCCTAACTGCTTATCTACTTACCCTTCCAAATGAGAAGAATAGAATCATTACATTTGGAAAAGACCTCTAAGATCATCAAGTCCAACCACCCACCTAGCACCACCACCATATTCACCATTAAACCATGTCCTAAAGCACCACATCCAGACATTTTTGGAACACTTCCAGGGACTGTGCCTCCACCACTTTCCTGGGAAGTCTATTTCAATGCTTTACAATCCTTTCCATGATTTTTTTTCCTAATATCTAAGCTAAACCTCCTCTGATGCAACTTGAGGACATTTCCTTTTGTTTCCTTTCTGCCTAGCATAACAGGAGATGCATATTCTCCTTTTAAATAAAAAGACCAGCAACCAACAAGTAAATTTTAATGAAGTATGCACTTAACACCAGAAGACTGCTGCTTTTGGTGCATTTTTCTTGTGATAAGTTGTGATACTCCTCAATTATGTAAGACCTTAATACAATCCCATGCCTATTTGTCTAAGGGTTTAAAAAAGTTTGAGGAAAAATACCAGAAGGTGTACAAAACAGTCTTAAAATAAATTTTGCTATTATTTTGCACTAAACTGTAGAATAAAGTTTAACTCTGAAAAATGGCTAAAGACATTCTGACAGATATCCTTCACGTAAATGAATGAGTCATGAACCTCAAATATAGAGAAGAAAAAGACAGAACTGACTCATATATCAATTCTGAATTTTAAAGATTACATGCTTTTTTGATATGCTGTGTATTAGCACGGCCTTAACATGTCTTCTTTTCACAGGACCCAAAAGATAAATGAGTTTGGTAAAAAGGCATATGTAGATTTTTGTTCCACTGTATTTGAAATGTATTCAGAAGTAATTTGGTGCTTATTCTTACTTGGAAGCAAAATGCCCTGGTGTCACTTATTAAAGTTGTGGCCATGAGATTTAGCACAAAGGCCACGGTCAAGAAAACGTTGTTTAATGGATGATTTTTTAGTCTGAAAAGCATAAGTCTGTCTGCCAGTTTCTATGTATCATCACACAGATATGATTAGATGGCTTCTGATGGCATGAAGCCAAGGGATCCAGGTATTGTTATGTCCTGCCAAATGTACATTTACTGTCGTAAGAACATATTCTAAAGTGTCTTTTCCTTTGATTCATGTTTTTAAATTGACTTGGAGGAGGATGCAGAAAGAGTGAGTTATAATACAGGGAGAAGGGTTCTTCCTATCTGATAAGAAAAAGGCTGAAGCATCTTCTCAAGAGTATAGCTGGAGAAGAGGGGCAGATCTCAGAACAGATGAGGAGACTGATAGTTTTCCATGAAGTTTCTCAATGGAAGACACAATAGCACAGTCTTGACTTTTAGGTGCTACAAGTTTATACATGGGCAGACCTCTGAAATGTCTTCATTGTTAAGAGTCTAGATTCTTGTTCTGCTCTTATAAATAAATCACAAGGAGTTGCAAATATAGATGTCTCCAAGTTTGCACGCACTAGGAAAGGCAATAGAAAGTAAGATGGAAATGGAAGTATATTCAGCAATTTGATGTTGATGGGAATCTTGTACCGAGTATGAATATAATTGATACTGATTAATTATGCACCAAGCTGATTTAGCATTGTGCCAGTTCAGGGATAGGCATAAAAAGTATGAAAGCATTAAAAATCCACAGTGTAATAGGCTTTGAAGAAGGAACTGTACTGAAACAAGAAATATGAGGATCCTTAGCTTCCTTTCAGAGTATGAAGAAAAGCAAAGCATGTATTATACTCTGACTGGAGAGTAGTACTTCTTTCTGATCAAATAACAATGAGAAAATGGTGGCAGCCACTGCCCTCATGTCGGAGTGCACCTCTGTATCAGGGGTGGCTCCGTGAGGTGGGAAACCCCTTCTCCGGCCCGCACTTTCAGAAGGAAGACGCAGCAGCCTCTTGATGTTCGGTCTCAAGTGATTTATTGCGTGTTATCAGAAAGATTCTCGTCTTGGGCTGCTGCCCAGACAAAGGCGCACAACTCCCTCACGGCTGTTTATTGTCTCTTATCTATAAGTTCTTTCCTTGCCCTACTGAGATCTGTCTTGCAGGGTGGAAAAGGGAGCTCTGCCTCTCGGGAGGACGGCGCAGAGATTATATAGCAAAATCTACGTATTCTATGTTTACAAACGTGTACCAATATCTATCACCTATGTTGAACTGTGTGTCCCCAGTAAAACCCAATAGAAAAGTGCCAACATCACCATGAAAGATGGAGGGCAAGAAGAAGGAGAAAAAGGACAAGACACGCCCAAGTTTCTCCATCTTGAAACTTTTCACCCCCCTGTACAGAATCAACAACCCCCCTGTACCATGCCTAAAACCCCCTTGTACAATACCTAAAAATTCTTCCCTTTGTCTTGTAACTACTTCTACTACTTCTACTGTGAAATCTAGACTTCTGTGACTTCTTGTTCTTCCTGCAAGGATGGTAAATCTTTCCATGGCTCAAATTCAAAATCACAGCTGTTTCCAGCTGCTTGCCAGGGTCTCAGACACTTCTGACCCAGACCTGGAACATCCGAAAATGTCGGAAAAACATTTTGGGTTCCAACACCCTCACAATAACATCCCTAGTAAGTTACTGACTAAATGTAATTAATGAAAAGAAGAAGCTTTTTAAACATGTTTGCCTGAACCAAAAGCAGCCTTTGTTGATCACCTCATAGAAATAACTCCAGGCAAGTATTTTTCTAGCCCATCAGGAAAACCTGCAGTACTTGTGGTCTCTTCTAAGGCAAAAAAAAAAAACACCAACAAAAAAACAACAAATCAAAACCAAGAAAAAAAACCTCTGCAAATACCCAGTATGCACTCTCACCCAAATATCTTATTTCTACTCTGCTTGATACTTGTATTTTCTAAATATTATTTAATAACTTTGTTCATTTCTTCACAAAAATGTTGAGGGAGTGGCTAATGAGAATACCAGAAAAATATTGCAACAGAGAACTATGCCACAGTAGGCAGTCGTGGCTAAACATAGTACTGTGGTCACTGGGACCCCAGCTAGTTAGGACCTCTTTCTTCACCCTTCTGCTGGGGTCTGGGACACATGTCAGCTGGGAATGGCACAATCCACAGCACTGGAAAAGTATTTTCACATCACCCAAGAGTTCTAAGTGGAGTCTATGTAAAGATTCCTGAAGATTTCATGCTGCAGTGATTATACAAGTTGATTAAACATTGTATTTAGAGTTACTGAGATTTTTTTTCATTCTCTTTTTAAAACCTATTGCTACTTAATTTGAAATGCCTTACTTTACACCTTAAGCTGTTGTTATTTTGCTGTCATATGTCACAAGTAGAAGGACAAATTAGAAACAGTCCCATATATATATATATATATTCTTATTTGTGATTCTGACTCCTGTTACAGACAGAAAGAGAGGGAAAACAGATTTTTAGATTCGGCACAGGATACCTCCAGCAGCAAAAAATATTAAATCTGGCACGCAAGATGGAATACAAGTGCCTTATATTCCTTTTATCTCTGGAATAATCTGGGGATTAACAGCCTTTGAACCAGAGAACTCTTGGCTAAGAGGTCATGATCTAACTTACACTGGGCATCTTGGGAGCACAAGAACTGAAGCCCACCAGTGGCCAGTGTCAATCACTTCTATTCCGCTCTTTTCCTATACATCACAGAGTCCACATGCTGATGCTAACAGGTTTATGGTCATGCAGTCCTTTATGCAGACATCATCTCCTGGGATAATTTTTGTTTCCTGTATACTTGTCTTAAAACAGTTGCATTATTTACTGGTCATTTATACAATTACATTTTACATCTTATAATGGATTTGTGGCAATAACTTTTGTAGACAGTGAAGGTTTTATGCCACTATCCTTTAAAAAATGCCAGGCAGGCTTGGGCACAAATGGGATGAATGCAAATACTGCTGACTGTGACTGCCCAACGAAGCTGAAGGAAATACATTTGTTCTACTTAGCTAAACTTTCCTTGAGACTATCAGATTACATCTCACTTTCAATCCTTTCAACTTCCTCCTCAAAGTTGAGTCAACACTCAGTTCAGACTAGACTGCCCAGAGCTTTGTCCAGTTGGGTCTTGAATACCTCTAAGACCTCATAGTCTCTCTGGGAAAGCTCCTCCAATACATTTTCCTTGTATCTAGCTGGAACTCCCTTTCTTGATTTCTGATTGCTGTTTCTCATTCTCTTTTCTTGTCCCTCCAGAGAGCCTGGCATCAGACTCTTGGTTGGTAACTTTCTCCTGAGCATTGGAAGGCTGCTCTAGGCCTTCACTAGGGCTTCTCTTCTGACAAACTTATTGTCTACTTTAATTGAATGTTTGCTAAATCTGTAAACTGTTTAGGGAGGTACCTGATAAAAAAATCCATGCAAATCTATAAAGTTCTGCAGGTCACTGACAATATTCTTGAAATCCTACAAAATTTCTATATTATACAATACTCAGAAATATGTTTATGTATTTAAAATTTTTAGGAGAAATCCAACATTTTAAAGAGAAATACAGAATAATATTTTATTTCAGTCCTTAGCAACCAAGTAGGTGGTGGGTCATAATCGCCAGCTCTTTGCTGATCTAGGAGGGAGTTTCCAAAATAAAATGGAAGAAAGCCCCATACATCTTCTTCTGTATTTTGCGATAATGTGAAAAAGGTTGAGAACAACAATTTCTCTTCTGCAGGATTTAAAATGACTACTTAAATTTTCTTAATCAAGAACAGAAGCTGTAGTATGAGAGTAATAGTTATAAATACTTCATTTTCACATTGACTATTCAATTACAAAAAACTTTAAGTCTGATGATAGAATCCAAGGCAGTCATTAATGCACAAGCTCAAAGTCTTGAAGTATATACATTGTGACTGCTTCTCCTCTGCCTAAATTTACTATAATTTTCCGTGTTCATTATTATTTTCATCATCCTCCTCTGCTATTCCTTCTCTGTGCTATGCAGATTTTTGAATGGGTGAAGTGCTCTGTGTATTTTCTCACTTTCATTCAAGGGTTGTATGACTTGCCTTCTTTTCTTTATATAACTCTCAGAGTGACAAAAAGTTAAGATTTTGTTGAATAACTTAAACACTTAAGTCAATAAAAAAATGAAGATATGGTTATTTTTTACATACTGTAATGGTGTCTTCTTTAAGTGTTAACCTAAGTCTCACACTTTTAACATTTTCAATCTTTCTTCAAATATTGATATGTAATGGATATTCAGTTGATTTTTCTAATAATTTCTTATTAGCAATAAAGTTTGTTTTTTGTATTAGCAATAAAATTCAGTTTTTTATCTTTAGGCATCCAGGCTTTTGTAGAAAGGAAAGTATGTATGATTTTCCCAGTTTCTAGATAAAAATGGGATTGTACAGTATTAATTTCTCCAATGTTCAGCTGATATCAGAAAGAGGATGAGGTTGTCTGACTTCAGCTCATTCATCGATATACCACAAGCAAACATTACACTATTTTTTTATTAGTGGGAAATCTAGTGCATTTAGAATAAATAAATCTTGAAAATTTGAAATAAGCTCAGAATGAAAACACATTGGGATAGGGGGAGTGTCTGTGTGTGCGCTTGCACTGTGACACAGATCACACCTCTGGTATTTGGAGTACGAGAAGAAACTTCAGAATCACAAAGTGCTGGAGTAATCCTTTTAACATGACTATATTATAATATTATTCCAATAATATTACAGTGGGAAAGAAGGCCACATAAGCCCACAGTGTTATGCTAAACTTTTTTAGCCTGCCAAAAAAAATAAAATTCCAAACTTCATAGAAGATAGGGAACACTGCAAAGCTAGTATTTGTCTTAGGATTTTTAAATATAAGACTGAAATTCTCTTTCTAGGTCTGCTTTGCAAGGTCTGGCAAGTTGCTTCTAATTATAGTTTATATATATTTTCATTGGTTTTTGACAGCCCAGTTACCAGGGACCTATGACCAGCCTCCTCTCTCAAAGATTTTGATGGGTTGTGACTGTATTTTGAAACTCTCAAATAAGTTTATACATATTTTTTGGTGGGGACCCGCCCCCTAATTTTTCTTCCCATTGATCTGTCCATTTTTTAAAATACTTTTGAGATGTCACCTAAAAGTGAAGATCTGGAAAACTGACTGTATGTTTGTACTCGTATTTCTGACTAGGAGGATAAAGTTTATATATTTCTTTGACTTCCCAGGCTATTTCACAACTAAATACTAAATAGGTTGGTTGTTTTTTTAATATACAAGTATATTGCTTGTATTGTAAGTAGCGCTAACGTTAGCTCAGCTAAGACATGGGCCACAGCATCCTAAGCCCTAATGGATGGACACTTGTATTAGTTGCAATCATTACAGCTTTTAGAAAACCCCTTCTCAGTTTACAGAAATTAACTGTATAAGGGAAATTGCAGGGACCTCTATGTTTCAACAGTATCTCCTGTACAGTTTATAAATAAATAAATAAAATTTCAAAAAACACCTTGACATCCCTTTTACCAAGTACAAACATCAATAACAGCAATGGAAAAAAACGTGGATTAAAAGAATGTTTCTTTCCATCTGAAAACTTGCATTGTACAGCAGTTGTGGATATTTCCTAAAATTACATTGACAGCAGCACTGAAAAAACAGAGATTCACCTTGCTAATGACCTCTGTTTTTGGCAAGATAATAAGTATGAGAAAAAGAGGAGATCATTCTTACCATAAACAGGAAAAGAGGCTTTATAACAGCAGCATTTGCTAGCACCTCTAAAATTAACTCTGGGTCAAGCTTTCCATAAGAAATGCTTTTTTTAGAATTAATACAGAGCAGCTCAGCTACAGACACATCAGAGAATATATTTTAAATCAGTCTGGAAACCAGGTTTTAAAATAACACACGTGGAAACAAAAACATAAATTTGTATGGAATATCCATTTTCTCTTATAAATTTTCTGGTCTAGGGTGTTTCCATCTTCCCCTGTGATTGAAACATAAGGTAATTTAGGCCACAGAGTTCTCTTTAAATCTTAGCAGAGGTTAGAAGGCATCTCTGGAGGTCATACAATCCAACCCATTGTCAAAGCTGGGCTAGTCAAATATTTATTTTCTCTGAACTTTAAAACATTTTAAAAAATGTATATTTCATGCTATTTTTGGAACAAGGCAAATCTTTACTATGATATTACTTTGTAGTGATGGGTGGTAAATTGCATATACATGTTCTAGAAAATGGTTGTGAGGTTTCACAGTAAAAAACACGAATGTGTGTGGTAAATGTAATCTATCTTAAGATGTTGCTGTTAACTTCAACTAATCACTTACACTGGTTCCTGCCCATTTTTTAAGATCAATAAGTTAGATTCCAGTTAGATATTAATGTCAATCAAATTTTCAGGTTAAATACTAGGGCATCACTGTATTCTAGATTCTCCTGGATTCTGTTTGGGTGAGTTGCTTCAGTTAAAAATCTTAAATCTCATTTGTAGAACTTCAGATCCAAATAATTCTAGACAGAGCCATCTATAATCTTTCATATCAATATTAATTTTTGAAGTCTAATCATAACAGTATAAAGATAATCTATGTACTTTGTAGGACTTGAATATTCACAGACAAAGGCCTTCCTATGCATTTTGCTGCCTGTTTGTAACCAAATAAGCCATTTGAGCCAAATAAGTGTAGGCCGTCTAAATAACCGCATTTCCTCATGTCCAATTTTCTCTTGTCCATAAGTACATAAAAGCATAAATATGACAAAGCATGTATTAAATATCTTGCTACCCTCATTATGAAAATACAGGTTTTAACTATTAGCATATTTACAGAGACTTAAAGTAGAAATAAACCCTGGAAAATGAATAGCCATTATTGTTCCCTAAGCAGAGCACTGAATAGCAACTTATTCTTGTATCTAACTCTGTAACTAGAAGCAAAATAAAAGAAAAAAAATAACTATTAACTATTGAATTAATGGATAGCTTGCATGATTTAAAGAAAATAATCTGTATTGAATTGGTACATATGTTTGGAATTTGTTCTGCAAAAGGAACACTTATGGCATTTTGCAGTAGCTGGCATATCCAGCAGTGGGTATGTTTATATCTGAATTGATCTTTTGTGGTGTCTTGTAAAAGACCTCTTTAAATTATTCATGTCTAAACCAAATTAGATTCTAGAAAAATACCTTTAGTGAAATCTGTTTCAAGGGCAGTAGAATTGTGAGGTCAGCTGGCTTAGCTATAGTGATTTCTAACAATCATCTGGTTGCTAGTAATATCTCAGTCACCATGTAAAAAACACCCTCAGCCACTGAATATAAAAGCAGTGGTGCAAAGTAAGTTTAGATGACAGGCCTCAGAAGGCACCTTAATGGTCTGTCTCTTTATCTCAGAAGTACTAGCGTGTTATGTTCTTTCAGGGCATGGAACAAAACCATGTGGATAATAAATGACCAGTCCTAAAGCCTGGAGATTAACACCCTTCAACACATTGAAGGGTATCTTATCACTCTGTTTCCCTGAAGAGGGGCTGCACTATAAAGCAACTTAATGAAATTATTCATGTTTGCAATTTTTTAAGGATAGGGAATCAGGCTTTCAGTGGGCACTCTGAAACAGTACTGGCCAAAGTCAACAGTCTTCTTGGGCTCCTCAGTTAAACAGTGCAGAAACAAAACCAAGTTTGTGGAGTGCTCATCTGAATGATGAAATGAGTATGTAAAACAAGTTGTTTATAGGAAACATATACATACAAGGAGTGGTAATATTATTTGAATACACTGATAATTGTTATCACTCTATAATGATGGATACTCGAGTACTGGGGAGGGAAAAGGCACTGACAGCTTGAGACTAGGAATAAGCACCTGGTCTCTCTTGACCAAGAGATTTCTACACAGATACTCATAAAGAACTGGTAGAGTTTTAAATTTGTTTTTTTTCATGGGTGCTTCCAAGACTATTGTGCAGGGCATTGAGCTGCCAGCAGGTATAACTATGCTGTCTCCTTAGGCTGAGGTCATCCTGAGTGGCACATAAAATAGCTGAAGTAGTGTAGCTGTTGTAGCACAAGAACTCTGTGCCAGCAAGTTGTCCAAATATTTACCTACCTTTACAGGCAGCTTTTACAGCTGTCATGAACTGCTTGCTGCCATGGCTACGCTGCTTCCAGTAGCTGAGTAGCTAGTTCATTTGAATCTAGTTTGAGTTTCTCTTTAAAACTCTGCAGATATCTCTCCATATCTCTACAAGGTTTGTGACCTTAATTACCAATATGCGATTTTTTTCTGTTCACTTTCTACAGCATGTAAAACATTGGATTAGGATTTAGCTAAATATATCACAAAATCTTACATATAAATCACTATTACTCTGTGACAATGGTAAACCGTAAAACCAGCTGAATTTAAAGGTATTTCTCAAGATGTCTTAACACCATTAACTTCTCAGGATTTCAATTTGTGCTACCGAGAGTCTTTTAGTGTTTAGAATCTGCAAGCATAGTCTGTACTGTTCCATTTTGTTGGTGTGTTTTTTTGGTTTTTTTTTTTACTTTCCTGTTATGTATTGCTCCAGATCTAACATAACCCTCTCTACTGCTTTAACATAATACAATTCATGTTACTATAATTAAAGCTGCACTGTTGAACTGGTAAATGGATTAGATGCTGGACGTAGAGTGCTTGATTTCTGTTCACTACTCTGTACCAAACCCAGCTGTTTTTACTCACCCTCCATTTCAGTGAAGCATGTCTGGAAAGACCTGCAAGGAGGGAAGAGATGAATAAAATTAATGTTAATTACTACAATACAAAGCGCCCTATTTTTCTGTTACTTCATAAACTCCCATGTAACTTGCCTTTAGATAGATCACATTTATAAAGATAAAAATAGATAAACCTTGTTCAAATTGTTATGGTTTATTATTTGACTTAAACGCCCCATTGCAAACTTCCCTTGAATTGCCTGGTTCTACATCTTCTTCACTACAAACGCCTAAATATTTATATATTAAATATTTGTTATTTATTGTTAAATATTTATCTATATACAGACAGACGTTCATGCAGCTAACTCTTGAAGGATTAAAGCTGTGTTCCAAAATTGATACTCTTCATATGAAAGAGATGTAGACAAATTGCAGACTATGAAATTCATCTTGTCTGGTCTGGCTTTTGAAAATGTTGGTATTTACTGTAAGGCTTTCTCTACCCAATGTAAAAAGACTGAAATTAACACATGCCATTCAAAAGCAGCTCAGATAAATATTTTCTCTTCTCTCTCTTATAACTATAGCAGAAGAGCAGGCAACTAGCTTAGTTCTGATATATTCCCAACCAAAGTTAAATGAGATTAAATTTACCCTATCAGACAGATCTGGGTTTTCTGAAGAACATGTCAAAACCAGTTTATTTTCTTTGTCCTGAAAGAGGCAATGAGGTACAGCTTCAAATTAAAATAATCTGGCACTGAAATTACTGAACAGTAGCAAACAATCTCTCACTTTGAATTGAGTCTTATTTTTTCCTCACAGTCTGTAGCATCCACTCAATTTTTGGTATTGACAGGGGACTCTTACAATCTGGATTGCTGTCAGTGGTGTTCTTCAACACAAAACATTTCTCTTGACTGTTTTTAAAGTGGTACAGTGTGCACATAAATAATGTTTTGGCTGCACCAGTTACCAAGCTGAGAAGTTTTTAGGCAGGATCAGTATTTGGAGGAGTATTACATTCCAAAAAATACCTTCTTCAGCCATCTAATAACGAACATTGAAAGACATAAGGAAAGTATTATTCCTGAAGTCTTTCTTTGAGCTCCATAGAGGGTCATCTTTGTTTTATCTTCATAGCTACATTTATTAAAGTTCAAATATTCTCAATAATTTTAGATGGTGATCTGATATGCAGTGTTAGTAGCATGCCACAATTCCATTAATTCAATGTTGAGTTTAATCTATACATGGTATAGGGAGAGCCATACTATTGGAAAATTCTACTCTCTTCCCTGGCAACTGAGAGCTGAGAACTCCTGATGGGTATGATAAATCCGAAGGCACATTCACAAGCACCCACACTTATGCTCCTGAATAATCTCAGTAAATTATTTGAGTATTGCAGTTGGTTTAGTGGTTTAAACTGATTTAGTATTACTCCCTCCATTTCTAAAATTGCAGAAGAGACAATTTGTGTGCTCTTTGCTAGCTGCAACTTTCCATTGCAGAAACACTAAACTTCAGGTTAGCTTGCCGATAAATACTTCCTTTTAAAAAATACCATGACATACGGGGATGTCTGCACGACATGTCTATCAATGCTGCCACATACCTATGCACATTGCACTAAGATTTTAGTAATTTTTAGATTCATAGTACAAATTTTACCTGCAGAGATAAGAGAGTAATTGTCAGAACTGCTTGAAATGCAGCTTCTACTAATATTAGGAAGAATTAATAAAATACAGTAGAATTGTTTGCATTAAGAATTCCTTTAAACCCATAGTAACCTTCTGATGGAAATTTACTGTTACTACTGCATTTCTGTAGGCACAAGGCTTCAAACAGGCATCACAAACTCATTGTGTTTTTTTCTGTAATTAAAAATATTTTCATTTAATAGCTAAATATTTTTGTTCTTGTTCCAAGAACACACCACTGCAATCCAGTGTTTAAGCCAAAAGTTTTCTTTTAGCTTTCCTCAAATCCTTAGCAGCCAAGCTTCACATGACTTCAGTGGATTCTACCTAAGCCTTCCATCATAAACCAAAAAGCTTTCTTATAAATATAGCAAAGGAGAAAAGTTGTGTCACACAGTAAATATCAAGTCCTCTCCTGCTGTAAAACTTTACCATTTGTACGAGAAATAAGCATCCTTCAGCCATCACCTTGCCGAAATAATTCAGATTCATTAAAGTGTTTCCATAAACTTCAGTAGACCAAAGTATACTGGAAGAGCTCTGAGATTTACCTCATATTGAGGTAAACATGCTGATAATATTCTAAAGTGAAATCACAATGTAGGATGTTTATCTTAACCAAGAGTGTAACTTTGCTTAGGTTGGGAACATCACAGAGAACTGCAGATGAGATAAACTGTGGAAAAAAAAAACGGATTAAAACACAAAGTAGGCAACCTGATGATTTCCTAACACAGCAACAACAGAAATCTGGTCTGCAAATATAATTCTATCAGCTGCAATATTAGAATCTGGTTTTGGAAGACATGACATGCTACAGTCTGGATTACAGCAAATTTAAACAGGGAAAGGAAAGGAAATCTTCCTAATTCTCAGTTTTGCTTTATTATATCATTTGGTTAAATTAGATTACCTGTATCAACTGCTGCTGTCAATGTGCTCCCAAATGAGCAGAAGTACTACTAGTCTGTCTTGTCATTTTTGTGTCTTGATTTTTTTAATAATGGGAACTGAGGTCAAAATTACTTTTAAAATTTAGAAGTTTTTTGGTGGAATCATAGGAATAACAGCCAGTGTGAGGAAAAAAGGAGAAAATACATGTATCAGATCAAAGATTTCTCTCTCCCCACCAAAAAAAATTAGATTAAAATGTATTTTGATTTTATCATCCAAGTACAAGTCAAAAAGTACAAGTCAAAAATACTCGTCAGCATGAATTTGCTTTTGGTTACTGTTTTTCTAACCCAAATAACTTGAAAATACAATTCTCCTTAGTACTGTTTAGCTATATAGCAAACAAATGGATTTGAAAACTTGGTGAGGGAGTGGCAGGTGGCTAAATAAATACGTAGAAATCCCAGTGTTTTGTCATATAACAAACTATAATAGCACTTCAAAGTTTTGGACAGATTTCCTTATATTATGGGTTTAGGGTGTAGCTGTGTGGAAAATCGTAAATGTTGTCTTCTGGTATTTACTTTACAACCCTTTGTAATTTTCAGCTGTATTTATAGCTTCAAGTGGGAAGGAATCAAAATTAAAGAGGCCAGCTTGAGCATCCTTTGTAATCAAATGCTTTTCCCATTTCTCCTTAAAATAAATGTGCAGCCAGCACATTTGGCTGCCTGAGCAGACCACCCGAAGAGTTTACAAGCCGTGACCTTGCAGTGAAATAGTTTGTGGAAAAGCACAAGTTGCAGGAACACACAGAGAGGAGTCGCGGATAAACCAGCCGATGTTTGGAGGGGAGAACGAGTAACTCGGCTTTGAGTTGGAGGGTTTAACTAGCGATAAGAAGGAAAGGGTGAGGTTCTCATTCCTGAGGCACCACGATCGCCACTCACTCTCTTTCAGGGCGCAGGCCGTGCCCCGGGCCGGGCTGGGTACGGGCTTCGGCCCCGGCCGTGCCCCGGGCCGGGCTGGGCACGGGCTGCGGCCCCGGC
>VXBC01012402.1:20109-72767 GCA_013399945.1 Ploceus nigricollis
GGGCTGCGGTCCCGGCCGTACCCCGGCCCCTCTGCCCGGCCCTGCCCCAGCAGCCGCCGCGGGGCCGCCCAAGGCGGGCCGGGAGCGGTGGGGTCGGGCCGGCAGCGGAGCCAGGCGAGGCCGCCGAGCCCTGAGCTCGGCCAGAGCTGCCCCGTCTGAGACGCTGCCCGAGCCAGGCACCGATCGAAAGGAGTTCTGTGTATCTTGGACTGGAGAGACGGGCGGAAAGGCCGTCCGAGGGGAAGTCACTCCTGTGAGGGCATGGCTGTTGCAAGGGGGTGAATCCAGTGCAACTGGCAGCGCAACTGTGCCGGCTGGCGACAGCCAGCGACGAGCACTCAGGGAAATAAGGGCACCAAAATGCAGAGCCCAAGGCCGAGGGTGAAAATTTGGCCAGGATTTACCTGAGAATTGCTTCTGTTGTTAAAAAAAGGGTATTTGAGAACTGCTGTTAGGTCTCGACTTTGCCCTGTTGTTTACTCAATGCTCAAGGCAAGGTTTATAAAGAGAATTCCTTTTTATTGGACTAACTGCACTTCTTTGCAAAATCAGCTAAGCTTTGGGGCAAACAAAACCTTCAGACTTGTGCAGCTGTGGGAAGGTGTCATGGGTACATAAATTACAGGATCTCCTCTCTGTGCTGCCAAACATGCTTGATCTAGGACTTGAAAACTGTTGCTACATAGGGAATATCCCTGGGGAGCAAACTGGGGGAGTTTGAGATATACAGGAGGCTTACCAAGAGAGGTTTTGGCTTTGGACTATCCGTGTAGTGAAAACACTGTAACTGAAACAAAAGTAGAACTGCTAAGAGAAGACAAAAATTTATCTCCCGTAGCAGCTTTGGAAACATCCCAGAGCTGTAGCTGGAAGAGCAGCAAACAGAATAGGGAACATTTTCCAAAATTCCAAGTAAGAGAGTTGGCCGTTTTGCCAGCTAACCTAGGTTCAGATGATCAGATCACAGCTACTTTTCAGTTAAATTTTGTTCCTTTATATTTGGACTGAAATGTCCATTTTGCCTTGTGCTTCCTCCATTGCTGAATCCTTCTCATCTGCTTTATTTCTAAACAGAACACAGGATCAGAAAATATTTCATGGACGATGGAGCCTAGTTCCTTCCCTGCAGCAGTTAAACAGGTCATACAACCCCATTTGTAAATTTACCAATCTTTCCTCTTAAAACAGGTTTGGAGTTTTTGCCCCCACACTCCTATTGGGAAGCTGTTGCACCACTTTATGTCCCCAACAACTGGAAACTTTTTGAATCTCTGTGATGAATTTTCTTGGCAATTTTCTCAGATGGTTTCATGTTATGAAAAAGTTCTACTTCAAGTATCTTTCCTATTAGTGTTTCTCTTGCCCTCCTTTATCCCCAGTATAACTGAAGAGAAATAATAAACAAACATTTTCACAGATTTTCATTAAATAGCCTCAATAATGTAATGAAATGAAGGGAACAAGCTAAATGAAGTAAGGTAATAAACTAAATAAGATAAATCCTTTTTAGGGGAGGGTTTCATAGCTTCATCTCCCTCATAGTATGTAGTTTTGCTGCAACAGATGTATTTACTAGGTTTTTTACCTAATTATCTTTTCTAAACTATGAACTATCATCTGGTAATAGAAAATTCCTGTTATTAATTCCAAGTCTGCAACCGTGCACTTTGTACACTCTAACCTCATCCCCTTTCAGTAACTGAAGTTCAATGACCTGTATGATATTCCAAGCCTTTTCTAGTTTGACACTGCCTCCAGACTTTGTCATCAGAAAATGTCATAAGCACACACGCTGTACCAAAATTAGCCATGATACTATCTACTATTTTTAGTCTCCAAGCTAATCCTAGAAAATTCTGCTGGTAACTTTACTCCAAACATACACTTTCCCTTTCAGTGCAATAGATTGAATCTTTGTATTTGTGAGGAGAGTAGAGTCAGTCCAACATCAAGGAATTTGTGGTTTTCTTTGTAATTTTGATCTGATTTCAGTTAATTTCCTTCCTCTAAATTATTATTTTTTCTCACAGTGAAGCCTTTCTTTGATTGTGGGCTAATTTTTGATGGGCTAATGTATAAATGGTTTAATAAGGTAACTGGAAAAAAAAGGCATTGTTTTTGTCTGGTAGAAGGCCACTAGGTAGATCTCTCATAGTCTGTTTGACATAAAATGATTTTTTATCCTTCACTGTTTCAAATTTCCATTTACATGGATGTGTTAATTGTTCTTTCCCATGCTGTGTGTTTTTAAACCTTTCATAATATTAAAGTCATCTTAATAGGGTTGTAGTTTAAGTAGTTACTTCCTCTCCTCTTCCATACTCCATTTGCTCATCTTTAGTAATATGATGCAATACTTGCCTCATTCACTTAGCCACCCCTCTGCTGTTCAGTTCACCATTTCAGGCAAAGGAACAGATTTTTAAAAAATTTTGTCATTACAAAAATAAGCTTTGTAAGGAGTAATGTGCTATTAGGAGCAGAACTGGGGTGCCTGAAAGAACAACTATACAGAACTCACTTGGCTGTGTGCCAATGGTCAGCAGATTCACAGGGGTTGCATCTAAACTGGGGAGTAGAAGGAGGAGCCTGCTGTAACTGTATTTCACTTAAGTTAATTGCTGAAATGCCTGGTTTTCCTAGTCTGTGTTACTAGAAGTCACTGTGATTTACCATAACAATGACTAATCAGTTTGGTCTGAATAATTCTTCACTATCATATGCTATGTTCTTAAAAAGTAATACTTTTTTCAGTTGTTTATGTTATCTTAACCTTCTCAAAATATTTTGTAATTAACATGTGATATTTTTTCCTGTATCTACACCAAAACAGGAAAGATATGCAGTGTTCTGACTGACTAGCATTCTGGAGAATCTTGTTGGAATTTCCAAGGAGCACAAGTGAAAATGAAGCTTAGGGTATTCTCATCAGCTGTAGTACATATGGTAGAAATGTCACTCCATAGCAGATATTTAAAATTAAATTTTTCTGTGTTGACAGACCACTGCAGAGCTCAGATGTCTGAAACTGCCATTCTTATATCTTTAATGTGAACAGTAAAACTTTTCATTTAGATTCGTACAACATATATCTCAAACGTATATAAACATGCTATTCTAGGATAAAACAATAATTTCAAACAATAATAATTGTTTGCCTTATGCTGTAAAAAAGGAATGAAAAAGGAGAACTTTTCATTCCAAAAGCAAAATTTTCAAGAAGGAATCTGAACTTCTGCTCTTTGCCTTGAGAACTGGATTTTTCTTTGTGATACCCACTGTAAATGATACCACTTAGCATTACCACTGGTGACTCCAGAGAAATCTGATTTTTTGTTAGTAAAGAAAGCATGTCAAGTTACAATTTCTAAAAATCATGTGTTTAAATTTTGACCATTATCTGGTAATATGGAAGGCCTTAATATTTTTTACTAGGTTCTGACTCTCTCATATATTTGTCTGTCTTACTCTATTAACACACAGATCTGGAGCTGTCTCTCCAGAGAATATGAAAAGGAAGCTCTCCTGGTCTGATGCCTGGCTTTCTCAACAGTGGTATTCAAGGAGATGCAGCAGCTTATTCTACATCTTTGAACACCATGTCTCCTGATGTTTGGTTTCTTTGGTTAATGTCCTGAAATGTAAATAGGAGGTCAGTGTGTACCATGTCTGCTATTTCAGGGACATAGCTATTAAGATGAAGAAGGCCTCTGCTTTGCTAGGCACCAGACAAATGGATCAAAAGGGCCCAAAGCCTGTGGGTTTCCTCATTGCCAAAGAATGCAGTTTGCTTCAAAGTCTCATTTCAAGTCACAGTGAATCAAGGGCTTCAAATATGAGCTCTGAAGTGAGAGATTACAGATTCTGAAGAGAGGATTGGCTTGTATAGATATATCACGCAAGTTGCTATAAATGTTAGGTCTACAAAAGAGCCCTTCAAGCCAGTGGCCTGAAAATTATAGTCTTAGATGGAAAGGGTGAGGCTGAAGTGGGGAGTAAAGGACATTATCCCAATCTGCCAAACTGTATAGACTCTGAGGAGCATGGATTGTGGAGGAGGGTGTGAGTTACATTGTATGGAGACCGTTGATCTCTTGTTTTACTTCAGTCAGAAGATACTGTGTCACCTTGGTACAAGATGCTTGTTTTTGTTCTTTGCACTCTGATTCTTATGTGGTGTGAGGCCATAAAAAACCACCTGCTGGAGCTCAACTACATTTTTTCAGAGTAAATAACCTGAAAAGCTTGCATTGTTTAAAGTGCAGGGGAGAGTCTGTGAGAAGTTGTGTTCTACATGTTGAACAAATTATTCTTCTTTACGAAAGATTTGTCAGCCAACCTTGTGGTTTGAGCCCTCTCATGACACAGTGTCTGTAAAAAGAAATGACTGGCTTTATAATTTGGTTTAATGCAAAGTTCAGGTTCTACCCTGATATACACAGACACAGGGATTGTTTAGAGACAGGTGTGTAATTTGCTTATCTTTGCTTTTTCCTTTCTTCTCTCCTGTTTTTGACAGGTTAACCCACACCGCCTTAATTATAACTTTGGGAAATTTCCCAAGAAACCTAAAAAATTCTCTGAGAAAACTGTGTTTTCTGAGCTAAAAAAAGATGCATTAAACTGTACTTCTATGCTTTCAAATTATACAGGAAGATTATGAAGGTCATACTCATATTTCAGATCTGAATAAAATTTTATATGCTGCTGTGTAAATATACACAGAGTAGTTCTTATGTGGTTTCTCATAATAGTTGCTCTAGGCTTTCATCTGGTGCAATTTTCACTGAGTGCCTTAATGACAGGTTCCACAAAGGCCCCTCATTCATTTTTAGCTCTACCAATTCAAAACAGAAAAAAAAAAAAATCAGGACAGAATAGCCAATATGTAAACCAGAGTCAGAAACAAGAACTTCTGCTGATAAATCCTGCCTCCCCGCCTCCCCACAATGGGGACTGGTCACTCTAACTCTATTGAAAAGCTGTATGTGTAGACAAATATTTAGAATGCAATGGAATAGAGGTGGTTACCAGCACATTAGGCAAGGTGAATGTTGAGTAGCAGCAAGAAATCAATTAATTTTATGGGACAGGTCAGTTTAACCAGATCAAAGGGACTAAGCACAAAGGCTAAGGATCAAATGGAGCCTGCCTCACAGCAGGTAGCCAGCTTTGAAATCATGTTCTGGATGAAGTCAAGTAAGACCTTTACCAAGCTAAGCAACTAAAATCAAGTTTTAGTGTGAGTTTAAGTCTAAGTTGTTTGCTAGGAAAATACTATTCTTAAATAAAATAATTTTAGTAAAGCAGTAAAGATTCTCTAGAGGATAAAGAAAAGCTTATTAAGCAAAATTAGAATGATTCAGTTAGAAGGCACTTCATCTCTGTCCAAGCTATATTTTTTATTTTTGGTTAATTGGAGGAGATTGAAATCATAAACAGTAACATAAATGAGGAATGTATTTCCTGTCACGATCCTTCCCCTGATCATTGCAGGTTACCTTTCTATGACAAAATTCTTCAAATCTTCAACCCCACCAACTCAAAAAAAAAAAAAAAAAAANCCCCCACCAACTCAAAAAAAAGAAAAAAAAAAGAGGAAAAAAAAGAAAAAAAAAAGAAAAAAAAAGTTTGTTGAAATATGCATGAAACAATCCTGTGGCAATACTCTACCTTGTTCTAGTAAGATCATGCTGTCCACTCTGCTCTGCTAGCCCGTTCCTACAGAGGAAGATTTTAAAGCTGCCTTATCTCAAGGTGTAATTATTCAGGTAAGTTATTGAAATTAAAACTCTACATAGAAGCCTTTTGGCTTAGAACCTAACCAACTAATCCTCATGCTTCTGCCATCTGTACAGTAGATTGAATGTAGGTAGCACTCTATTAACTGCCAGTTGAGATATATAGATGATATTTACATGTGGCAAGCTAGACCTCGGTGTAACCATTTTTTCCTAGTCAAAACAACTATGGTATTTAATCATCAGTGAATATGTAAACACTGGAAGTGTTGAGATGATGTTTATGGAACACTGATGTTTGTCTCTAAAATTAGCTCAGGAAGAACAATTTTCTTGAAAGGATGATTCTGTATATGAATGCTTGTATTTCAAGTAATTTAATACTGATCATCTGCTTTTATTTACAGACTAACAAGATGGCAGGGTTTCTATAAAGGAAAATTTGAATATGAATACGGCTATGATTCTGCAAAAGGTACACCTTGCTTTACAAATTCAAAACTTTCTTTGTTTTCTACTTATTTAATGTCTTCCATTTTGCTTCCTATTCAAATATTCCTTCTATTCAAATGTTCTCTTTTTTTTCAAATTACTGTGAGTGAGCTTTATTTTTCCTTCTCCTGTAACATCTTGAAAAATTGTTCTGCAGCACACTTTTCTAGAGAACAAAAACATACTGCTTAAACATTCTTTTTCCTGCATGACTGTATTTTATATCATTAAAGCCAACTCTGGGCAATAATGTTAATATGATAAATTATTCACCACAATAAATAAATCTCATGAGATTTCTCTAATTACTATTAGGCATTCTGTTGAACATTACCAGAGTCCTTTGTGGGAATTAGATTGCCAGTGAATACATATTAAATGGTGGATTTCAAAGGCCATATACAGACATAACCTTTATAAAGATGTAGAAATGTTGAACAAACTGCAGGCTCACCTGTCATGACCAAATGAAACACAATGTAACACAGGAGTTCATGCTGCCACAAACCAGGTCAGTCTGTCCCTTGGACACTTACCAGATTATCTGTTTGCTCCCTGTCCACTGCCACTGGGCCTGGTATGTATTAAGCTTCTGGAGTCTCTTGAAGAGAGTCCAGGTGCTTCATTTGTGTTTGTATTGTGAGGTACAAACTTTAGTGCTCTCCTCTGAAACTGAACATACAGTTCAACAATCGGACTCCCATCCCTGTTGTTGGCTCTTCTGGCTTTTTTTTTGTTGTTGTTTAAGCACACTTTCAAGAAGAATTTGACATTTGGGGTTATGTTTCAGTTCTTTGGGCATAAGGTAAAGACTTGGTGAGCTGCAAAAGAACTAAAATATGAATTCTCTTTATTTACAAGGTAGCAGATTTATTGTTAAAAACCAGTATCTAAATGCAATTCACTTTTAAATTTCAAATTATTAGAAAACTGTCTGTTCAATGTGACAGGACTTCTTCCTGCAATTTCTCTACCTGCTTTGGGTGAAAATGCCCATGTAGGTTAGTTCTTAATATTCTTTAAGTTCTCAGCCCCTCTTCCAAAAGACTTCTTTATCTTAGTCATCACCTTAGGCAACCAGGTAATTTATAGCTTAAATACACCATCCTTTTCTGCTGCTGCAGACCAGAAAGGGTGCCCTGTAAAACAAGTATCTCCTTGTATAAAAGATAATACTCAAAATGTTACAATCTTAGGCCAACTTCCCTTGGAATTCTGCTTCATAATACAGGTATAAAAATGGCATATGGGCTTGCAATAAATGTTTTAAGTTTGAGATAACACAATTCATAATCAGGTTACTCTAATCCTTATAACAGGTACATGAGTACAAATGTTTTCCACGTAGACACAGTATATTCAGTATATTCATAACAATTTTTAACAGTCATCCAACTTATCTGATTAGATTCTATATTAAATGAACCATTTTTTATTGGGAGGAAGCTTGATATGATTAGAACTGTTTAGGGCAGAAAGATATTACAAGAAAGAAAGATTCATGATAAGGACACATGATTACAGTGCTCATGAAGGAATGATTCATTTTTACTGAGACATTTTACACATAGAAATTTCAGGAAAACTTTCCTGACAGGTATATATCTTCTCTCCTAGTTTTTTTCCTCCTTTTCTTTCCATTCTTCACATGATAATGAAAGGACCTCTTTTTATTCTTCTCCTGCCCCATTATATCCTGAATGCCTCCAAGGCATCATTCTTGGTATTATATTTTTTTTCAAAATTTCTTCCCTCAATTCAAAATTTAAGCCTTTTCTGGACAGCCAGGTACTAGCCTGGAAACCATTAGCTGGTGTTGATGAATGAAATGTCAGATTCTGGATGCAATCCCATCTGGTCTACTTGTTGAAGAGTTTGTCCAAGATATTTCAGTCTTTTTCAGACAGTAACAATAATCCCCAGTTTTTTTCCATGGGTGTCCCTTGACATCTCATTTAGCTCTACAGTTAGGGAATACTAGTGACTCAAAAGATTACTCCAATAGTTTTTAATGTTGAAAAAGTTTGAAATGTCTCTGTTTCCAAGACCTTTATAAAACTATTTCTCCCATTTTTTTACATTGTCTATAGTCACAAGAGAGAATTTTTAAGGAGTTAGAGAGGAGTCCAGGTCACCAGACAAATGAGTCTAACCAAAATTGACTGTGCCTACAGAAAAGAACAGTTAAACTGTCAGCTCTTCTGTTTTTCTTCTATTTCAATTTTGCAGGCCAGCATAGCAAATAGTATTGTTCTTGGACATCAAAAGGAATAAAAGGAAATAAATTATTACTGTAGCATTTAGAGACTCATCTCCTGTTAGCTTCTGGGCTGAAAGCCTCTTTAAAAGGGCTAAAACCTTCAGCTCCTTTTGATTTGATTAAGTACACTAATCATCTGTTCAGCTTGACTCAGTGTGAGATCCAAGTACAAGCACTTCACAAGCTGTTCCCTGTGTCACTCTGACCAAAGCCACAGCAAAGTCAGGCTGAGACCAGCACCTGCCCAAGGCACCAAAGGGAGAAACTGCTCCTAGGGAACCAAGTCAGTTCTTGGTTAACAAAGCAGCCAACCGACTGCTCCTGCTGCTGCTGCCACCTTCAACCTGAAGAGGGGACACAGGAAGTGACCAGCTCTAGGGTGTAGGTATCACCAAGACAACGTGCAGCAGCTCTGCTGTAAACTCTGTTTGGTTTTGTATCCCACTGGGGATTGAAACAGTTGTTCTGGAAAAACATGAATTCTGAGTTCCTTAGAGATGACTCAAGGAAAGTATTTCAGTTAAAGTTGCTTCAGAGTTGCATATCTGGCAAATAATTAAATATTTTTAGCTTTTAGGAAAATGTCTGTAGTTTAATTAAATATTTTAGATTAAAGTTTTTCCTGCTCTTGAGTTGCTGTATTTAAGCACCTTTTAAACTCAATTAGAAATGTGTTTTGAGTCTCTGGTAACTTTGGCCTTTGGGTGTTCTCCACCAGAATACATTTTATAATTTTGTACTAGTAAATGCCACCATGGTAGAATAACTTTATTGCATGTATATGGCATAGTCATATTTTGGGTGTATAAGGATTCTTTGGTTTCAAAGCATTTTCCTCGAATTAAGCAGCTAAAGTAAAAAGAATGATTATTCATATGTTACAGAAGGAGAAATTGAAACACAGGATGACAAGCCAAAAATCTTATTAAAAAATTAGTCATGTAGTAATTTTGCAGACTTATTTAAAGCATTCATTTTTCAAGGATGTTTGGCATCTACATGGCTTCAGTAGTTCTGTGTATTCCACCAAAACTTATGTCAACAAGTCTGATACTGAACAACAAATAGTGGAAGTATAATGTATAAATTACTTTTTTCCCTCCCAGTACACATTTCATGATCCTAGTCCTCTTTTCTAACAAGCAGACTATTCTTTTCTGGAAACCTTCAATGTTTCACTTTTTCAGTGGTGATTCATACAAAGTTACATTTCAAAGTTAATGGTTCTGCAGCAATTCACCAATCTATCTTACAGTATCCACCAGTATAACACTTCTAACACTTTTCTACAGAACATTTTTTCCGTCTTTTCAAGTTGTTGTGGGCAAGATTTTACTTTAAAATTATCTTGGAACTTGCTAACTCCATTAAAAAAAAAGTAGAACTTTAAATTACATTTTTTTTTCAAAACTGCTAAAGCCAACTAAAGCAACCTTTCTGAAAATTTCTTTAGAATAAATAATTCCTGGGTAAATATCAGTTGGATTCTCAACATATGCCACGGTTGCATTGGTAATCAAATAGTGTGGCTCCTACAGCTCTTTCCAAGAGGTGGGTGTTCATATGATACAGTCCTCTAGTCAGCAGTCCAAAGGTCTTTTCAAGACAAGATACATATTTTTTGTCCTAAACATGTTATTATTAGAAGGTGGATTTGCATGTTGAGAACAATAAATTATTGAAAAGCACTCTAATAGTTCACTTCCCATTTGTAACAAATCAAATGACCGAAGAAGAAATTGTACTACAAATACTTCTGAGAAAGGGGTCTTCCTCATTAAAGAAAATTTATTTCAATTCTAATGACAAAAACTATCATTAAGTTAAATTATGTATGAAGTGAGTAGCAAACAAAGTGGTAGAATACTTCTAGGTGGTGAGAAAGCAATTCAATCATAGAGAGACATTATAAATTACTTTGCAAATATTTATATACGATACATTTACTTAAATTGAAAATCATCTACTCTTGGAAGGAACTTCCTTTTCAACAGTTGTGATTTGGCAAAAACAGCCCGGGGGACATTATGTCCTGACACTGTTGACAGGCGTGAGAGTCTTCTGTATATTTTCATCCTGAGAAAATAAACTGATAGCTCACATTCACTTTCATTCTCAGCTTGAGTCTCCTACTAGGATCATAACTAAAAAGTGCTGGTCCTTCTTTGGCTTTAGGATAAGAACTGCCACATATAATTTCTTCATCTTTTGCTCATCTGACAGGAGGTTTAACTTCTCATTCTTCTCCTTCTTCCCTAAGCAACTTCTGATCTTCCTGCCTGATAACCTTCTTCTGTTCCACTCCTACTTCAGAGATCCCACCAGGTTTAGCTTATTTACAGATTTGCCACAAGACTTTTCCCCCCCACCTAATGTTATGGGCAGAGATGTAGAAAAAGAAAGGAAGAAAAGTAGATTTCTTCAAATGTTGAACAAAGGCTTTAATAGGAATAGGGAGAGAAAACACCTTCAAAGTTATACTGTCTTTAGTTCTGATTCAGTAGAAGTCCCTCTGTCTACAGTTTATCAGTTTTACTCCTGTTTAAATAAAAAATACACCTTTCCTTTCTTGTATCTGCCAAAGACAGGGTGACTGTATAATACTTAAATTCAAAACAGACCAAGTCATATGGAAAAAAGACATCTGTCATACCGACAAATATTTTTTAAGTTTTGAACACTAGAATTAGGATTTTTTTTTAATTACCTAAATACACAGAGGAGCACACAGCAAAGTATTCAGGTTTCTAAGTGTATGTCTAGTTCCCAATCAAATTCAATAGCTCTTGTGTCAGCAGTGACATAGGGCTACCTAAAATCCTTGTGCACCTACAGAGCACACGGACAGTCATTTATCTTCAGAATTGTACTGCTTAGCTCTCTTGTAAAGTTAATTCTTTATGCTGTTAGTGACAAAGAACAAAATAGAATAAACCCCAAGTAAGAACATCACCCAATAGAAAGCCTGGATTATTTCTTATTCATTGAATGACCTCTAGTGGTCATTCATCACAGCTTTTACAGCAGTTGAAATGCCAGCCCGGAACATGATGAGGATTTTTTGGTGAAATATAGAGCATGAGAATCAATTATTTTCAAAACTGTGCATTATGAAATTATTCCCTACCTCTGGCATTGTCAAAATCATATTTTATTTCACATTATACAGTGAGCCCTGGGAACTCTGCAGGAGTTTTAAGCCAGAGTTCTAGAACCTGCATTGCCCCTTGCTGTTTTCTCTTTACTAGCCAGTGCCTCCCTCAATCTTTGAAATCTCCCTCAGCTGCTTTGAAATTTGTCAGAGACACCCTTCTGTCGTCCAACACAGCCTTGAGTGTATTCTGTTACCTCGATAAGCTCTGTTCAGCTTCTCATAACATCATTGTATTACCTGAAAAGGGCCACCAAGCATCACCTCTCACGGCTGGCCAAAGTAGACCACTTCATTCTGAACACAGATGGCACATGGAGTGAGCTTATCTGTCTAAAGAGCAAACTCAGCAGATTTAATACTTGCAATATAATTGGGAAGAGAGCTCTAATCCTCAGTATTGTGGGACATGAAAAGAAGTCTGAGTTAAACATTCAGCAATATGTTGGAAAACAAATGGTATTCTCATCACTCAGGGGTTTTATCAGCATTTCTGCTGATCTTTCTGTGGCTTCTTTAAACAGTTGGGCCAGATTATTCTGCTGGACATGCATATCAGTCCAGATATCAAAGAATTTATTAAAAGCTTTTGCAAAAGACAGAAAATAGGTTCTGAGAAATATCTCCTCTATTCCTGTCTTTCTCAACTATGGATGTTATACAGAACTTCTTATATTTTATTTTTTATTTAAATGAGTATATCATATTGCAATGCAAGCTGCATTACAGGTGAAGTATCCACATGATAATTTTGTTAATCTCAGGCAGCTTTTGATAGTCATCTTTTCCACTACACAAACCTGGTAACAGTAAGAATAGCACCTCCAACAGAAGATCAGTGAATAAGGAATTTAACTTGAACAAAATGTTTCATCTTTTTAAAAGGCATTCTGAAATTCTTGCTTACTAGAATAGTATCAAAAGAAGAACGGTTTATTTGAGTTTGGAAACTATGCTTATAGAACAGTGATGAGCCTTTTCTATGTAGGCAGCATAATCTACACTGAAGATGGGTTTTGTTCTCAGAAAAAGAAAAAAAGCAAAACTGTGAACAGCCTGTATGACTGCCCGAGTTTTAGTGCTCTGGATATTTTGCAAGGAAAAAAACCCAAAAGAACAGATCTGTAGATGAGCATGAGATAACATCACAATTTGATCAGAATGCTTAACAGAGAAGCAGTTCCAGTATTAAAGGAATTTCTTCCCTAATTTCTCATTCATTTTATTTTAAGTGACAAGAGTAGGTGGATTCTAGAGAATGCTTTATTAATAATTTTTTTTTCTTCCTAGAAATAAGAGGACATGCATCTTAAAGGTAATATTTATAGCTAAGGCATTTCTGGGCTTGTATACCAAATCAGGTACAAGTAGATGGTCAGTCTTTAATCATTAAACCAAAGTATTAGGGAATACTTTGTCTCCAGTCTGTAGTCAAGTCTAATTCAGACATTCTTCTTATGTTAGAAGTGATGTCTAGAAGCTACTCAAAATATTTTTTTCTAATACCTAATATTTTTGAACATCTAAATCTTGATTTATCTGTGTTAAAACAGCTTGATTTATCTCTGTTGTTTGGTGAAACACTGTAGTAAAAAGTAGCAGACAAAATAATTTTTTAATATTGTAATTAAATATTTTTTTCTTTGAGTCCCTGATTTTTCCACAGAAAATTTCCACATTTCTTTGGAATATAACCTAAGAAGAAATCTTCTTGTATTGTTCCTAATATGATCAGTTGTTCAGGTTTTAGTGGAGATCGAACCTGTATGGTACCATGTGTCTCCTCAGTAATTTTAAATTATACACATTGGGACTCTTACTATATGTTTGGGATTGATTAGTATTAGACAGTATAATTGGCTATGCAAAAGCTAACTCAGCAGAAAATTATTTTCTATGTAAGTAGCCCTATGTAGAATTGAAAGGATTTCTCTGAGTTGGTCTGGTCAGTGTACAATTCTTCAGGGGCATTATGTGCATGTAGAGTGCTTTGCCTAAAACTTCATCTGTGCTCAAAGACCATTTTTTCCCAACCTTCATATCAAAATCCAACATAGTTTCTTTAACTAGTCCCTGTGCTGGCTATGAAGATTATAGTATTTTGTTTTTAACAAATAATTCGATTTTAATGTAATTTCCCTTTTTGAAGCTAAGCCCAAAATGAGTGGATATTTTGGGTTTGTTGCTCCTGCAAGTCATTAAATCCAAATTTATTATTGTCATTTTACAGAGTAGCTCTTTGACAGAAGTATTCAGCATCAAAATCAGCTCAAGGATACTAAATCCTGGCGGTTCTTTCAGAGTTTGAGTAGATATTCTTTTTGGGGGTTTAGAGTAGCCATAAATATAGCTCATGAACTTTTAGCTCAATTCTGCCTTCATTCTCTGAGCAGAATTTAAAATTTAGCAATGCACAGCCTTAGCCCCATATCCAGCTCCATTAGCTCCATAAAGAGGGGTTGCAAGAGCACTGTCATGAGAAGAGTTTTTGAGTTCAGCTTGGATGAAGATTAAGAAATAGCAGCAATTCACATTGACCTGAATTTCACTAAGGGCTCCCACTGAAATGTGTTTTTGAAGTTCAGAAAACACCTGACTTGCGTATCAAAATCAATCCAACCATGAAAGATTTCAGGAAAGTGCAATTGGAACCCCTTAATAGTCCTGCAGAACTTGCACATTACCTTACAGAGAATTCATAGATAAAGAATTAATTCCCCAAATCTTTGTATAAATGAATATATATTTGCTTCCTATGTTTAAAGAAAGTCCTTTTCATCTCCCTCTTTAATAGTTTGAGGAGGTTAAGAAGTTAAAAGACACAAAATGTGTGGGCAGCACTGGATGGACTAACATGTCAAACTTCTGTACAATAAAATTACATTTACATTTCCACTGAAACAGCTTTGACAAGAGCTGATGAAATCTGACCTATGCTTGTGACATTAGCCTCTGTAAAATATGTAAAAGTTGGTTATTGTCTGATATATTGCGTTAGGAAGAGCATTGCCAGCAGGTCGAGGGATGTGATCCTCAGCCCTGGTGAGGCACATGTGGAGTACTGTGTCCAATTCTGGGCTCCTCAGCACAAGAGAGACATGGAGCTCCTGGAGCAGGTCCACTGGAGAGCTATTAAGTTGGTCAAAGGTCTGGAGCATCACTCCTATGAGGAGGAAGGGCTGAGGGAGCTGGGCCTGTTCAGTCTCGAGAAGACTCAGAGAGGTTCTCATCAATGTCTGTAAGACTCTGGAGGGAGGGTGCCAAGATGATGGATCCAGGCTCTTTTCACTGGTGTCAAGCAATAGGACACAAGGCAACAGGCAGAAACTGATGCACAACAAGTTCCACTTGAATATGAGCAACTTGGTCCCTGAACGGTGTCCCTACCCATGGCAGGGGGCTTGGAAGTAGATGATCTTTAAGGTCCCTTCCAACCCAAGCTGTTCTATGATTCTGATTCTATAAGGAAGAAATTCTTTATTGTGCAGGTGAACACCCAACAGATTGCACAGGGAGGCTGGGGCATCTCCCTCACTGGAGATACTCAAGAATCATCTAGATGCAATCCCACGCCATGTGCTCCCTGCTTGAGCAGGGAGGTTGGACCAGACGAGCTCACCAGTGTTCCCTTCCAGACTTACCAGTTTTGTAATATACCTCATCTATGTGTGTGCCGTTACTATAATATTTTACTATACTATATATGCATATGTATGTATACATTATTTTAGAATGTTAGTGTAATCATAAAAGGTGATTTGTTTTAGGAATTTTGTTCAGAATTTTGTTTTAGGAATTGTTGTTCAGAAATTGTTTTTTATTACCTCTAAGATTATGTCATCCGTCTGACCACTAATGTCTACCTTTGCAGACATACTTCACATTTCACTTGTATATATGGAGTTCATTCATCAAGGTTTCTTCAATAGTTTCTGGAAGGAATCATGCAGCTCCCCACCTTCAGTCTGTTTGGGCAGTATTGTGTACACATGCTGATCAATACAACTGCATTTTCTTCTCTTGTGGTTTTTCAAACTGTAAATGCCATTGCCTAAAACTTCACCAGTGCTCAGTGACTCGTTTTTCTCAACCTTCATATCAGAATGCAACATTTCTTTAGAAAGTAGGTAGCAGAAAAGATCCTGTGATGGGATGTTTTGCTGTCAAAGAGCCAACGAAGGCTAAACTCCTATGGAGACTATTTTAAAAAGTCCAGTGTTTTGCTCCCAGCCCATGTGTGAGTATTACAGGGGAGCCAAATGGACCTGTAAGAAATCACTGCTGCATAGTTAAGTGGGCTGCCTTTCTTTTTGGATTTAACTTACAACTCTTGGAAACTACTGTTTTCCCATTATCGTATCTCAGAGTGCAGAATGAACAGTACCAGCCTATATCAATACAATCAGAATAAAATAACAGTAGAATTTAAAAAAGATCGTGACCACAAATAACTGAGAATTACTCTTAAGCCATGTAAAACAGTGTTGTGAAAGCCCACTAACCCAGCACACCCTAGACATAACTGAATAGTCAGCAGGTGGAAGCTCTCAAGTCACAGTTCCACAGCAGCGTGCTGGTTCTCTTTCCATAACTGGGAGAGCATTGCATGGGAGATTCTGCCCTAGCTCTGTCACTGTTTGTCATGATCAGAATACAGCCAGGGACCATCTGTTGAACAGTTACTTGCAGGGCAACATGTAGTATAACATTCAAGTCAAGCCTAAATAATTAACTGCCATTTTAAAATTTCTTAGTTATTTTGTATTAATTCCATCAGATCTTCAAATTGGCTGAGAGCATTTCAAACATTATCTACTTTGCATAAGGATTTTAATCAGAGTATTAATACCTGCTTTTAAGCCAACACCTTCTTTTCTTTGGAAGGATGTCTTTCTGATACAGCAGGAGTAAACATTGATCCACAAAGAGAGCTTTTTGATTTCCTGTTTAAACTGTCAGTGAACAAACACACTCCAGATGTTGATTAGCCTAACGTTTTTACAGTAAATGCAACTCCTGTGATTACAGCACCATTTCCACTCAAGTGCTAAAGTACTTCCTTTCTTGAACTATTGTAAATGGACTTATATTTATACAGTAAATGCCACTCCTGTTAGCATGGCGTCGTCTCCACCTTAAGATTAGCACCTAACTGCTAAACCAGTTCCGTTCTGGAAATAAGAACCAAAGAACTTCTAAATCCACTGTAAGAAACATTTCCTAGAGCGCTGCACGGGATGAGCTTTGTTTGTTGGAGAAATTTTTGTCACGGAATAATGCGACAGCCACTTCGCACATTCCCCGTCCCGAGCTTTTCCCAAGGGGCGTAGCAGCCTCTCCTCTGTGCAGCCTCTCCTCTCCTAAGTGGAGAAGGTGGGGAGGACACACTCAAGAGAGAACATCTCCGCTATGCCGGCCGAGCGGAACGCTGTAGCGCGGAGCGGGTGGGAAGTGCACCATCAGTGAGGCTGGAAAAGACCTCTGGGAGCATCGAGTCCAACCTGTGACCGAACACCTCCTTGTCAACCAGACCATGGCACCAAGTGCCACATCCAGTGTTTCCTTAAGCACCTCCAGGGACGGTGATTCCATCCGCTCCCTGGGCTGCCCATTCCACGGTCTCATCACCCTTTCTCTGAAGGAATTCCTCCTAACGTCCAATCCACACCTCCCCTGGCGCAGCTTCATGCTATCTCCTTTCGTCATAGCTTAGGACTGTGTCCTCTTGAATGAAGCAAGCTGCGTTCGTGGGCGCAGGGCCGGGCCGCGGGGGGTGGCAGGGTCATGGACATGGGCAGGGACAGGGGCAAGGACATGGGCAGGGATAGGGACACGGACACCGAAGGGACCAGGAGCAGAGGCGGCGACGGCGGAAGTGGCGGCGGCCGCCCCCGTGCGCACGTCACGGCGCGGCGCAGGCGCGTGGCGGGGCTGCCGTGGCTCCCTCTCCNCCGCCCGGGCCGGGAGGGATGCGGGGCGGGGGCGCGGCGGTGCGAGCCCGGTCACGGAGCGGCAACGCCGGGGCCCCGAGGGCAGCGCGGCCGGGGAGCCCCGCGGGGCGGCCCTGGGCGGCTGTGGGGAAAGGCAGGAAGCCCCTCCGGAGAGGAGCCGGCGTCTGTAGGATTCATCCATGCCTTTTCCGCCGTAAGCCTTCGGCTTCCAGCTTTTTTGGAAGAAGGAAGACTTAAGAATGCGATGTACAATGTGGCCATTCATAAACCTGGGTTGGCCAGAGACTGGGGTTCTTTGTATGGCGGGTGTTATGTGGAAAACTGTCGAGACTGGGCTTTAAAAAACCTAACCAAAGCCTTCATTCTTGTTCATAAAGATGGGGGAAGATCGGTTTACAGCAGAGACCAAAATGCAGCTATTTAGAAGAGACACTGCAGGCCTTTGAGAGCATTTGATACCTCTGATGATGCAAGACAAGCGAAAAGAAATGAAAGTATGATTTCTTTCAATCAATGCTGAGTTGAAACAGGCAAGACATAAGATCCAGAAAACATTTGATATGAATGTAAGAGTGTAAATCAGTCTTTGAAGTCTTGCTGTGAGTAGTGCAGGCCACAGCTTTCTTGATAAAAGCAGCTGTTGCCTGAAAAAGGGGGAAGTTGCTGTCATAGTGTTGGATCGATGTTGTGCCTCTCCAAGCCTCTTCCACCGTGTACAAGCTCAAACTTGTTCACATAAGAGAGTAATCGGCAATTTACATTCTTTCAATTTCAACTAGGAAAAAGCAAAATCAGATGTTTAGACGATAGTGAAATAGACGATGTCTGTGTGGGGTTAACAAAGTGTATGCAAAAGTTACTCTGTATCATTTCCTTAATGATAATTAAAAATAAGCAAAGCCGAGATAGATTTTGTCCAAACTGGGGCAATTCCTTAATGGACATTAAGTGTTTGCTGAGTTCAGCTGAGGTTGGCAACCCCCTCTGTGCTACGTGGCAAGCAGAGGAAGTCTTCCACTTCTCCCTGTTTCTTCAGAAGACCTCAAGTGAAGTGCTCTCTTATAAACCAATAAGCTTCACCAGGAACAAAAATGCTGCTGATTCACATGCTCCACAGGCAAATGTTCTGGCACTTCTGGCTCTGCATCTGTTCAGCTGAGAGCGAAGTTGAAGCATCTTACCCTGATGGAATTGGCAGCCCCAAGGAGAGTAGGCAGAGCCTTGTCTTTCAGAATTTCTCTGTTCTTCCAGTGCAATTCAAAATACACCTCTGCCTATGGAAATGCTCTTGCCAAGCCCCCCTCTGAGCACAGCAAACAGTTACTCCCCATTTACAGAGCACAGCACAGCCACAGACACTGCCATTAAGTGTGGAGAACATGGCTTGAAAGGGAGACGTGTGGAACACTTTCTTTAGAGTGGCTTGGATTCCTAACACGGCTAAGCTGTTCTGTCAGTTTGCAGGTGACTCCAAATGAGAACTTGCTCCAATTCTTGTTTCTGGGAGCATATTCAGTAGGGTAATTTTGGCTTAATTTTTTTATCCATCCCCTCTGATGCCACGCAGTGAGTCCCCTCCAGCACCGGTTAATGAGCTGTCTCTGCCTTTGGTCATACCTGTATGGCAGCAGGTGGCAAGCAAAGACACACTCCTTAATAATATCTTTAGCACTGAATTTCTTGTATCCACAGTACTGGGGAAGATTCTGGTTGATTTCTGCTGCTGTGATCTTTCAAATTGTCCCAACTTTAGGGCACCTGGCAAAGGGGAGTTAGTCTGTGTCAGTGGCAGGAGAGCATGCATTTGGCAGCTCGGGTGGTGCTTTATGTAGAGGTGTTTAAGTGCCATATTGTATTGGTATCACTGTGGCAATCTGCTTTCTGGTGAGCTATTGTAAGGATCCGAGTAAGAATTCTTGTTGTAGATGGGAGAAAATGTAATGCTATAGGCTATGCCAGAACATGGATTGCGGAATTGTTATGTGTTTAAAAGAGTAAAAGATATTATTGCTCAGATATAATTTCTGGGCTTGCCCTTTCTTCCCAAGCACAGTTGTCTGAATCAAAGCACAGATTTTCAAACCAGAATTTGAGAAAGTAGCTAATGGAAGGTATTCCTGACAGATCTTTTAGTCCTGAAATCTCATATAAATATGTAGGTATAACCTCTGTGGTAGCTGAATTTTTTTTTGTTGGAACCATGTCTGTTTTCCTTGCTCATGTTTGTATGTAGACAAAAAAGATGGGCACTGTTCCATGTGCTTGAGTTGCTGTTTGGCTATTGAGCAGAACGCTTTGCAAGGAATAAAAAGAAAACCACCAATTGGTTATCAGTGCTGAATAATAAATGTCATAAAAATGTGTTGTTATCAGGGAGTCACTGATTTATAAGAGGCACATGGTGAGCAAGTTAACAAATGACCTAAAGAACTTCTGTTATGACTGGGAAGTGAGAAAGGCATTGAAAGTAAGAATGCAGTTCAGAGGGGACGCTTCTTGTGTTGCTTTTGCTAGCTTATAGTTCATAGCTTGGGGAACCAACATTGTCACTGTATAGCAGAAGGATATGGAATTAGTCACAGTTTCTTCATTGTATGTGGTTTATATGGAAACCACGTCTGTTTTCTGATCCTTCCAGCTTCAAGCTGTCCCAAGTTTATGATGCAGCTTAGGGAGTCTCAGCTTGCCATGGAAAGATTTACTTCTTTCCCTAGAGATCTTGCTTTGTGAAAACTTAAAATTTGATATTGATCATAGAAGTACAATATTTTATTGTTACTTGGAAGTAATGAAGAATAAATTCAGCTTATGCCAGTGTATGTGCCATTTGTCTGTTAACCATAAAACAATTAAGATATAATCTCTTCTTTTGGCTGTCTTTTGATCCTGGCATTGCAACTTGGGTTTGCTTTCCATCATCTGGGTGCCTGTCTGTGTTCTTACATCAAAGGTGTTTGGCACTGATAGTCTGATTTGGCTTTGGCAATAAAAAAATTATAGCTGTAACTGGGCAAAACATCAAGAAAAATAAGGAAAAAAAAAAGTGTCATCTTAGGAGGTCTGTACATAGAGAAGTTGACAGAGTTAGTATTTCCTTTTGATCCCCATCATCTTTCTTTCTTTCTTTTGTTCCTGTGGTTCCAAGGTGTCTGTAATCATTAATTTCCTTGGTCAACTACCTGCAAAGCTAAAATTTACCTTCATGCCAGGAAAAATAAACAGCGGAGTTATCCTTCCTTCTTTATCATTGCAGCTCTCCAGTGCGCATCTAAGAAAGGATTTCTTTAGTACCCCTTTTTTTACTTCAAGACCAAGATGTTTGCCTGTTGGAGCAATTTAGATTTCACGTGAGAAACAAACCAGCATCGTAGGGGAGAAGGAAGGAGGGATATATCAGCATTCTCAGCTGACATTACTGCTACAATGAAACACAGTAGACTGAAGCACTATTTCTATTTAACACGGTGAAGTAGGAGAGAAAATATTAAGATGCAGTGTTTGTCAACATAATGCAGAAGCAGTGTGTTGCAGGGTGGAAGACCTATTTTTGTGGGGATGTCAGAGTGGAAATATTCAATGGCTGTTAAAAAAGCAGATAAACCTTGGTGATTAATGCCCTTTTTTTCATTAGCCCCTTTACAAAAATGTATTGTGTCCTTACAGCAGTGACTACTATAGTGAATGTAATTAGGCTTAGAACTTTTTCAAAGAGAACTTGCTCATCAAATTGAGTTTTTCTATTCCATGTTTCCTTAGTTTCATTTCTTTTAACATTGTTAATATAGATCTCTGAGGTGAGTGATGCTTTGATGTAGTGTAAAAGGAAATGACTGTTCTTTATCTCTGGTATAATTTTGGTTGGTCATTTAATTTCATCAGTTGATAGTCATCAAATTTTATGTACAAGAATTTGAAGACTGGCTAAATAATTTAAGAGCACAAACAGTATGTGCCAGTGAGTATTTTTTTTGTGCCGCATCAATATTTGTAGTAAGAATGTATGTCAGGGATAGTAATTAAAAACCTGGGTTGTTGAAGATACAATGTTCAGCTTGTTCAGCTATTTATGCTCAGTGGTGTGGGCAAATCACAGGGAAGCAAATTACTTAATAAGAAAGTGAACATAATTCGGGAACGACTTTTTTTTTTTTTCAGCAACAGAGATTGACTTGCTAAATTATTAACTTTTTAGAGCACCTCTATAAAACTGGTTTTCTTTCAGAAGATAAGGGGGATTTGGGTACTGCTTTGCCCAGGATTAGTACTGAGCTGCCTTGTTTGTGTGCCTGTACACAGATACAAAAGGTGGGGCAGCTGGTGACTAGCAGGTGTATTTTTGAGTGTATGCAGACTCTTTGGGCACTTCAACCTTTAGTCTTAGGTGCCTGCTTCTGAAGTACAGGTGGATTATTGTCCCTCTGCTCAGCTCGCTGGCTGCTCCACTGCACATGTGTGCCTTGTCCTCTAGCACGGCATTCTCCTTGCTGTGATTTCTCATCTCTACTAAGTAGGTATTAATACTTCTTTTTTTTCATAAAAATTGTGTCTTTTTCATCATTTTAAGAATCCCTCCAGCCTGCTTCCTCACGGTTTCATGTGTTTTGTAAACCTAGTGTAATACGCTGATTAGTGTCATCGCTGCTTTTCTAGTTCCTAGTTTCCTAGAAAAGAGAGGAAGCTGATGTAACTTACGGAATATGGACTGGAAGAAGTCTCCTTGAATGAGATGTTTGACTTCCAATGTAGGAGTCTGATAATAGACTCGTTGCCAGGGATCAAAAGCAAAGCATGTGTGGGTTTATATCTTAATATAAGAGAGCTTCCTGAGACAGTGGCATGGGATTTGTGCTTTGAGACTGCTGTTTATCCAGTGCCTGGTACAATGCAGTACAACTGCAATTAATGAGAGAGAATGTAGCTATTACTGTGTTAGTTTGAATGGCTGTGTACATTCATTATGTGCTATATAGCTTTTAATTGAAGCACTTCAATTCTTTTTGTTGGTTTTAATTCCACAGTTTGCTCACTAAGGTCTCCAGTTTTATGTACTGCATAATTGGTCCTATCATAAGAAGAATGATTTTGATTTTTTGACTTTTGGTTTTAGTAAGCTGTATTGCAATGACTTTGTGCACAAAACAGCTTTGTTTTGGGAGATAAATTATTTGAAGGTAACATGATCAGCAAGGATAACTCCATTTTGTATGGTCATAAGCTGTTTGTACATCGTGGTTTCTTCTGGGTTGATGTTCAGTGTTCATCTAATTTTAGTTGCTGGACTATCACCACTGAATTACAGAGTTACTGTGTTTAAAACCTGAACATAGGTTCTTACCTTGAGCTTCTGTTTGTATTAACTATAAGCCCAGCCATGTATAGAAGTGGGGACATACAATCACACATCTTCATGATTTCCAAATAAGTTATAGATAAACCTTTGAATAGAAGAATGATGTAGCAACAGTCCTTGAACCCACAAGTAATTACCATATTTTTGTTAATTCTACTTTGTGGTGTCCCTCTCTGAAACTATGAACAGCTCTCTGCTAGTACTCTGTAGAGGAATATAGTCCCTACTTTCTTTTATTAAATATTAAATATACTGCATGTTTTCTTTTTCAACTGGCACTGATACTAGGATGAAAGAGAAGATAGTGCAATACATTTGCAAGCGAGGGAAGCCAAAGCAGTATTACAGATACCATTAATCCCTCTCATCCCCTGCCCCCCTCCCCTCTTTTTTTTAAGTCTTCTTTTTTTTGTTTGATTGTTCATGCATGGTCTGACAATCTCAGGTCTTGATCTTTCACAAACAAAGTTCATATAGCCAGATACCATTAAAGTCTGGGGTGATGCCAAGGCTGATCTTCCTGTGGGCTCTCTCATTTGAGATTGTGAAATGTGTTTGACAGCAGGATCATCTTAGTGAATTTATTTGTAGAGCAGGTTATTATGATGAATAGTTTTAAGAAACTCGGTAACCAGCTTTAGTTAAAATTATATTTTAAAAAACCCTTATTTTAAAATAAATTCTTTAAAAAGTTCCTTGAAATAATACTTTCTTTAAACGTTTAGAATCTGTGATAACTATGTCTTGTCTGGAGACTGATGATACCTTACATAAAGGCACTTGCTTTACTGAAATTTGGAAGAGGTGTGCATAGTTTGCAATGAAAAAGCCTCTGAGGACTTAAAAATGAGCCAAAGAGCCAGTGCCGCCAGATTTGACAGGCATGATCTGCCCTTGGTGAAGCCAAGTTGGCAGTCACAAATCACCTTCTTATCTTCTGTGTGTCTTAGCATAATTTCCAGGATCTTCTGCTCCATGATCTTGGTGGGCAGAGAAGAGAGACTGGTGGGTGTAGTTGCCCAGGTCTTCCTTACTTTCCTATTCAAAAACAGGCTTATGTTCCTCCTTTTTCAACGTCCCCTGCCTGCTGTGGCTTCTCAAATGTGGTGGATTGTGACTTAGACACATCCTCCACCAGTTCACTCAGGAGCCGTGGATGCATCTCATCAGCTCCCATGGACCTGTGCACCTTCAGGCTCCGTAGATGGCCTCAAACCCGGTCTCCTCCTACCTTGGGCAATGGTTCTTCATTCTCCAGTCCCTCCATTTGCCTTTCATGACTTGGGTGGTGTGACTGGAGCAGTTGTCAGTGAAGATTGAGGCAAAAAAAGTCATTGACTACCTCAGCCTTTTCCATGTCTCGAGTAACCATGTCTCCCTTTTCCATCCAGAGAGAGCCCACATTTTCCCTAGCCTTCCACCCTCTATAGGATTCCTTTTTGTGTTTGAGTCTGTCTAGGAGTTCCTTGTTCATCCATCCATTCCTGGCTGGTTTTGCCTGACTTCCTCTTTGTTGGGATGCATCACTCCTGAGTTTGGAGGAGGTGGTCCTTAAATATTAACCAGTTTTCTTGGGCCCCTGTTCCGTTCAGGTCTTTATCCCATGGTACTCTACCAAGCAGATCCCTAACATTGCTTGAATAGAAGTCAAGTCAAGCAGCTCTAGCAGTTCATCTCTCTTTTTTATAATTGATTTTTCTTAAGCAAGTTTTATTTGAAAGTAATTGTTGATTAACCTGTCAGTCCCAAGCTTCACTGAAGTAGCACAAGGGGAGTGGTTGTCTCTGGTTGACTGTTCTAATTTCCTGTGCCTTCTTTGATCCATGCTGGAGCTGATGGAATGGGTATTGGTTTTATTTCCATTTTTCTGTCCTCAAGTCTTTCTTTGTGCCTGTGGATGAATTTGTTTGCTTTGCCAACTCACCCTTTATCAAAGACTTAATCGACTTCTTCTTTTACAGGGAATGCAAAGGGCAACCAATGTTACCTACCAAGCTCATCATGTCAGCAGGAATAAGAGAGGCCAAGTCGTAGGAACAAGAAGTGGTTTTCGTGGCTGCACAGTGTGGTTAACAGGTACAGCCATGGATTTCTGAGGATCCTTTTGTTTTAGTTACTCCTTTGAAAAGCTACTTAGCTGTAGCTCTTTTTTGCAAGCAAAGTTGAATGTTTGTGGAATCTAAGATCTTGATGCAATTTTATTACTATTTTTAGGTAGACTAGCAGGAAATTACTTTGGGACAAATAGTAACTTGAAAATATATTTTGTTCAGTGCTCTGAGAGGGTTGTTTTTTGATAGTCTGCTACTTAATTCTGGTTTTCTTTGTGTGTGTTGCTTTTTTTCCCCTTTCTTTTTGTTTTAACCAATTCTGTCTCTTTATACTGTCCATTTTATCTATTTAGAAATGAAATGCAATTTTGTAAGAGTCTGTACTTCTGGATCTTTTCTGTAAAAGCGTCTTCTCTTTGGAATGTTATTGTCTCCTTGGTTTGAAATAACATTTCAACATAAACCTGTGCCATTGGACAGCAATTGCATGTTTAGGCAATGCATATTGGCAGTTATTTTTGAAGTCAGCAATTTGGAAGATGTTTTTTGTTTTGTAACGGTGAGGAAATTTTTTCTGACTTTCAAAGTTTTTGGAAGCTTTAAAATATTTCCTGTAAAGTTCTTTTTTTTTAAATTTTAGTTAAACTGGTAATTAAAAAAATAGCAAAATACGTCATTTAATTGGCTTGTAAGCCATTTAGAACATTGTTGTATTGCAACATAAAAGATCCTCACAGAGTATTAGGGAAACGTACTACATTTACATTAAGTAAAACTGATTTCAACTAGCGTTAGTAAATGTGGGTGAAATGTAAATGTGAAATTGATAACAAACTGCTGAGAGCTATTCCAAGCAGATTTGCTTGTTGTCATGTATTTCTTTGGGAAAAGAATGGAGCCCTTTCTCTCCCTGTTTCCATCACACAGCTCCAGTCTCTCTCAATGCTTGAATGATCTGGTGGGCTGCCTTTCTGTTTCTTCTGGTAACTCATTAATCTAATTTTGAAAAAGGTCGTGATAAAAATGTGTTCTCAGTTATCTACATGGCAACATTTTCCAGTCAATGCTCTTTTTCAACAAATGTAATCTTAATGCCCAATTTCCTTTTTTTTTCAGGAAGGAGGGTGGTGGTAAGATATCAAGAATATGTGTGGGAAGCTAGGTTATTGAAGATGTTTGGGCAGTAATGTGAAAGGGTGAAAAGGACTGTAGGCATTGAAGTAAGCAATATTAGCCATTCTGGAACTGTGCAAACACGAGTTTCAAAATTCTAATAGGTGTTAGAATAAAAGTTGAAATATTGGGACACTCCAAGATTCTCTCACTCTGTCAGCATTCATGGAGTGGGAGTGTACAGAAAGATCTTTCAGGGATCACTTTTCATTTTTCAAGGTAACCTTTATTTGAGAGCTCTATTTTAATAAATGTTGAGTCAGAGGGTCCTAGTAAAGAAAACTGAAGAATTTAGCAAAAATGTGGAAAAACATTGCTTTCATGTGTAAAATAATATGCAATTTTTAGAGTGTAAGTTATTTTAAAGACTTGTCAGCTTGAGAAATGTTTTTAAATTTGTTAATGTATAACCTTAACTTTTGCAATTCATTACATATTGGAGACCAAATGATGTGTGAAAAGACAGAGCGTTTGAGTGAATAGCAAGCTAGATGTGGGGACAAAAATGGCAAGTCAAAGACTGCATCAGTGAGAAGTAAATTATGAAGTTGCCAAAATCTTCTTTTGGACTATCGTGCCTATTTTCTGTGATGGGGGTGTACTTAATTGCTGCCAAAAGAAGACCATTCTGTTTCCTGCCTTGTATTCCTTCTCTTGCCTTGCACAGAGTGTACCTCTTGCCCAACTCAGCACTGAGCTGATTCAACTTAGGAAATCACCAGTGAACTTACCACAGCCTCCCCCCAGATACACAAGGGGGAGAAAACCCCATGAGTGTGAGGGGTTGAAATTAACAGACTGAGTTGGCTAACAGGCACCAGAAGAAGCAATGCAATGACTCCTTTTCTTTAAGTTACACCCCAAGCTGTCAAGGTTTCCTTTGCACTTCGTGTTTTCTTAGGACACACTTCCTAGCATGATTGCTTATCCTTTGCCATAGATGTCTTGGAAGTAACACCAAGCTGCTGTTTTGTGTGATATTTTTTTTTGTTTTGTTTTTCTCCATTCTCTGAAAGTTAGAATAAATCTTAATCACCACGAATAAAAACATTTTTCTTCACCCAGTAGTACTACTTTTTTTATACTACCATTACCCTTTTTTTTCCCCCCTCACTCACAGAGTAAATGTCATCTTATGAAATCTGAGTTTGTGTTCCATTTACAAAATGACTTGGTATAAGCAGAAGCATGTGCTCCAGATAAATTGAAATCTTGTCTGGAAAAATTATTTAAATAAATTTCCAAATGAAAGTGAACAGTGGACTTTTTAGGGCCAGCATAGGTTTGTTGCCAAAGATTTCCAATTAGACCACACTTTGGTAGTACAGTTTTCTTTTCTTGTTGCTAACACATGCCATTTAGTGGAGCATTACTGCTGTGTGTGAGTCTTGAGTGAGTCAGTGGTGTCTAATTCAGTGCTGTTATTCTGCAAGGAGTGAGAACAGTGCGCGAGTTTGGCCCGATCCCATTTCTTTTGTTGACTGAAATTCACTTCAATGTGAGGTCTTCCCCTTCTCATATAAATGTAACATCTTAACTGTGTTTGGTTTCTGAATTAAGTTTACTCAGCTAGTAATAATTGCCAGCAGCACTGGGGAAAAAGCATCATCTCTATAAGCAGCAACAGAGCTCAAGGCCAAACTCTTACCTGCTTCAAATTGTACACTTAACTTTTACCTTACTCTCTCTTTACCTAATGTCTGTGTAAAAGGCACTTGGCTTATATTCCAAGTAAGCTTGTCCAGAAGGCATTGCTGCTGATGCCTGTCACTTCGGGATTTTCATAATACACGTGTACTACAACTTGCCTTAACTTCTTCCTATGCTTATATATTGATATTATTGTTGAATATTTTAGGTCTATCTGGTGCTGGGAAGACTACAGTGAGCATGGCACTGGAGGAGTATTTAGTGTGCCATGGTATTCCATGCTACACATTGGATGGTGACAATATTCGCCAAGGCCTTAATAAGAATCTGGGTTTCACACCAGAAGATAGAGAAGAAAATGTGCGTCGTATTGCTGAAGTTGCTAAATTATTTGCAGATGCTGGTTTGGTGTGCATTACTAGTTTCATCTCTCCTTATGCTCAGGTAAGTGTGAAAAACGTGTAGGTGAAATGTAGGGAAAATGCAAAATATCATTCAGAATCCTAGTTACAGGAATCCATTTCTGAACTTAGCTAGAATCAAATACTTGGGGTTTTTTTTGGTGTTGTTTGTGCTTTATGGAAGTGATTACTCAAAACAGAAATACTAATTTTAAATATTGTTTACATTAGTTCTATAACTGGAACTATCCTTCAGTCCATTAGACAGAATTGTTACTCTAATAATGCAAACAAGCTCAAATGATGTTCCAAGAAAAACTCTTAAAATTGCAATTTCTTGTTTGATCCATGTAAATTCCAGCACTTTATAAATATGAAGACTAGGTGTACACTTAACCTGAATTGCTTTTAAAAGCAATTTTTCCTTTAGTGAATGAATGGTGAGAACTTTATTTTTGCCAAGTGACTTAAGGGAAAAGTGTTTTAATTGCCTGTTGGTTCTTTTTACTTTATTTTATGTTGTGTATACAGCATGACATTATATAATACTGAAAATTAATGTAAATCCACGTTCACATTGTTGTGTGAAGCCTGTTTTCATCTGTGCATAAGAACTTGGAGGGGAGAGACAAAAAGGATGTGTGAACACCCAAGTATCTTGAAAAATGACCCAGGGACTTTAAGCTTAGGTGTTTCACAGCATGAGAATGTGTTATTTCTTTGGTTAGAGTGATGCAAACATTTATTCTGATAATAATTTGGAGAACTCAAACCCTACAGTATAACAAAAGTCTCTAGATATGAGAAAAATAACTAATAAAATAAGCAATATTTAGTCAGAGAAGATTTTAGTGGATTTGTGAAGGCTTTTTTTGTTCTCTCAATGAAAGTCACCAATATTGTTCCAATGCTTGGCAAGCCATAAAAATAATACGATAAAGTACAGTAAATAATAGAATATTTTGACTACACAAGTATTGTCAGATTAAGGAATGTAGGGAAGACTGGTGCTTGGGAGAGAAGGATGGTTATATCAAGAGCAGCAGATAACACCTTCTCCCTGCTGTACTCAACTAGGCAGGTATAATTCCTCAGACATATATGTATGGGAATAGGAAACCCTGCATTCTGTTGGCTGGGTTTGGTTGTGGGTTTTTCTTATAAATCGAGTTTAATGTAAAATATCTCACATCTTCCTGTCAGCTTTTACGATGTGATGTACTGTAGCCAAAGTGATGTAGCTTGCAGGGCATCAGTTAATCAAATCACGTTTCTGTTTTCAAACTTTGAAAGCTTGTTTACATTGTGTTGTCAGCTTCTTTAAAATGAACTTCAAAGGCAAAAACCAGTAAAAATGTGTCGGGGCAACCTTTAAGGATTTTTCTTCTGTTGTCTTGCAGGATCGTAATAATGCCAGACGAATTCATGAAGGGGCAAGTTTGCCTTTTTTTGAAGTATTTGTGGATGCTCCATTGCATGTCTGTGAGCAGAGAGATGTTAAAGGACTCTATAAGAAAGCCAGGGCTGGAGAAATTAAAGGTGAACCTAGATGTAATAACATCCTTTCTACATAATGTAATTATTGCTGTAACCGGTGAAACATTGGTGTAATTTGACTCCATGTAAGTGGATGCGCTCAAGTCTGTGTGTATCACTCTTAAAACGGGCATGGATTCAGGACAAGACTGAGAAGAAAATAGAAATTGACTTCTAACTCATGGAACTGACTAGTTAAGTGTGTAGGACAGTAAAAGTGTAAAAGTGGCTAACCACACACAGAAAAAGCCTTGAGCACATTAAAGGTTGCAATAGAAGCCATGTAATGATTGAGAATTAGTCTGTCTCCTTTGTGTGTCCATTGACCAGTTAAAAAGAGCCTGATTCTTTCTAAAATCTTTAAAGAATTCATAAAACTTGCTAGTTTCTTCCAAAAAGTAAAACATGGCCACTGTCTGTCTGTAAAGACCGTTAAGAACACTTCTGAAGATACTAACTTTTACTTTTAAATCTGTGCTCTGTTCTAGTGCCCATGAACATAATTTCCTATTCCCAGCCCCAGGTCAAGATTTAAGTATAACCTGCAATAAAAAAAGCTTAGTTATGCAATCACTCATTGCAAGTATTGTTTCAAGTGCTGCTTTGCTCTGTTTCATTATAGTTTGCAGAGGCTGATGATAGATAGCTGTGTATTTAGTAGCAAAGCCGTTTTTTTTAAAGTAACCACTTCTGGGGTGGAGTTTGCAGGTGCTGTAAGAATTCATTTTAATCAGAAGTGATATAAAATTCAAGAAATCAAAGACATTCTGTATGAGTGGTTGCTTAATACTTCTAGTACTACAGAATATTTTGTATAAACACCAGGAATAAATAAAGCTGAACTAAGGTTTGTTCACAATCAAAGCAAGACGACTTGAGCTGACATGATACAAAGATACAGTTCTGTACAGAATCCTTATTTGTGCCTATTTTGTGAACATCCCTAATATTTTGTTAATTTTACAAGCCACATAATGAAACTGTGTTCCTGAAGAAGTGGTAGTGAAGTAAACAGTGCCTGAGCAAGATACAAGAGGGTGTAGCAGTGGCTGTATCTTATGACCTATCTGATATATGAAGGATGAAAATTAAACCAACTTGCCAGTTCACAAGGAATGTCAGCAAATATTATCTTCTTTTTCTCTGGAAATGGTAATGAGACACTTTCTTTGCCTCCTGTTCTCACTCTTCCAGTAATCTCATCCTTGTAAAGTATATAGGTTTTGGAAAAGGTACCAGCCTTTCTTTATCACGTGGAGTACTGCAGTAACTGATATTTTTCTTAGATGAGGAACTAAACTACTAACTTTGAGAGAATTTAAATCCAAAGGGAAAAACTGGAGTTCTAATGTTTGCATTTGCATTTTGGAGGGTGCAGATGTTGAGTTGCTGAAGCCCAGCTGATATTCCTGATGCAGATCTGACTTGTAGTGCTGATACTCTTTGCCTCTGGGCTTGATTTTTCCTCCTTGTTTATGCATGGATGGTAGAATCTCCATGATTTCAAAACACATTGCAAGCTAAGTAGGCCAGAACAAGTGTCACTGGTAGCTTGTACAGTCTGTTACAGCTATTATAATAAACACAGTCATCAATCTTACATTAGCAGCTATCTTGAGATGAGTATTTAGCTAAACTAATGTAAAAGGTGTTGAAATTCCTTACTTCAGAGTACTGTTTGGTGGTATGAGTGTAAATTTACATACATACTGGATGTTCATAATATTTTTTTCATCTTTCATTTATTTTTTTTAAGAGAAACAATCAGCTGATAGTGGAGGACAGTGGATGCATAACTAACTCTGGGTTGATGTGCACAGTTCTTCTGCCAGTGCTCTTTTTTTTTTCTTCACAGTAAAAACCAAATAGATTCACCAACAAATAAGTGCTAACTTATGCAGTATGTACTGCAGAATGCTGAAGTTTGATGCTGTCAGATACTATGATTAGCAAAGAGTCTGATAAAGAAAAAACCTGCTGATTTCCCTTAGAATTCTTGTATTAAGGAAGCTAAAACTCCATGTTCTTGCCTGTTGTGTTCATTTATATATAGAAAATTGTCTGTTAATAGCATTAAAGTGAAGTCATCTTTTGGAAGAAGTCACCTAATATTTTTGTGTTCTGTAGGTTTTACTGGGATTGACTCTGAGTATGAAAAACCAGAAGCCCCAGAGCTTGTGCTGAAAACTGATTCCTGTGATGTAAATGATTGTATACAACAAGTTGTGGAACTTCTTCAAGAGAGGGTGAGCAGAAATGGAGACATATCTTAGAAACCTTTTTTCCCAAGTATTTGTACATGCAATCTGAATGTAAGTGCTGGGAAAAACAAGGACAGTTTTTGAGACATAAAGGCTTATGCATCTTTCAATTCAAACTTTTAAACTTGTCCTATTGTGTGTTTCCTTTTTAAGTCTAAACAATGCACAGCATTGATCTCCAAGTGAAATAACATTTGGACAAGTGGAAAATTAATTTATATCAATAACTGGAAGGGAGAGGAGGCTGTCTCAGTTGTTACAGAACCAACAGTGAATGCTGACTTAAAAATGCTAGCAACCAATTTTAAAGAATCTGAATTTTTACATTGTCTCTATAGTGTACAAATTAATATATACTGCAGATGTGAAGAGACAGGGGTGCACTTACACAGTGATTTGATCTCACTTAACTAGGGGCTGCTGTGCTTTTGTCTGTCCACTGTTTTCCTTGTACTAGTAAAAGTAGTCCTGCAATTGTGTAATGACCAGCTCAGAAAGCTGATCTTCTTGACATGGCTCAGTTGAATTTATGGTTCATAGCTTCTGAAAAAGTAGATCTCTGTCCTTGTTCATGCCTGCAATCTACACCATCCATTTTGAAGTCTCCGGGCCTTCTCTTGTTGCCTGATAAGTAGCTTTGGCTCATTACCCAACCTAAGAAGCTTCACCCCCAACAAACGCCACATGGAAAACAAAACAAACAGACAAAACCCCCCAAACCCAACACTAAAAGTGAAGGCAGTGAAGAGATGGCTTTATCCTCATGAAACCCTACCCCCAGAATTTGATAATCCTCACGTAGAAGAAATGTGTTTCCTTACATTCTTATCTGTAGTCAGTGGGCAGTGGATGACATTTCAGATAACTATTTCTTTTTAACTGAGATACTCTTGCAGATAATAACTCATGTTTTTTTATGTGAGTTGGATGTTCTGGGAATTTTGGGTATAGACAGTAGTTTGAGTAAATAAAGCTCCACCAAGTGTTGAAGTTGATACAAGCGAAAGACCTCATCATGCAGCCAGTACAAGTTAATTTTAACCCTTTGTGTAAGTACAGCTCTGGAGAGATTGTACTGAAATTTTCAAGAAAATTCCTCAAGGATGACTGCTTGCTCAGGGTTACTCAGGAGATAAGACAGGGCAGAAAACCATAAGAGAATTTTTGCCCAAATCCCCATCTGAATATTTTTTTGGAAGAAAATAGGAGAGCTGTGTAGGAGTCCTACCTATGAGAGGTGGCAGTTCCTGACTGTGGGGGCCCTTTGCCTCCAGCTCAGAACAATTCAGAGTTATAGAAACCTATGTCACATGTGCCAAGATAATGATCCCTGAAGGCTTGCATTGGTACACAGTGCTGACTGCTGGCTCCTAGCCCAGGCAGCTTTGTTTAAGGCACATCTAGCACTTTTATGCTTTTCTTTGAAGATAACAGTATAATGAATGGCAAGATATCTTAGTGGTTCCTTAGTTCAGTGAGAGACAATGAAATCGAGGCAAGGCTAAACAGACACGTCTTGTTTTTAGACCATATTAATGCAGAGCTATCTTGAGAATATAATTTCTGTAGATTTCCTGTAGTATGAACAAGAGGACTTATAAGAAGGCTGAAGAAGGACTTTTTATAAGGGCATTTAGGGAGAGGGCGAGGCTTTAAATTCACAGCGGGTAGTTTAGATTAGATATCAGGAAGAAATTCATTACTGTGAGCCTGGTGAGACACTGGAACAGGTTGTCCAGAGAAGCTGTGGATGCCCCACCCTGGAGGTGCTGAAGGCCAGTTTTGATGGGGCTTTGAACAACTTGGTCTAGTGGAAGGTGTCCCTGCCCATGGTAGGGAGGTTGGAAGTAGATGATCCTTAAGGTCCCTGCCAACCCCAACCATTCTGTGCTTCTATGATTCTATGAAATAAATTGTTCAGCATTATAAAAACATTTTTCAGCGTTATGGAAACATGTGCCTGTGCTGCAGAGAAGACTACCTCCATGCTCTGCTGTCAATAACAAGAGCATAGCCAGGAGCTTGAGAGAAGCAATTTTGCAATTTTATATGGCACTTGTATAAATGTGCCATATAATTTATATTATATAATATATAATATATATTATTGTCTGGATAGCCTGTCCAGGTTTGTGCCCTTCTCCTTCACCCAGAAGAAAACAGACATTGATGTGCTTCTATGAGCTGAGCAGAGGGTCACCAAGATGGTCAGAGGCTGAAGTATGTCACTGCACAAGGAGAGGCTGAGAGGAAGTGGATTTGTTTAGCCTGGAGAAGGGAAGGCTGAAAGAGTTCTTGTTGCAGTTTCTATCATCCATGTGGGAGAGGGTATAGGGAAGACTGGTGAAGACTTGTTTTAGAGGTGTACAAGGGAAGGATGAGAGCAGCATGCATGAGATGAAACACGAGAGATTAAAATTAGACATAGGGGAAAAAAACCTTTTGCTATAAAGCTGGTCAATTATTAGAACAAGTTGCTTTGAGTGTTTGTAGATGCTCTGCCCTTAGAGGTATTAAATGTTTGATTGGCCAAGGTCCTGAGCAGCCTGCTGCAGTGGGACCAGTTTTGAGGAGGAGGCTGGACTAGATGATCTCCAGAGACAATCAGCATCAGCAAAGAACCCACCACCCCAGTGNTGCCAACCCCAACCATTCTGTGCTTCTATGATTCTATGAAATAAATTGTTCAGCATTATAAAAACATTTTTCAGCGTTATGGAAACATGTGCCTGTGCTGCAGAGAAGACTACCTCCATGCTCTGCTGTCAATAACAAGAGCATAGCCAGGAGCTTGAGAGAAGCAATTTTGCAATTTTATATGGCACTTGTATAAATGTGCCATATAATTTATATTATATAATATATAATATATATTATTGTCTGGATAGCCTGTCCAGGTTTGTGCCCTTCTCCTTCACCCAGAAGAAAACAGACATTGATGTGCTTCTATGAGCTGAGCAGAGGGTCACCAAGATGGTCAGAGGCTGAAGTATGTCACTGCACAAGGAGAGGCTGAGAGGAAGTGGATTTGTTTAGCCTGGAGAAGGGAAGGCTGAAAGAGTTCTTGTTGCAGTTTCTATCATCCAAGTGGGAGAGGGTATAGGGAAGACTGGTGAAGACTTGTTTTAGAGGTGTACAAGGGAAGGATGAGAGCAGCATGCATGAGATGAAACACGAGAGATTAAAATTAGACATAGGGGAAAAAAACCTTTTGCTATAAAGCTGGTCAATTATTAGAACAAGTTGCTTTGAGTGTTTGTAGATGCTCTGCCCTTAGAGGTATTAAATGTTTGATTGGCCAAGGTCCTGAGCAGCCTGCTGCAGTGGGACCAGTTTTGAGGAGGAGGCTGGACTAGATGATCTCCAGAGACAATCAGCATCAGCAAAGAACCCACCACCCCAGTGTGAGAAGGCACATTTCCATAACACATCTCGTTTATTTTTTTTTATTATTTTGCCATTTTTTATATAAATACCTTGAGAAATAATAAATATTGTGGAATATTCTGTAACTTGTCCTTTGGTAGAATTAAGCTTTCAGCAAAACCGATGCCTTAGAATGGTCACTAGATGGCTTGCTAGCCTAACGTTTTCCTAATTCCTAAAATCCATGCAGTTTAAAGATGCATGGAGTCCTTTTGTTGCTGGCTTTCTTGTTTTGTTGTTGTTTTTTAATCTAAGTTGATGTTTTAAGTACCACTTTCATGTGTGCAAGGGAGTCTAGGTTTACTAATCCTACAAGTTCTCCAAATGTCAGACTCAGTTGCTAGAACTGTCTTCAAGCTGTTTGCATTTGTATAATGAGGTAGGTTGTTGACAGAAACTGCTTTGTGAAACCTTTGTTTTGCCTGTTAGTGGGACACTGAAACCAGGATAATACTTGAAGACATCTTTTTAATAGGCACGTTTATTTTAAGCTATTGATGGTTTGTAAAATTAGGACATCCTAGCCTGGTAATGAGCCAGGGTCCAGAGGGAAATCTGTGAAGCAGCATAATGTGCACTCCATCATTATAGTGTTGCTTACAGGAGGCGATACCGTCATTTGATTCTGGGGTTGTTGTTGTGACAGGAGTCTGCTGCAGCTCTCCTGGGCTGTAATGCTGCTGCTCAGGCAGAGAAAACAAAAGGCTGATTTTTGCCTAACTTACAATATAATAAAATCTACTTCCAAAATGATGTCTGATATGTAATAGACCAAGCTTTTCTTTATAAAACACCATTTCTAAGTGCTAGTTTGTCTTCTTTTGATGAGTCTTTGAGGATATGAATGATGCAACAGGCAGTGAGAGTCATCACATCTTGTTACTCCCTTAGTCATTTTATCTCTCACTTGTCAGCATTCTGCTGCCTTTATTTTACTTTCCATGGAGGTAGTGCCTAAAGACTGATAAATGCATTAAAATTCCTGAGCTAACTTTGTGTTTTCTACAAGCATACCTATTTACTCTGCCCTGCATATACTGGAAAAGTAAACATAATTTAATTATTGTTTGTTGCTCCAAGGGTGAGGTTTTTTCTCCAAAAGTAAAGCATTATTTCACAAAGGTTTCTCAAACACTGAAAAATGTGTTTTAAAAAGAACAGTCAGCCTCTTTTCGCTGATTTTTTGCTACTGAACATCACTGGAACATTTGACTGGGTTTTGACATATTACACTGTCCTTTGTTGGAGGAGACTCTTAACAGTTTTATCATGATGACCTCTCTTCTTTTAATTATGGTTTTATCTTTGTGTTGATCTCTTCTAACAAGTTTAAAGTCTTAAGCATTGTGGAGTGAGAATATCTTGTTTAATACACATGGAAGAGTACTGATTGTTTTTTCAAATAAAAATATGTTGGTTAATGAACTAGATTTTGGTTCATTGCATATATATGCAACAGATGACATCACATTTAAATATTCTAAGAGTTAGTATATAGATGAAAATACTGGTATTATGTCCTTAGCTGTAGGAAATCCTTTTAATGTATACTTCTCTATTAATTTTCAGTAGAGAAGGAGCTTTATGTATTTTGCCTTCTTGTTACCATTTCTAATGTGTCTTGTATAGTGAATGACTTAAATTCATAAATGCTTAGTCTCTGAATCTTTTTTTACTTCTTCAGCATGTGTAAAAGTATCGAGTCTGCCTTTCTACTCTAGATAATGTAGGCTTAATAAGTCATAAAAGCTTCATTCAATTCAATAGTTAAATATTTACTAGATAAATGTTATATGGGTTACTTAAGATTTAGGAAAAAATCTCTTGTCAGAATGTTTCACTTTAGCCAATCTGCTGGCTTGAGTAACTAGCAATATATCATAATCTTGGAACAGTGCTGGCTTTTAGATGAGTAAAAATTGCATAATTAATAAATTCTTGCTGCTGTGTAGTGCAACATTAGAATTTTACTTCTTGATGTGTGTTCAGCGCCCAAGTGGCATTCTGAGCAAACATTAAGTTCTGTTTATTCCTTTTATACAGGACATTGTACCAGTGGATGCCTCTTACGAGGTGAAAGAGCTTTATGTGCCAGAAAACAAGCTACAGTTGGCCAAAACTGATGCTGAGTCTCTGTTAACCCTGGAAATAAATAAGGTATTGTGTGTTCAGGTGTCTCATTGCTGCAGTTGAAGGACAGTCTGATCTGTTGCTTAGTGTGAGTAGATGCAGTTGAAATACCTGCACTGGTTATAGAATACACCTTGATAGACTTTTTCCCTCTTTCCTTGAGTGAAAGCAACAGCATCTGTGGTTTCTTTGTTTACTTACCAGAGATAATTGATCTTCATACTTTCGTGAATAATGGTATAGTGTTACTTAGTTTATCCCCACCCTGGAGAAAAAATTTACAATGATTTCCTCCCACGCTCCCCCCAGATCCATGGATGAAACCATGCCTGGAATGTCTTGTATGAGAAATTGTTTCTAGAAGGATTCCTTACTTTTTTTTTAGTTTACTTACAGAAACCATTTTGTTGTGAATTGTAATTGCCCAGAAATATAGGGGAAATCAGTTACTACTTCTTGATTCTTCCTGTTGGTAGCCTTCAGCTGAACAACATTAACTTTTAATATACATACCAAACTCAAACAGTTGCAAAGATATGATCAGATCTACTTTGTTGCTTTTTTTTCTGATTAGAACATACTTGTGCTATGTTTCTAGCTTCCAGCAGAGAGAATATGGAAAAGCATGGAACATCTTGATCAACCCTATTCTTATTTTGGTTAAATGCGTTATTTTTCAGCTCAGATCAATTAGATGAAGCTGCTTCTGGCTGTGTTTTTGTTCTACCTCATTCATTTTTCTGAATAACTAAGCCTAAACATAGATACAATGCATGAATTTTTTCACTGGCTTTTTGATGGTATTACTAGAACTTAAAGCTAAGCATTTGATCTAGGAGCTGACTAAGCTCAGATTTCAGCATCTATTATGAGTAGACTTTGAAGGATTGGAGTGGCATACTAAGCATTGAACTAAGTAATTTTAAAATTTGGTTGGTCTTCTACTAGTAATGAATATTGATACTTCTTTTCACCACATTTTACTAATTTTCTTTGCATATATCTGTTTAAAACTATTAATTGCTTTGTTGAGGAATAAATACTTAAGGTCACCATTATTAAACTTCAGTAGTGTCCCATTCTAAATTGCTCCCTATCTAGAAAAACAAGTAATTTCTCCCTCCACCCCCAACCACTGGCTTGTTAAATATCAAACAAGTGTCTAATGTAAGCTCGGGAATAAACTGTGTTTTGTACTTGACTCGGTATAAATTAAACAGTGTAATAAAATTAGTCATGCCCTTTGCAAAAGAGACTTGCACAAGCAAAGCCTATCCTTGTCGAAAACTTGACCAAGTCTTAGTAATGCTCATGCAGAAATAATGGAGACCACACACTAAGTCATAGTGTGACTGAGTGCTAAGGAAGGAAATTCTGTGTAAACTGATATCTCATACTAAAATAAGTACTAGTCCAGAGAGAATTTTACTTCTGGATTGTCTCTTAGTTTATGAAAAAAAATTATTTCTCATTTGTTTAAAGATTAGACCTCTTAATATTTACACCCATAATTCTGATACTTTATATCAGAAATAATAGATGTAATTATATGTTATTATTTTTTCTTTTTTTTCTTTTTAATGTCTTTGTTATCTTGTTTTGTTAGATAAAGGCAAGTGGAATTCTCTAATTTTGTTAAGATGAACTTTATCAAGATTTACAAATCAAATTTGTTGTTGTGTGTTTGTTGGTTTGGTTTTTTTAACTCATGGAAATTTGATCCAGTGTAGGGTCTGGAAAATAGCCGAAAACATGAACAGTGAGGAACAAGTTGGTTTTTTTTCCTTACTTGTAGAAACTTTGAATTATTTGTGATTAAAAACTGTAACACTGAGAAATCTTCCATTTGTACTGTCCTGCATTTTAGAATTAAAGCATGATCTATTATGATTAATACCTGATGCCAGTAATTAAGCAGCAACTTTTATCTGCTCTAAGTCTATTTCTTCATTTCTTTACAAGGTGGATATGCAGTGGGTACAAGTGCTAGCAGAAGGTTGGGCAACACCCCTGAATGGCTTTATGAGAGAGAGAGAATACCTCCAGTGCCTTCACTTTGACTGTCTCCTTGATGGTAGGGTAAAACACACCATTTGTAAAACCAAGCAAACTAATCATACTTCTAAAATATTTTTGATGCTTTGCTTCTTAGTGGTGGTGTGGTAACACATTATCAGACTTGTGCACAACTTCAGGTCTGGGATAAGGGAATAGAATATTATAATAACCAGTTTTAAATGTGATGGTTTTATTCTTTTTACACCTACCATCATATTAGAATTTGAATATTTTGTCTTTTTCCCTTTACAAAATTTTTTCAAATATCTTAATTTTTGAAAAATGTTTAATTCTAAAATGCACACTTCTAATTTGTTTTGAAGAAATTAATATTAGAATTTGGAATTGCAGTATAATTGTTGTTTAGTTCTGTGACCAAAAGATTTGTTTGGTATTAGTAATGAAGGAAAGGACAACAAACTGACTTGAGTGCTGGAGCTGTTGCAAGTGTGAAATCAGAATCTGAGTATGAACAATTGTCATGTGTAATTGAATTACTATGACTTAGTAATTTCCTGGGATTATTTAAATGAATAAATTTTATTTTGCATTACCAGTTGGCTAAGAACTTTGTTAAGATAGTACGTCCTAACATCCTCAGATTTTGGAGTTTGACTGTGATCTTCTGTAATTTTTCGTTTATTCCTCTTTGAAGGCTGTTTTACTCCAGCCTTTTCCCTATATTCATGCTTTCTTTTGCATCACTCTTGTCTTGCTAGAGACCAAATAGCAGAACAAAAAGAAGTCACTTTTCTCTCAATTCTGTAATACAGACATCTGTCATCCTTCCTATATTTCTTAATTCCCTTTTGTCTAGGTGCTATCCTAGACAGCATAATGCCATCCTGTTACTTTGCAGTATAATTTTGGGTTGCTAGTTTTGTTCTCATTTCATCTGCCTTCTGTACATCCATCCAGGTGAAAAGTCCTCTGCAGATGACATGCAATGCATTCAGCTGCTAAAATAGCTTGTAGGCCCAGTTTTGTCCTGTAATTTTCTGTAAATCAGGATTTTTATAAGGCATTTAAGACCTTGTATAAGTGAGTGCTTCAGATATAACAATATAACAATTTTTTAAACTTCTTTTGCTGTTGTTTTGAGTATCTTGTCTGTGCTACAAAAAATACGAATAATGAAAAATAGCAACTTATTGATGGAAACAATTTTCAGTCCTAAGCTTGGATAAAACCATTATGTTTCTCTAGATGTTCTGCTCCTGATTTTCTCTTTTTAGAGATTTACTACAGCACTTAACATATGCAAATCTTTTTAGAAAAATGTGATTGCCTTAAAGCTGCTTTGCTACTTGCAGCAATGGCAACAGTTAAGTCAAAACAACATCCTCAAAGTTTCCTCCTTGCTTGATATCTTAGTTCTGGGTCTTACAGCAGCTGTCACTTTTCAGGGCTTTGATTCTGAAGAGAGGGAAATAGTTTATTACCTGCAATGCATCTCATCCTTTGGGCTTTAAAAGTAGTGTTCATACTGACTGACTTCTAAGCTATTAAGATCAGTGCAGATGTGTTGATAATCTCCCTCTAAAGATTAAGTTGTCTGGAAAAGTCTCATCCTGACACTGTGCTCATCTGTGATTTAACAGACTTGCTTCACTGCCTTGCCTCAGTTTCTTATTTGTGCAATCACTGAAGAAAAATGTAGAAGATATTATGCATTTATTTGCTGGTCATGGACAAAATAATCAACAGGTTTGACATCTCTTCATACTTCGAAATATTTACCTCCCTGCAAAGCAAAAATTTTTTTTTTTAAATTACAAATTTTGGGATGTCAAACCACTCTCTGTGACTGCTGCCAATTTTATGACCTAGTTGCTTTGAAAATAACTCTGGGCACCAAGATTGAACTTAGGAGGAGATGCACAGCATGCATTTTACATTTTGCATTATGAAAAAAGGGGGATCTATTTTTCTTTTAAAAATTTTCATCTAGCTTTAAAATTTTTAATTTCCTAAGAAATTTAATTTCCTAATAAAAAATGTATTGCGTAAGTAATAGCAAAATTAGCGTTATTTTAGAGTCTTGGCAAATGCCAAAACCTCCATTAACTTTAAAAGGTCCATGACTTTTCTCCTGGAGGTCACCCAAAAGTTTTGCACTCAGTTTTGCACTAATATGCTTATTAGAACCCAAGCCTTTTTAGAAGACTTACAATATTCACTCCGCTGGGTTTCTCAAATCTCACTCTCGTAGAAAAGAAAAACAAGACTTCAGCATCTGGCAGTGAAGTAGGTGCCTAAAAAGGAGGACCACACATAACCTTAAAATTCAGCTACATTGGCTTAGTTTTAGAAGGAAAGTAGCTGGTAAATTTCAGCTGAACAAACTATGCAGAATGTTTGCCTGACTCAGCAGTTTTTTCTGGAAGGTAAATGCTTGAATCTGAATACAGATTTAAGTAAACAGCAAAAGTAACCTTTTGAAATAGTTCAATTATGTGTGTTAACTACTTGGGTCCATTTGTCTGCTCCAACTGCATTTTTCTTTTTCTTAGGGGCCAAAAGTGTGTCTACTGAGAATATTATTTCCTTTTTACTAACTATCCACTCCAGTAGCAATCTTGTCTGATAGTTTAAAATGTTATTTGTGTATTTCTACTTTCTAAATAGATTCTTAAGAAAGGTATTAATTTGACATTCCCAAAAAGTAGTGTCCTCACAGGAGGATACTAAATATTAATAAATATTAATATTANTGAGTACTTGCTGTGTATTGTGCTTGTGCTGTATTTTCACAACTGTGTTGACTCTTTCTCAAACCTCAGTGTGTGCTGAATTTTATAGCATGTGTATCTTATGGAAGCATGAGTTCATTCTAAAAGTTGTTTAATCCCTGTTAAAATAAGTGTATCAACTACCTGTCATGTAATACACTTACAGCCTTAAAAGTAACCTGTTAATTAGGTAGATTTTCATAACAACATTGATGACTGTTACTGAGGATAAAGGGCGCTTTTTTTCCCTCTGCAGGGGGAGTTATTAATCTGTCAGTGCCTATAGTGCTAACAGCTACTCAAGAAGACAAAGAAAGGCTCGATGGGTGCACAGCAATTGCGCTGCTGTATGAAGGTCGCCGCGTTGCCATTCTCCGTAATCCCGAATTCTACGAGCACAGGAAAGAGGAGCGCTGTGCTAGGCAGTGGGGAACGACATGCAAGGAACATCCCTATATCAAGGTGTGTGTTTAAAAGTTGGAAATCTAGTCCTCCTCGCTGTACTGTTGTGGAGCTACACATTTATTTAAGTGCATGTCTATTATTGATGTACTTTGACAAAAAAACTACTTTGAAAATTAGTTAAAATATCTGAGCAGAAACAAAGGTAATTTTTTTCTGTGCAGCTGTTGCATAGTCTGTGCTTAGTGTGAAAATCTAGTGTCAGTATGTACACATGAAATGAATTTAGAATGTACTGTAGAATCTGTGCTACAGAAGAGGGAACTTTGCCCTCCAGTGTGCCTAGGAAACACATCCCTCTGTGTCACCAGATGGATCATCAAAGCTCCTTAATCAGTGGATATATGCATTGTAAAGGATAGAAAACTTCTTTTCTGCCTGCATGTGGTGCACGTGAGACCTGCCTGCTTTAGATGTTTTTCAAACAGGCCCTGTTCCTGGAGAGTTCATCATTTAACTCTCTGGGGAGTAATTTCCCATCCATTGTGTTCATTATGTTTTATTATCTTGGCCTTATGTGTATGTCACACTGAAATGTTCTAATTGTAACATACCACAATGCTGTGTTGGCTTATGCAAGCTGATGTGAATGTTACATCTTAGCTCTGCAGAGCCAAAATATGTTTATTTCCCCACTTGTCTCTGAGGTATTTTTGTTTACAGGTATGACATAAAATTAGGTAAAGAGAAATCAAACTTCAAATTATGAGCTTGCTCTTGAAAAGGGAAGGCCTTTGAAATGTTGTACAAGTATCTGTATGACTAAGAGAAGATTTTCGAAGGCCTTGATGTGTTCTGTGATGTTGAAGATAAGATTATCCCTTTATTGAAAACTTAACACAGATCTAATAAATTCTAAGAAGATCTCATGCAGACAAATTTGAATGACTTCTTATGTAGAAGATAAGGAAGTATGTTCTTATGCCTGTACTGGGGTGTATAGTAGTAATATTCATGACAGCACGTGAATTTGGTGCTGTTCTTAATCAGAAATATTTGAGTACCTGAGAGTCTGTAGTGCAGAGTTTTCTCATCTTCATATCATTATCACACCTTCCCTCCACCTTGGTAAGATGTCAAAGTCTGGCATTTTCTTTGGGAAGGAAATGGTTACTGTGGCATCATTTAATTCCAGCAGGTCAAAGGAAAAATAAATTGAAAAATTCACACCTAATTTTTGCATCTTGGGTTTTAGGTTTAGTATGTAGTATCTTCTGTTATATCAAGATTTATTGTCATTTCTAAATTACATAAGGCTAAAAAAGTTACAAGAAATGAGTATGAAACTTGAAAGTTTTTTTGTGATTTCATCTTCAAAAGAAAGTGCATTCTTAGAAATTAAAAATTTCAGAGTAATGTCTATGGCTATTTGTAGAGTATGTTAAGCAGCTTGCCATAATTAGTTTTTGATAAAACGTGAGGTGATATTTAAAGATATAAAAAGAAGCATAGAACAGAAGACTGTCCAACATCTGTTACTTGAGTAAACTGCTGCCATGAAACAAGTCCAAAAGCTGTTCTACTTCAAAGATTCTGATTTTATTTGTAGATTAAAGTGGGTGAGTAGTTAATTAGCATTGTTTTGTTTGTTACTTTATTCCTGACGAGAATCTTGTAAAATACAGAGTGACACTGCAATAGCATTTGCTTTGACCAATAACTGTGAAGTGTGCAACTTCATTGTATTGCTATATTGTAATTTAATTTTTAAATATGTACTAATAAAATATATGCTAATATATGCTAAATAAATTATAATAGACAAGGCTTTCCAGACACTGTCTTTGTTTGTCATGCAGTGTTGGTTAAGAATATTGGCTATTTACATTTCTATATATTATCTCAGTTTTGAAAAAAAGGCCTACTGAAGGTTTGTGCATCTCTCCTGCATCATGGACTATGATGGAGGAGAGAAACAAAAACTAAGGTTTGTGCATCATCCTGCATATGTCTGGACTATGCTCCATTGAATTTTTTCATTTTTTTAACACTGATGCTTGACTTCCAACTGTTAAATAAAATTAACCTGGAACACAATCCTTGGTAAAGATGTGTTCCCATTGCAATGCTCTTGATACTCAGGAGAAGCTGATAACTAATCCTGACATGGACTTTTCTTTCTTTTCTTAGATGGTTATGGAGCAAGGGAACTGGCTTGTAGGTGGAGATCTACAGGTCCTTGATCGCATTTATTGGAATGATGGACTTGATCAATACCGCCTCACACCGGCTGAACTAAGGCAGAAATTCAAGGAAATGAATGCCGGTGAGTAAATTTTTTTGCTTTCTTTCTTCCTATAGAGGCTTATCCAAATGTCTGCTGCCACCACTGTGGCTGGCATTGTTTCAAGGATAAAATTTTTGAATGCTCTGGTAGGTGGCATTCTTTGCTTTTAATAGTAATAATTTTTATGATCTCAGGCATTGCATTGCCTAAATACATAACATAAGCTGGAAGTGCCTGAGGTTCTGAACTTTATCTTTCCATGCACTGTAGACATGTGAGTAATGCAAGAAAAGATAATGTTAAAGTGTGGTAAGATGTGATTAAAGATCATGTTTAGCCAAAACTACAGAGGTATGGTTGAATGCTGAGCTTTCATGCTCTGCTATTTTTAAGGCTGTTCCATGCTGCTTCTAGGGAACAAGGCTTATGAAAGTAGTGCAGGTAGGCTGGTGCCAAGCTTCTTTCCAGCACAAGAAATAAACCAGTTTTTTTCACAAAAGTGGCTGGGTTAGGCAGATAAGTAAGAGGCTGAGGAATGTCATAAAGCAGAGAACAAACATGCTGGCAGGCAGCTCCACTTGTAAATGTAAGGAGAGAGATTAACATTGAGAATGCAACGCACAACTGGTCCTGAGCTCCTGTCGTTGTTCTGTGTGGCCTGTAGGTTCTGTGTAGGAGCTGTAGGTCTGCAGTATCAGTCTTTTGGCTAACCCCTAAACAAACACATATTTGAGATCTGAAATATCCCTGTTCTCTAGGTTTCATTGGTTCCATATTGGAAAATCTCTCATTACAGTGATTTTGCTCTCTTGCAGGGCACTTTAGTTCATCTGAATTTGCAGGAGAGAGAAAGCCTGGTTGTGGCAAGGTTTTTCATTGAAGGGTTTGTAGTACTCCGGAATAGCAGTTAGTCTTGCTCTGTTCTTACCATGCTTAAAATCTACCAAACTAAGGTGAAGAAAACTTAGTAAGGAACATTAAATTCCCTTTTATTAGTTTTGTTCCAAACATGTTCATTTGTTCTCTTGATGATATATTTAGCCTTTAAGATAAGTAGAATAGTTTTATTTCCTATTAGAATATAATATCCTTATGCAAGTGAAAAATCCAAATAGAAGATTATAGCTCTTGGAGAAACTAGAATAATTCTGCAGAAAATTCAGATGTTAAGGAAGTTGATTTTTTTTGTTTTGTATGGTTGTTTTTTATTAGTTTTACTTATTAAGTACAGTGATTTTGTAATAACTGATAATTCTTTAATGACCTGTGAGCACTGTTATTACACTTGTTTAATAGAGCTCAGCGGAAAGCATGTACTGAAGATTTTTCTGTGGCTCTACAACTCCTGATAAAATAACTTGCTTTCCTTATATCTTTTGTCTTGTTTTTTTCCTCCACAGATGCTGTCTTTGCATTCCAATTACGCAACCCGGTGCACAATGGGCATGCTCTTTTAATGCAGGATACTCATAAGCAGCTTCTGGAACGTGGCTACCGGCGCCCGGTTTTGCTCCTGCACCCCCTTGGAGGCTGGACAAAGGAGGATGATGTTCCTCTTATGTGGCGCATGAAGCAGCACGCTGCGGTACTGGAGGAGGGAATCCTGAATCCAGAAACAACAGTGGTAGCTATATTCCCTTCCCCCATGATGTATGCAGGACCAACTGAGGTAAATACATCAAGAGTTTAAAGTAAAACAAAACCCTTTTCATAGTGCACTAAAATATTTTGTGCTATATCTGATGTTTGTGTGTTGTGTTGTTTAAATGGAGGGAGAGAGGAAACTAATTTTGCTTGGGAAAGCAGATTATGTCAAGTCTCTGTCACCAACTAAAACATTCTCTTCTGAAGAAACTTCTATATTGGAGGATTTTGCTGGAAATGGTGGGAGAAAATATTGTGTTTACAGGTTCCTTTCTTTACAGTTACAAGGATATGATAATAATTTAGTCCTTCCTCATTTTTTATGGTCTTTTTCAGAAGAAATTAAATCTGTTAACATACCGAGTGATTGTCCTGAATGTTAAAATACTTAAGTTGTATGATTGTTAAGCAAGAAGTTTGTATGTTGGAGGGGCATTCACATATTAAGAAAAAAGTAGTCTGTTTATTTTTTTGCAAACTTAATTCAGAGAGAATTGTTTTGAGGCTTTTGTATGAAATAATTCTTTGGCAACACTTTATTTAGGAGCCAGGTCTTGGGTTGGACTCCCTAGAGGTTTCTGGGAGGCAGCAGTAAAAAAAAATGTTCTCAATTGAGGACAATTCCTTGAGGGGATATTGATTGTCCATCTCGTTCCTTTTTTTTACTTTTTTTTTTTTTTTTTTTTTTTTTCTTTTTTTTTCCCCTCCTTGCTTGCCTCCACCTGACTCACAGGAAGTTCAAATTCTGACCAGGCTCTGAGGTTGACTCTGCGGTAGCTTTTTTCATAGATAGGAGATCTTACTAGTGAAGTTAAATTAGGCAGATGCCACTTATTTTTTGCTGGTCAGTTGACTGGTCAAACAGAGCTCTCACTGCCTTTCAATCCAGAGAAAAAGCTGCAGTCCAGATCTAGCCTGAGGCATGTGAGTGAGTTCATGTGGGGAATCTTCTGCTGTTCTCCACAGGCCTTTTGTGAGAATCTTCTACCTTATTCTTGTATGTGTGAGGAGGAATAAAATCTACATTCCTTGTTCTGAACAGGATAAAATTTTTCTCCTTACCTATTTCTCTCCTCCTAAGACCTATGAAGTAGTTTCCAGTGACCTCAGAGTACAGCCTGACAATAATGTTTGTTCAAGTAATAAGAGAGATTCTTTAATAATTTTCTGTAGGTTTTTTTTAAAGGCATTGGTACTAGATCTGTTTCTATAGCACAAGTGCTTTACAGAAGAACTAGCAGCTGGTAATATGGTTATCTACAGCTTATCTATGGTTATCTATCCAGTCTGTAAAAATCCTACTGGACAAGTTTAATAAATATCAGTTTAGCATTTTTTGTATTTTTAACATTCCTGAAAAGTGCCTTGGAAGAAGCAGTTCTGTAAGGCAAAGCTGTATCAAAATGCAATAAATTCACCTGCTTAGGAAAGTTAATCTATTACGAGCATTCATGTGCAGTGTGTACCTAGTTTGTGTCCTTTGGGTTTTAATGTTCATGCAGACAAAGTCTTAGCTCTGCCTTGAACAACATCCTTGCCACATATACAAGTCGAAAATGCTGAACGTGGGTGGTTTTTCATTCTGAATGTGTAGATGGTGCTGAAGTAATTTTCTGAGTACCTACTGTGCAGATAAAATGAGGATAGTATGTTTTAGCTGTCAGTTTGATGGTGATCAGCTAAACTGGTTCTTTATTATGTTGTGGCTCCATAGTAAAAGTCACATCCGATTAAGGAAAACATTGTAGTTACAGAGTGCATGCCCATTTTAAAAGCTGCAGTTTTGGAGCGTTTTCTTCTGCTAATTGTTTTTCCTCTCTCTGTTGTAGGTTCAGTGGCACTGCAGATCACGGATGGTTGCAGGAGCTAACTTCTACATTGTAGGCCGAGATCCGGCAGGGATGCCACACCCTGACACTGGGAAAGATCTGTATGAACCAACCCATGGTGCCAAAGTGCTCACAATGGCTCCAGGCCTCCGAGCACTGGAAATTGTACCCTTCAGGGTTGCAGCCTATAATAAAAAAAAGAAGTGCATGGATTATTATGACTCTGATCAGTAAGTTCTATTTTCATTTTAAGAAGATTTTGAGCAATAGCTGCCTCTTACCCCTGACCACTTTAAAAAAAATGTTTATAATTAAATTCATATTGCTCAAATAGGGCAGTGTTTAGATGGGTTTTAGATCAACGTAGCTTTTAGACAAATGTAGCTTGAATTCAGCATGATTTGGTTCACAGTGCAACTACCTGACCTAACTTTAGCTGCCATGTGAAGGCTCCCCAGGTACTGGGGTTTCTCTGATTCTGGAGCATAATGGCACTGATTGGTAAATCCAGAGAAAGATATTATTGTTTATTATAATGGTAAGCTTAGCTTTCTGCTGCTTTGTCTTTCTAAATAAGCTTCTCAGGTGTCAGGTGTGCATCAGATAGAAGAGACGCAGGGAGAGTGTGCATCATGGAAAAGAAAGTGGACAAGATGGGGTGACAAATAGCTATTTATTTTCTGTTAGCAATAAAGCACAATGATGCCCTAAGAATATTCTGTGTCCCAGGGTTTTCAGCTATTTTTGTTATTTTCTTTTTTAAATCCAATTACAGAACAGTTCATTTCACTTTCTGTATGCGTATTTCAATGTTATTTTTCCCTTGTGTGAGATAGCAGTGTCCAAAACTTAGTGTATGTGTTGCTCTGATGACAATGAATGATACTGGGAAGATGACTTGTCATTTTAATTTAATCCTCTTTATTCAGATTTTTGAAATGTACTTTTGGCTTACATCAAACTGCAGCTGAAGTTGGTAATGAAATGTAAACTTCTCTGGGCAACCTGTTCCAATGCTTCACCACCTTCACAGGAATGAGTTTCTTCCTAATATCTAATTTAAACCTACATTCTTTCACTTCGAAGTCATTCCTCCTTCTCCTATCACTGCAGGCCCTTGCAAAAAGTTAATCTCCAGCTCTCTTGTAACTTCCTTTAGGAACATGAAGGTGCTATAAAGTCTCCCTGGAGCCTTCTCTTCTACAGACTAAACAACTCCAACACTCAGCCTGTCTGCAGAGGAGAGGTGCTCCAGCTCTCTGATCAAATTTTTTGGCATCCTCTGGACTCACTCCATCAGATCCATGGACTTTCTATGTTGAGGTCCCTAGGTCTGGATGCAGTACTCCAGGTGGGCTGTCACAAGAGTGGGGTAGAGGGGAGGAATCACCTTCCTGGACCTGCTGGTCATGCTTCAGTACAGAAAGATCAAAGTGAAGTAGTTTTATTGGTGTGTCAATTCTTACTAAATTAGAACAGTAAGGGAATAGCAATGTGACAGGCCAAAATTCAGAATATTGATTCTCTGATCATCGATACTGTACTCTTAGCAGGATAGATGTGATTTGAATCAAGGCGAGTAAAATTATACCTCTGTCATTAGCCATAGCAAATGATTAAAAAAAACCCCATACAACTCTTTGAGATTTTTTTTTTATGAAAAGCAATGGGAACAGATTTTGCCTTCTGCCACAGACTGCATTATGTGCACCCTTTTATCCTTTCACTGTGTCTATGAGGCCTTGGTTTGGGGCACTTTTTTCCCTGGTTCTATAACTGTCATGGAAAAAAGGCCGTGCTGCCACTAATGTGCAGTTCTGCCCTGGTGCTGTCAGGATGTAAGCCCATTTGTTTTGTCCTTCCCTGGATACTGTTTGTAGATGGATTGGTGCGTGGCAGCAATCCTCTAGATGGCAATGCGGACGCGTGCAGGCTCCCATCACTGCTCCTGCCTGCCAGACGGAGCACTGTGGTAGGCTCCAGACAGAGTTAGAGCCTGGGTGGGTGCAGCTGGCTGCCTTTCAAGATAGTCTCTGCAATGCTGAAAATGTGGCAGACTCCTGGACCATGTGGTGTTTGACTCTGCAAGGAGGATGGCAGGGAAGAGAGGATTGCCTGGAAACATGAGATGATCAGTACTGGTAGAAGACCCTTGGATGTGAAATAGTGATGCTTGTGGAAATATTTCCTGAGCTCACTTGGTGAAAAACACAGCATGAAAATGTGGGAAGGAGGGTTGTATGCATAGAAGCATTGCTGTGACTTGTTTTAGTAAAGGGTAATTTGATATCTCTTGCACCTTTCTCAGTTTTTTGAGGCTTAGACTCTTGACAGCCAACTAGACAATTCCAGAATTTACGACACTAATGAATGTGTGGAAGGTTGTGACAAGGGGGTTTCCCTTGATCTGAGCTATAGCTGGCCATGCGTCTTAGCTGCTGGGTGTAGTTATTCTTTCCCTGTGTGGTCATATCTTCTGTTCTTTCAGGCCTCCTGGACTCCTCTGTTTGGGAAGGTGCTTCTGAGAAGCCATAGTAGACCCTATCTGCTGCCTTGAGTGTCTCTGTAATTTGATAGAGTTGCACCCACACCTGGCTTGGCAGCAAAGAGGTTATAACCAGAGGTTTTTGCAGCTGGGCTCTTTGCTGCTATTAGTGAAATACCTTTTGGCTTCTGAAGGAAGTCCTAACACAAGGATGGTGGTAGATGAATCTTTGGCTCATGGTGAGAGGTTACCAAAAGCTTGGTCCAGCTGCCAGAGGGATGTCTGAAAAGCTGTGGCTGCAGAATTAGCCGTGGCAGAAAGTTGCTTTGCTCAGCTTTTACGAGAAAGGTGTAACACTTGCTGATAGCATTCCTTGTATGCCTGTGGGGGTGGGTGTTCAGAGGCTGGGTCACCACTGGTCAGCTGCCTACAGTAAGGTGCTGGGCAGCTGTTCGAGACCTGGCTGTGCCTGAGCTGCTTATGACCTTTTTGGCAAGCCTGGGAAGCACCAAAAAGCCTACAGTGACCCTGCCTCCAAATCAGTGCCAAAGGCCCTCACTTCTCTGGTGTGCTGCCTGTGATTCCAAGAGGTTATTGTGCTTAGGGTTTTCTGCTCCCAAAGGTGGCCACACAAGCACAGTTTTGTGGAGTTGGTATAGAAGGTCAGTTTGTTTCTCACTTCTGTTAGCACCCTCCAGAACATGTGCTGCCCTTGGAGTTTCAGTTGACCCAGTACCTGCCTGGGACCAGTCTGGAGACTGCTGACTTGATGTGTCAGGACCTCGTGCTGCTGGTTAACAGTGCTGAGCTGCTGTGGTGCTGTGTGGGAGCTAAAGTCACTTGGCCCCTGTTAGTAAGGAAAGGCAAAAATATCCTGGTTGCATTCAGGATAACAGAGCGTTGTCTGTGAGGAAAGGGGGTAAGGAAAGACTGACCTGAAAGCCTTTGTAACAGCTGCACAGCAACTGTAGTTGCAAAGTGATGCACAAAGCTTAACTTTTATAAATTGTTTAAATAAAGTTACCCTTTAGAACATTAAGATGTAGGAACAACCAATGACTTGGAATTATATTCATGTTTTACCTCACGAAGCCAGCACAATTTTAAATTTGTTTCTTGGACATCTTAGAACTAGATTTAGCACCTCATGAAACTGAACTCTTGAAACTTATTTTTTGAAAAACAGTTTGTCTGAAACTTAGATTTAGTGGAGCGATTTGAGGAATGCATGTGAGGTGATGTATAGCAGCACAGGTAGAGCTAATTTCATTTTCTTTTCCCTTTGGTCAAAATGAGGATAATAAAAAGAAAATTGCCAGTTTTGCTGTTGCTCAAATCAGATAGAAAGCCTAATCTAAGTTTCTGTGTAGGAAGCTTAAGTGTTTCCTCTGCACAGAATTCTGAATTAATGCATATAAAAGCTAGCATAAATATTGTTACAGTCCTTATCAAAGTTTTTGCACTTCTAGATTTAGTAAAATTTTTGATCTATAATTGAATATATCCAAATGTGTTTTGAAAAAGTTTATACTAAGAACTCTAGTTATAATGGAGTAATTAAAAATGAATGTCTGACCTGTAAACAACTGGTAGAGTGAAGTGTAAAGAAAACAACCAAAGAACCAAGAAACCAACAAATAACACCACT
>VXBC01012402.1:72788-122129 GCA_013399945.1 Ploceus nigricollis
CCCAATGCTGAAATTCCTTCAGAAAATCAGTTAGTGTGCTTCTTCAGCCAAAAGTGCCTCACAAACAGTTACCACAGACAAGTGTAATTTGGGATTGGTGGCTTAATAATAGAAGCTGGTTTTGTGAGCAGAGATTCCCAATTCTTTATGGAAGATCAATCCTATAAAATGCAGCCACAGACTGCTGCTGAGAAAAAACTCAATTAAGAAAGGAAATTAGTCTGGCAATTAAAAAAGCCACAACAGTGTCTGGAATTAAATTACTTTTTTTTTTTTTCCTGAGAGAAAACCGAAGAGAACATTTTGGCTAAAAGAAACCCATAAGTAGGGTGACTGGAGCAGATTGTTCATGCTAGCTATAAAACGTAAATGAAGCATGGGTATCTGTGAAGAAGATAGATTTTAACTTTATATCTTTTTTCCCCAGGACATTTAATATGGTTGCCATTACTGCTTTAATACTATAAAATCATACTTATAGGAGAGCTGCTCCAACTAAGTACATACTGTTCTCAAATTTGTTTTTTAAAGTGAGAGTAAGAGGCTGAGATAAGCACACTTGACTGTTCTCCTTAATTTAGTTATGTGAAATATGTTTTTTTAATTACCATTAGTACATAATGTAGGATACACTGAAACTCTGAATCAGGAGACTTAAACCCTTCTGCCAGTCAGAAAGGAAGCAGGAAAGGATTTGCTTTGCATATGTTGACATTATTCACAATATTGTGTTCTAATTTCACAAACAGTTTGTTCCTGGCTGGTTGGGATTTAAACCTAGCTGGCACTAGCTGGTTCATTCAGCATCATGGGACATTCATTCCCAAGGCATAATGTAGAATTCCTGTAAGAGTTATGGTGTAAGTCATGACTTGATGCTGCAAAGGCAAGTTAAAATTCAGAGAAAGTCTTTCTAAAAAGGGTTTAAGGTTAGAATTTGACCTCAGATAGGTCCAAGGAGGCTGTGAATTGTCCCAGAAATTAGTCTGAAGTCTACTAGCTGAGTAGAACATCAGTAGTTGTTTTGAAGACAGACCAGGGTGAATAAGTCATGTTATTGTTTTATTTCCCTATTGTTCTGTTTGCCTAAAAAAAAAATAAGGCAAACTTTTGAATGAATGGTCTGTACTTTTATCATGAGTATTGTATTTAAGAGTAATTCTTTAAGACCTTGAGAGCACCAGACATTCTCCACAGAGAATGGGAATTCCTAGAAGATCGTTTGCACAGTGCGAAATACCTAAGAGGAGGTCAGGGTTCCCAAGATGGTGACTGATCTTTAGTGCTCCCAGGTGAAAAATCTACTGTGTAATGTGGTCTATACTTAGATTAAATTTGTAGGGAATAATGCTGAAGCAGAAGAAATGTTCTTTCCAGTTACTGTACTAATGCACTGTATTGACACCTCAGAGGTCCAGCACAGGAGGTTTCCTGTAGGCCTGTGGCAGTCACTTCCTACTTGCAAGCTAATGATGTCCTTGTTTTGTCACAGGACCTGTAAGGTCTCTGAAATCCCTGTCCTTCATAAGTAAGAAAATTTCACAGTGTGTGTAGGTACGGTTTTTTTCACACTGTGAGTGTAGTAGAGTTCTAGGATGCTATGCCACAGAGAAAATATCAGTCCTCAGTGTGAAATGTTCCAGGACTGTTTTTCTGTTGACAAATTTTTGTTGTGGTTTTATTTCTGCCTTCTTTTCCTCTTTCTTTTAATTGCAGTGGCACAAAGTATTGTGTTAGTACCAGTCAAACTCAATTGGCAGTAAAAGGTCAAATCAATGTTACAAGTATTTAGTAGCATCCAGTGTGGCTAAAAGAAAGATGATTCCAGCAGCTACTGAGTAAAATTTTCAAAGGCACTTAAATGCCATACTCAGAAAGGGCTTGTAGTAAATTTCATTTGGGGTCATTTCAAATCTGACAGGAATAGAATTTGAATGGCTTTGAGATTTAAATTTTATAACATCTTTAATGGTCAAATGTTTCCCCCTCTCATGTTCCACTCAAGTCCACCTTCTATAGAGGACCTTATATGAGGACCTTAATGTCCTCAAAATTCACTATGAGTGAAATTACTTGGTGACTCCTTTTACTGTCTCCTTCTGCTAAAGCAAATTACTCATACTGATGTGTTTTATTTCAAAATGCTTGTGGGTCATATCATGCCACAGTGGTCACAGATGAGGTTTTTCTCCTTAGCAGGAATCTCAGTTTCTGAAATTTTATTGAAATTTGTAAATGCAGTAATTTTTTAAAAAGGCAAAAAATACTGTCTTGTTGTGTATATATTGCCAAGGCTCCATTTACTTTAGCAATTACTAATTTAAGAAATTTTTTTTTAAAAAAAAACCCTTTCAAAATAGACCTTCAGGATAATGTGAGGACATCATTAGGACTTTTTAAATTTTTAATAGTATTTTGGAAACACTTCTAGAAATATTTTGACATGCTGGACGTACTATGTTTCTGATATGATGCTCACTCACTTTTTTTCTTTCTTTTTTTTTTTATAATTTCTGTAGATCTCCTTAGCTTCATGTTTCTCTCTTCCTTGGTATCTCTACTTCTTACCTGTTTTTTGTGCAGCTAGGGATGAGAAGCAGCTGAAGGAGTTGTATGTGTTATTGAAGCAAACTTCGATGACATATCTAAATGTAGTAGTTTGGTAGCATTATTTGCAGGATATGGGACAAAATTGAGTGCTTTTCTGAAAACTTAAGAAACAAGGGGGAATGAAGCACTTTTTTTTTTTAAATGCTCCAACTTTTGTGTGGAGAAGACACATATGGAGAAACTTCATAGTACTTGCTTTACTTTTCTCTTCCTGATCATCTGAAGATTTGGTATTTTTTTGACATAATTAACCAGATTTATCACTTCCCCACATATATTTTATATAAATAGTTCTTTGCAAAGAACTCAAGTTACCTTTAGGCAGTGTTAGTGAACAGCAGACATCTCTCTGGTAAGGAATAAAATTTTCAGATGTTATAAATAGCAGTGCCAACTTTTTCTCCCATGGAGCTCTACATCAAGTTTAAATTTTCATTTTTATTTAATTTATATTTTGCATGACTAAAGCACAGTAGGGTTTTTTTTTTGCCTTGTGACACTTCAGGAGCCCACAGTCCCAAATTTAGAGCAACAAGAAAAGAGCATGTATGACAGTGCTGGTGTGTAGATGTGTACAGTACAAATCAAAAAGTTATGGGGCTAGTGTTGTTGTGAAAGGGAACTGAGGAATGCTTTCTGCATCTTGCTGACTTCCATACCCTACTGAGCATAGACCAGCACTTAGAGCCAAGTTCTGCCCTCTGATGTGCACACTTGGCTCCTGTTTCTGTCTAAGGCATGTACATCTGAGATCAATAGTTGGTTTTTATTTCAAACAGACAAGTAAAGAATGAGTAATGCATACATGTTGCAAATTGAGCGAATGGCATAAGTAAAATTGCATATTTAATTTAGAAATACATATTTTTTTTCCCTTGGAACATTTGATAGAACTCTGGCATTCTTGTCTTGCTTTTACTGTTTCAGTCCTGTGAGTAATAATTTAATTTGTGGACCTTTTGCTGCTTATGACCACATACCTGAGAAGTTAATAATAATTTAGATTCTTATGTTAACAATGGTAAACAATGCTGATCTGTGTTCAGTTTTGCATTTGTCCAACAGAGTTTTGTTTTTTAGGAGAAAGGTATCTTTAGGGGAAGGTATCTTTATTATTACATTGCTTTTCTCTTTCTTTTGAACTGTATATGCCATGTTATTGATATGCATAAATATGTATATGTGTGCTCAGGGTCTTGCAATGGCACAGCTGGGAAGCTTGCCTCTAGATTCTTTTATTTCTCTGTTCTCCAAACAGTCCCTCATAACATGTTACAGAAATTTTTTTTACACATTCTCTAGTGGCTCTGAAGTTACTTTCTTGAACCAGCGTGGGAACATCCAACCAGCTCATCAGGCTGGTCTCCTGCCCTGGCAAGGGAAGGTGTAAATCAGGATGGCTGCTGTTGCCTTGGCAGAGGGCTCAAACAGTAGGTAGAGTAGGTGGTTCTCCTTCAACAGGAGTTTGTTTCCTCACAGAGAGCAAGCCAGGCTCAGTGGAAGCACAGACTGAATTCAGTCCACAGGGGTTAAGTTGCATCATGCTGCTAAAACCTCAGGAGTTACCAAAGCTGAATATTGTAGAGGATGTATATTCCTGAGATTTACTTGCATTGCTGGCCTTGAAATGACAGCTGCTATACAGCATTATACTCCCAAGAAAAAATGTGTAAAGTATCAAGAAAGTAGAAGGAATATGAGCAACTTTGCCTGCTTTTAAAGTATGTTCTTTTTTCCCTCCCTTTTCCTCCACCCCTGCTCTCTCAGCCATGAAGACTTTGATTTTATATCGGGGACCCGCATGCGCAGGCTGGCTCGAGAAGGACAAAACCCGCCGGAAGGCTTCATGGCTCCCAAGGCTTGGACTGTGCTGACAGAATACTACAAATCCTTGGAGAAGGCTTAGGCCTCTTATTAACTGCAGCTCAACCTTTGACGCCTGATTTATTTACGAGAAGGGGACCACACAGTCACCATTCATGTTGCTTTGTTGTGGTGTCTGTCAGGAAGTTCTCTGAAAACAGACTCTTTCTTCCTAACTTAGCATCATTCTTTGCCTGCCCTTATGGGTTCTATTATGTCCTGGCACCTAACTAGCTGCTGGTTTTAATGTCTTCTCTTTCATTACAGTTAATATTCTTGCAGTAGGATTTTTAACTCCTGTATTTTTTTATATTTTACTGCCTCTGTCCTGAGTTCTGCAGCTGTTAAATAGATGCAGCTTTTTCATATGTTATTTAAGCTGCTGGGTAGTGTCTGGTTTTAGTAGTTTGTAGGAGAAAATGTAAGAGTTAATCCCTTAACTATGGATAGATTATCTATAAATCAAAAAAGTAAAGAATGTTTCAAAACATCTGTAAAAGTGTCTTCATCTTTATCTCATCATTATCATCTCCAGAAGCACTTAAAATTTATTTCTGACTATATGTAATCAAAAAGCAGAAGGGTTTTTTTATGTAGCATAATTAAAATCTTGCTTTGTTTGTTTAATTTTGGAGTTTATTGAGTTGTACGTTGATTCTCTTCTGCTGTGGACCTGTAAAGATGGCCAAGTAATGAATAAAAGAAAATATCTAGTTTTCACTTTGAACTGTTAACAAATTCACATATTGTTTTTGTATATGCTTGCTGCCATAGGTGTCAGTAGGTTATATTTTATTTCATTTGATGTAACTTACTAGTTTTTGATTCCAGATATACTTAATCAGCATACTACAACTTTTTTAAAAGCATGATAGCCCAAATTTAATTTCATGTTTAAATATTGCAAGAAAAATAAAGAAAATCATTAGATTTTGGCATTTCCTGTGGTAAAAATGCTTTGTTCAGAAATTAATTTTCTGTCTATTTTTCAAAGTCTCCACAGACTAATCTTGTGAGTCAGCTTTGCTTCCTTTAAAGACAAAGTACATGTTCTTTTAAAATTCTTCAAAAATCCTGAAGAAACATAAGAAATGAAAAGTGAAACACTTCTTCATGTGTAAAATAACACTGACCTGTTGGTGTCTTTTCAAACATTTGCAGGTAATCAGTGGAACAGTCATAACCTCTCTTAGCTGGAAACTACCTCATATCCTTGTCACAGAAACTTACTTTTTCTTTTTAAACAGTGTATATTGGAAGAACCAGTTCAAAATTGTTGTTAGAATGATTGGATGAACATGGGTGAAACATGTGTTCATCTAGATTTTTTTTTGATGCCAGGAAGGTTCTGATGCGGGGATCTGTGTAATGAATGGGATGAATGCTACTTGCAGTCTTTGTTTACTTGTTCACAGTAGCATTTAAGACAAATTATTTGAGACTGACCTCTTTTCTTCCTCTGTCTCTGAAGAGATGTAGAATGTATTTTTTAGTGGAATTCTTTCATCTGATAGACAGTAAGGTGGAATTGGGAAAAAACGAGAGGCTTGTTTCTTAGCAAACCACAACAATTGCTTGAGACTGTGTTTTAGTAGTGTCAAGCTTATTTCTTCGGAATCACTGAAGAAACTTGGCTTTCTTTTTAGGTTGTATGAATATATAGGATGTATAAAATCCAGAAGAAAGAATCTGTTCATCTCTTCATGTGCAGCTGTTCATGCAAAACTTCAGGTTTAACGATGAAGGTGAACTAGAGTTGTCAGCTGCTAAAATGGGATTTGCTGTTGGAAGTTGCAGCTTGGACTCCTTGCTGTCAGGTTTGATTCTTTTGCTAGCTGTGATGAAAGATAATATTTTGACAGAATAGCAAACACAGGTGAATGTCTACAGAAGTTAATGTTTTTAAAATGCTATATGAAGCCTGGAAAATAAATGGGAGTGATAAACGTGAATTTGAATCATCCTGTGAAGTGAATTTAGAAGCAGGAATGCCTTCATGCAGATTAACACAGTGATAACAAGCAGATCTAGTTTTCTAGATGTAACCCATGTTGTTGTTATAGTGCTTCTGCAAAGCATTTCTTGGAGGGCTCTGTATTAAAGAAGCTTCAGTCTTTTGTGAACTTAAAGCCACAGCATTCCCAGCATAATGCTAATTGGGAACAGGAGCATCAATTTGTAGGCAGGACTTGCTCTATACAACAATATTTTCCTGTATTATCTGAGTTTTCACTGTAGAGTTCAAATTTTTCCTCCTGTCTGCAGCTTCCTTATTTAAGGAAGCCATACTTGCAAGAAAGGGTTATCCTACCAAAAATTATTCTTTTGCCAATGTCTCTCTTTAGCTTTTCCCTGCCTTCTCTCAGTGGATACCATTATCAGGGACAAGTCCTAACATTCTGCTTTCAACAGTAGATTCAGCTTCATTAAGGGTGCTGTGGCATTTGAGCTGCCTCTGAGACAGCAGTTGGGGTTCTCCAGAAGCAGCAGCAGGACTAATGAGGTGAGGGTTGTTGCACCAGACAAGTGCCTTCCCAGCTGCTCTGGCACCAAAGAGCAGTGACCTCAGGACATGTCATGCAACAGAAATAATGTGATCCATGGATCACTGTGTGATCTCATATGAGAATAGGACCTATCCTCTGGATTCCATTTGATCAATGTAAGCAGGACCTAATTTTGCAGCTGGAAAAATAAAAAGCTACATTGTCTTGCTTCTTCATTTCCTAAAACAATCTTTTTTTTTTTTTTTTTTAGCTTGAAAAATACTGATATGTGAGGGAATCATCAATCTAAGCAGTTGTATAGGTGTGTTGTTACAAAGAGCAACAAAATCAAACTTCCAAGCATGTCATCTTTCTGAAGGTCATTTAGAAGTCAAGAGGAGTTTTACCCTGTTCATTAAGATGAGAAATGTCAAAAAGTGTTCCCCTTGCCTTGTATTTTCTGCCTCTACATTGATTTACTTTATAAATGGTTCTTTACCTGCTGCTGTTTTACAGGATATTTTATGGCAATTATCCTGTACTTTTTGTACAGTCTCAAGATGATTATTCTCTTCCAGAGGATCATTCTGATGTATTGGGCATGTGATCTGTGGAAGTAGTAACACTCTTGATCTGTATGGCTAATACAAACACAGTCAGCTTTTCAAATTACAAGATGAACAAGGTAGGTGGAGATTACCAAATCCTACACCTTAAAATAAATGGTACAAAATTGCTACATCTCCTAGATTAAGTAAATCCTGCAGTACCCATAAGCAACTTAAGAAAATGGAAACTTTTTTTAAAGGACCTCATGGCTGAGATTTCATTTTTTCCTTTGTGAGTTCTTTTATGCCTTTTTTTGACTGACATGAATATTCAGGGTAACTTTTCACATAAGGATCTACAGGTTGTGATGTAAAAATAGTAGATAAATGCTGAGGATGCTGACTTCTCTCTGATTTTTTTTTCTTTTAATAGGCAATCTGAGCATTAGCAATTCAGTAGTACATCAGAGATGCAAAATGGAGAATGCAGACTAAGTCCCAGGTTGTTTTTCAGATGCAGTTTAGAGCTAATCAAGCTTGTACATCTGGAATAATGCAGTAGAAATCAGGAGAGGAAGGAAATGTGAGGCTGTCCTGACATAGTGGTTGTGGAAATAGACAAGGCTATGACTTATGTAGTCAATACTGTAATTTTTCTGAATTTGACCCTCTCTTGCATTTCATATTTCCTTAATTTTAAAGTTTCATAAGTGGGTAATTCAAAGCATTAAACTTCCTGTCTTTCCATGCTAGAGAAAGAAGAAAAGTTACTTTGAGCATCCTAAACAAATACTAATGGTGTAGTCCAGATTATTTTCCCTTCACAACAGTTTAAAGGTGCTAACCAGCATATTACAGCCTTTCCCTGTAAATGCTGACAGTTTCAACAAGTGTGTGTGTGTGTGTGTGTGTGTGTGTGTGTGACTTTCAACATTCCTTTTATCTCTAGTCATGAACCTTAAAGTTATCATGCTAGAGATTGTAGGAACATAGAAAAAAACCTCTCATCTCTGCTTCCCTGTGAGTCAGAAGATCTCTTACTTCATCTATGGCACCATCTCCAAAGACAGGGAAAGGTAAAACTAATCCTTCACTTAATATGGGAGAATTGAAAGGGAAAAAAGAAGGTGGAAACTGGATTTTCATCTAACTTTGCATGTATGTCTATAGGAATGAGATTTAGAATTAGAACGTTTGTGATAAATGTGTGGAGATGGTATTCTACTCAAACCTGACATAAAATCCCTTCACCAGCACCTGTAAAAAGGCAGGGACTTCAATCTGGAGTGAGTTGGCCAAATTAAACACTGCAATGAAAGCAACTGATAGCTCAGAATAAGTAATTTGTTTGTCTTATTGAATTGGTCTTCGAAACTTACTTACCAAAATTCGTGATTTAAATGCTATTAAAGAGAAGAGTGACTCTGGTTCCGTGGTTTGTTTTTTTTTTTCCATGCTTAGTTCTTTACAGATGGAACTGAGAAGCTAGACTGCTAAGGGGATCTTTAAAGCCTTCAATGGCCAATTTGATAGATATGAGAGTTTCTTGACAACAGCCAAACAAGTGCCAGGTAAACATGTGATTTAAAGGGTGACTATGCAGAGTTTTCTGCTCATTTGTGTTGTTTTTACCTTGAAGAAAGCCTGAGGGCTGGAATACCAGCGCCTCTTTTAAATTAGCTTTTTCATTCACAAAAACCTTTTTGATTATGAATATAGCTGGATTTTTACTAGGCTTTTGAAGTGTCCATTGAAGGGGTTTATTTGTTTCTCCTGCATGCTCTGTGTCTGTTCTTGTGGAATTAATTTTTTTTAACCTGTATCCCTTTTTATTATTTAGTCTTTATTAAAATCACTTTTTTCTTCTCTATGGACGTTATATATACTCATGAGCCAGAATCATGCATTCAGTATTTCCAGAACTGTTCGCCCTAGAAACCTCATCTTGATATAATTTTGAAGTTGAAGGGGACAGGCAACTGCGCTGAAAGCTAGAAAACACAACTTTAAAGCCACATCTGGAATTCTTAGACTGTTAGTGGCTCCAACTTTAAACAGAGAGTACAGAGATTTTATATGCCATAAAACTCAAGTAGCCTTGGATCCAGTATAAGAGTAGTCACCCGACTGTCATGCTAAAATCCATCTACACAATGCTTTGAAGGGTGATACCTGTCTATGTATAAAATGAGGAAAAAAATATCAGTTTCAGTATAAACTTTACTAGGCTGGAAATAGTGCCCAAATCTTGCTTTTATCCTCTGCAAGCAAAGCTGTTTTTTCTGTGGAGTCCTATGTTCATCACTATAAATTTCATCCTATGAGAGGAATACAAATATTTTGGCCATATCCATTTATTTTCATCTCATAGCAGCAGTTATGGTGCATGTAAAAAAAACCCTTTCAGTCCAAGCTGTGAATTTTTATATTTTGCTGAGCTTTCTACCCAGGAGACTTCTGCCTGAATTGTTGTGGTCTAAATCAATTATTTTTTAATGATTGATACTAAAGTTCATTGCAACAATTGCAGTGAGACAGAGGAGAGACACCAGTATCCATGTGTTAATGTTCCCTGAACATTGTTAATACATTTTATTTATTATAAAACATGTTAGTTTTTTCAGGACAAACCTACTCGTAACATGGAAACATTTCTCTGATTTCAGCCTTGCTCCTTAGAGAATGAGAAATTATTTAGGCTTTTGTTTTATTAATTTGATTTCATCAACAGCTTTCTCAAAGACGTAAGTGGAAGCAGAAGAAACTCCTTTACCCTTAAAGATTGGGTTCAAATGGGCTGCCTGCTGTAGAATGGAAAACTGTAGTTGATTAGTCAAAGGAGGGTTATTTGCAGGATTGCTCATGTGTTATTGAGTTCTGCCTTGTTTATAGTTCATCTATGACCTGTGAAAAACAATATTTTAATGATTTGATTCAATTGTTTCCAGACAATGAAGACAATTATGAGGCAAATTCATGTTTAACTTTCCACTAGGAAAAAGTTTAGTGTTATTACTGCATCCTAGTTTAAATATAAACTGTCTGAAAGATACAGAGTTGTAGTTATATGAGCAAAAATTTCCTATCATACTATGTGACACCAGAGCAATAAACATACCATCAGAGCCAACATCGTAAGTACAGTGCAAATGCTAAGTATTATTGACACTTCTTCATTAGAGACAGTTATTTATAGCTCCTTTGTTCCTAATTTCTTCAAGGAAAATTACTCCCTCTTCCTGAAAACAGAAAATGTGTATTCCTTACTTGGTAGTTAGCGACGCTCAGAATAGCAGCGATTCTTTGTAGTTTTTCTGATTTCTGTGAATATTTTTGAATACAAGGACACTTCTGAGCTCTACCATGAAATGGATGTGCAAAGAGCATTTAAGTTTTAAAGTTTTTCTTAGTAATTATTCTTGGCTTTTTTGCTTATTGTAGTTTGATCATTTTCCCTTCTGTACAAAGTTGCCTTCTAAACATCAATCTCAGGTAGAGGTATAGAGATGTACAATCTCATGTAGAGAATTTTCATCAACTATTAAAACAACTCTAACTCTTTCCTTTTTCGTATTAGCCTTTGGTTCAGGGATTCCTTCGTGTTGTGAGGATTTCTTGTCAAATACTTTATGGGCTGGAGAAAAGTGTCTTTAAAGACGGTGATTTGGTGGTGGAGCATTCCAGGATAACCTTATTCAAGCACTAACAATAAAAACCCACATCTTGTAACATGTGGTTTAACCCCAGCTGGCAACTAAGCCCCACACAGCTGCTCACTCACTCCCCCCATGTCTGGATGGAGGAGAGAATCAGAAGGGTAAAAGTGAGAAAATTTGTGTGTTGAGGTAAAGACAGTTTAATAGCTAAAGCAAAAGCCACACACACAAGCAAAGAAAACAAGGAATCCATTCACTGCTTCTTATGGGCAGGCAGGTGTTCAGCCATTCCCAGGAAAGCAGGACTCCATCCTGTGTAATGGGTTCTTGGGAAGAAAACCACCATCACTGCGAATGTAAACCTCCTTCCTTTCTCTTCCCCCAGCTTTTTATGCTAAGCATGCTGCCATATGGTATGGGATATTCCTTGGATCAGTTGGGGTCAGATGTCCTGGCTGTGTCTGCTCACAGCTTTTTGTGCACCCCCAACCTCCCTGCTGGTGGGGTGAGAGCAACCAGCACAACTTCAAAAGAATATTGTGCTTTTTCTATAATCACAATTAAGGTTCAAATGCAAATTTAAAGCAGTATGTTCTGCCTAAAACATGTGCACATTTTTAATGTGATTGAAAAATTAAAAATAAAAGTTCTGATTTATGCAAGTGTCTCTCCTTGATAGGGGACCAACGTGTTTTCTCTCTCTTATTCAACCATTTGCATTGTCTTCAGTTTGAGAACTTGCTGAATGAGATTTGGCAAAGAACTGAAAATCCTGGTCAATCTAGACCAATCCTACACTAGACAGTTTCAAACAAGCAAACTCATATATTTTTATTTACACATAAATAATTGACTTTTTTCACCTGTATGCAGTAATTCCTCATTTGAGATTTTCCTATGTAACCATGTAAGTAATGAAAGAAAATTCAGCCTCTCTGTGCTGGTTTGATTATTGTCCTACCTGTCTGTAGACCTTGAAGTTAGTGCTAAGGAAGTAGGTTATTTTCCATTGACTTTCTCACTTTAAATCTGGAAGACATATTTGATGTTCATCAGTTCATCAGTGTGAATTTGAAGAAAGATCTGTCTGCCTGTGAAAAAATGGATCTGACTGTATTGAGAGCCTCCTGAGCTTCTCTTTTTCAGTCTGCAACAGAATGTTGGCCTACATAGAGCTTTTATTTTGACAGAAAAGGAGTAAGCCAGTGTTTTTTTTAAAATGTGACACAGTTGGGTTTTCCAAAGAAACAGACTTATCTTAACAAGCCAAATAAAGACAAAAATGCAGCTTACAAAATGATCAGTACAAATTAAAGAAGGTCTGCCCACTAAAACCCAGTTTTGTGACTGTGTATTCTCCCCAGGGAGACTACCACTAATGTCAAGAATTCCAGCATTGAAGAGGATTTTTTGCAGTATGAATTTATTATGCATTTCATGATTCCTGTGGAATTTTCAATGTCTGCTCCATCTCCGCGTGCAGTTTTAAAGAAACGTCGTACATTCACACAATATTGTAACAGTGTACATTCCCCTCTTGCATCTTTTTCTTCTTTCTCTCATAAGATACTATCATTGTTTCAGGCCGAAAATTTTCTCAGCTCGGATGTTCTGAGGGAAACATTGCAGTTTAAAAGGGAGCTCGTGCAGTTTCATCAGTCAGCTGTGCAAACTGAGAGAAAGAACTGGAGAGTGTTCTGTGACAATGGAGTTTCTGGTGTTGGTCAGGGTCAATATAAAAGGAACATGCAGTCTCTGTTTGTTTGTTTTGTTTGCAGACTATTAGAGATGTGTAGGGGTTTTTTTTTGTTTGCTTGGGGGTTTTTGTTTGTATTAGTAAACATCAGTCAGCCTGTCATCTTGTAATGGTGGTCTGTGAACCTTTCTGGGAAGTGCAGCTCACAGGTTTTAAACCATTGCTCTACAAGAAAGTTAACAAGTTGTCATTAATTTGTCTATGTAAAATTGCAAAGTACAGATGTGTTCAAAGAAACAAGAATAAAGAGAAAGAAAAAAATATAAATTGAGTAGACAGTATTTGAGGGGTTAGCATGTTTGTAAACAGGAACCGAGACCCTGAATCCAATACAAATCCCCCAGGGATTGGATCTCTTGTGCACTACCTACTGATTTGGAGCCAAAGCAAATACCACTATTTCTTTGGTAGAATATTCATCTAGAATAGTCTTGTCTACACAGTATGTTGAGCCTTGCCTGTGTAAGAAAATGTATAGTATTAATGTTCTTCTATTTGCCTTTTTCTTTAGAAAAGCAAGCGTTGTCTGCCATATGGTTGTGCCTTAATCTTGGCTGCTTTGAGATTATTTGTTTTGGACCTCATAGCCTTGACTTTTCATACTTTGGTTTTACCTGGACTGTAGGGGCTCCAGGAGCTGCTTCTCTTTGGGCTCATCTGCTTCCTAACTGTGGCAGTTGCTGAGTCTCTCTCACAGCCAGAATTTTTGGGTTTCCTGAGCATGCTTTTCAGTGAGCTTTGCTATTTTTATTGTTTCTGGAGCATGTTTTTGTGGTCTGTGGTTTTGGGCATGTGGTTTCCCCCTCTCCCTCATCATATATGTGGAGCTAAAAACAAGATACTGTAGTATAAACCAAAATGTCCTAATTTACCATCTCTCTCTGCTTCTGCTGCTGTTTTTTATGTCACAGCTTCCAGTCAACAGCCTACTTGCTGAGAAACAGTGAATGCACACAATATCCAGCAATAGCTGGATAGTACTAGTGTGCTACCAATGCTGTTTAAGTTACAAATACAAAATACAGTGTCATAGGAGCTACTGTAAAGAAAGGTATTCCCCTCCCAAACAAACCCAGTAAACCTTTGTTCCTTCACAAGAGCTGTGAAGGTTGGAACAGCTTTAGCTGTTGTTACCAGGATATTCCGGATATCCTGGGATATTTCCATATTTGGCAAAAACTGCTATTTTGGTGTGGCCACATGGTAAAGACAGTTGCAATACTTGTGACTGCTCTGATTCCATTGCTTCTTGTTATAAAAGATTCTATCTGTGGAACACCAAGTGGCAATGCACGGGTGAAGCCTACTGAAAGAACTCATGCCAGATCTGGAAACAGAACACTGCATTTATTTGTATTTTTTTTATTCTTGCCATGTTATATTCCTTTCATTGGTACAACAATCAGAATGGTTTCTCCTCAAAAATGAGGAAACACACTACAAGCTCAAGTGACATGGAAGCAGTTGAACTGAAGCAAGTGAGGAGCTCTGAATTATCTTTTTCTCTTAATGTCTCTAAATAATACATACTTCATCTTTTGACCTCATCTCTTCATTGTTCTATATTTTGTTCTCTCTAATACTTCTCTGATGAGCAACATAGATCAAAGAGATTAAACCTTGTATGCTACTAATCTGACATAAAGGCCGTGATTCCTCAGTGTTTCAAGGTAAAATGATAAATAATCATGGTAATGAGGAAAGCCTTTTTGTTTGCAGTATGACATAATTAAGCTGCATCTAGTAGTAATTCATTTTCAAAATGTTCACAGAACTGTTCTAACACCGTCTGTGGTACTGATGCAAAACCTAGGGAATAGTCAAAAAGTCTTTGTTTTTTACAGGCTTCATTGGAAACAAAGAGCAAAAGAGAAGCCTACTCTTTTCCAAGTGGAAACATGCCAATCCTGCAGTGAGTGCAGGGGGTGGGAGAACATAAAATTTTTAAATCAATACAGACAAAACACTAAAGGAATTTAGTGTTTTCACTGATATTGGTCTTAATCAGATTTCTTTATTAAGGAGATGATTGCATGAAAGCTGAAAGATTAAGCTTGCTCAAAGAACTGATTATCACAATTTTTTGTTTTTAAACTGATTTTCAGTTATCCAAGAGCTACTAAGTTTGTTTTAATTAATAACACTTTTAAATTGTAGGAAGACAGAAAAGTGCATTTGTAAAGTGGTAAATTTCTTAATGCTTCAGATTTTTCCTTTGTCTCTGGTACCATGACTGTTTTCAACCCAGCCTGAAAATACAACACTTAATCTGCACATGGATGGTTATTACACATGAGCATGTCTCTGGGCTCTGTCAGAGCCTCTCTGAGGGTTGTTGACCTTACACTAATTAGAAGATGTCATTCCCAGTGGGCTAACAGCAGATCTGCCCTTAGCACTCATGCTCTGGGATTAATTTAATGGGTGAAGTGCAAAATGCTACATAGATTTCTGTGAAAACAGGCTACTATGGGAACAGCTGTTTAAGCATGTTCTTGCTTTGGGAGGCTTTCAAGCCATTTGGACTTTTTCTGTGGCAGCCAGTGCTGGCAGATATCTTCTTATGTTCAGAGGTGAATCTTGTCCCTGGAAAAGTAATTCTGTAAGTGCAAAGAAAGTGCATTGTGGTTTCACTGCAGGAGTCAGGACTTGGTGTTTTCCTCACACTGCTGAACAAGCCTTGCTGTCTTGTATATTAGACTGACTTAATTGGAGGATTAGAATATTGTTGAAAACTTAGTGGTTGCTGAGGGATTTCTTTTTCCCTTTCTGTCTTATTTAGTAAAATTGAACATTCTCTGTTTATTCTATTCTGTAGAAGAATAAAAATCTTTTCTTTGAAAAGTTATGCTGAATAAGCAGGACTGTATCAATCTTCCTCAAAATTAAATACCAGCCAGACCTGCTGTTCATATGTGACATGCTTATTTGCATTTGCTCTGATCTTTTGCCCAAATAAAAAAGCAAGAACGGAATAGGATTTAATTACAGGCTTATTTAAGCTTTGTTTTATGGAGACAGTCATGAAGTGTCATATTTATCAGAGTAGAACTTTTGAAATATGGTGCTTTTTACTCTCCATTTTATCTTCTGAAGAAGGAGATATCTGATGTGTGCTTTTTTTTGTGTTTTGTTTCATTTCCTTCTGACAGAAGCATACATTTAGTGTAATGACATTAGAGTACTTCTGTCATAAAGAAAATAGTGCATTAAATTAGTATTTTTTCTCATTGTAAGTTCTAAGCAAAAAAATTTACATTTTCATTTTTAGGATATGTAGTCTTATAGGGTTCTATTTCATCAGTGCATGATGGGCATAATATTAGACTAGATTCATCTTCCTGAAGTTTGATAGGGGTTTTTATTGCTTCTCAGAAGAACTTGTCAAATCTAACTTTTGTCCGTTTTGGTTTATTGGTTTCTCTGGATTTCTACTAAATTATAGTTATCATCCATAAACCAAACTATTTTACTTGTGACTTAACCATTTCAATTAACATTAAAACCAGACATAAATATTCAGTCATTTTTAGAAGCCATTTATTTTTCAAATTAAGTTTGCATTAATTTTTTCATGTTGTGATATTTTTCTCATTTACTAGAAAAGTGCACTAGATATGCTGGTCTGTTTCCGCTGGACAAGATGCCTAATGGGTGAGCAAGATGTACTCAGTATGGTGAAATCATGTTACTAGATGAGTTTTATCCTAATTTATGCTCAAGAGCTGAGTTTGTTACTGATGCTTTTTGCAGAATTAGTTCTGTAGAGTTCTAGTGCTGTGTTATTTAGAAAAAAAAGCACATATTGAGAAATACAAGAGACCTTCTTTTAAAATAAAGCTCTGCCTTTTAATAATTTTTTTTACATGAAGTGATAACTGAGCAGCATATTTTTTTCTTCAATGTTGCTCCCATTCAAGGAATACCAAGGTATTTTTAAGTGCTTCTGTATCCATGTAGAGAGATAGAGATTGGGAAAAGAGAGAAAGTGTCTTAACCACAACATATGTTTCTCTGGGAATTCATCTGTTTTCTTCAGTGAGAAAGCCACTTGATTATCCCTGTTGGGATTGCAGGCTAACACAGCTATGGAAGAATGAGCTGGATGCCATATTGTTTAATCAGCCAAGTGGTTGGTTAGTCTAGTTGTTTTGTGCAGAGGACAGATGCCATAGTCTCTGGTAGAAGCAATATAACATGAATTTTCAGATTCTGTCATTCTTTGCTAACAGTTGGGAAAAAGGTGTTTGTTGGGCAACTAAGCTTGGAGTATTGCAAACCAGTAGTATGGAAATCTGTGAAGGAAGGGCAAACAGTATCTTTTCCAGGGTTGGAATGTTTCTTGGATATTAAGGGATTGTGCAGAATATTATTTTAAGCACTTTCAGGTTACTCACTTCAGTTGTCAAAGTTACCTTGACAAACCTCCTTGGCCTCTTAATATGACCACTACAGAGCAAAGTCAACATTTGACACAAAAGAATTCAGAATTTTTAGAATTCAAGATAGCATTATCCCAGCTCAGAGGAGCACACTCAATGTGAGTTTGCGATAGTTTGTTTTAACTTCATGATGCGTGTACAATGACACAGAGAGAATAGATAATACCACTGAGAAAAGCTTTCCCTGCTAAGCCAAAAGTAAAAATCTTTCACCACTATTAGGTTTTATTATTGTTCAGGATTTCATAAATGCTTCAAGCAAAGCTCTTACCACTTTTTCCTCTTCTACACAGAGTAGAAGAATCCTGGTTTGAATTAGCTTGGTATTCACTGAGAGTATGGTGAGGAAAATGCATACAGTTAACTTTCATTTAATCATTTGTTATAATTCAGTTTGGTGTCATTTAAAGGGAGTAATTCTAGTCTATAACAGTGAGGAGTTCTGCAGGAATTTGTCCACTGAAAGGGCTGTCAAGCATTGGAATGGCTGCCCAGGGAAGTGGTGGAGTCACCATTCCTGGAAGTGTTTGATTAACAACTGGACATGGCACTTAGTCCTATGGTTTAGCTGACATGGTGGTGTTCAGTCAAAAGTTGGACTCGATGATCTTGGACATCTTTTCCAGCCTTAATGATCTGATTATTCTGTAATTGACTTTTCGAGTAGGTATAACTTTGTCCCATGCTTAGAAATGGAAAAATCTTGAAGACATTATGTCCCAGATGATACAAGGGTTTTCTCCATGTCTGTTTTTTTAAATTAAGTTGCAGCACAAATGAATACTCAAGACTTCATAGGGCTGGAATGTCCTTTTCTCCTATGCTAGAGATTGTGTTGGCTGTATTAATGTGAAATGTTTTATACCTGGAGGCAGTAGTAAAGGAGGAAATGGGAGACTGATATGAAAGAAAACTCATGAATATATGCACTTGTGCATACAAAAAAAATCCTGATTTATTGTTGTGTAATATAAATGTCATGTATTGAAAATAATCTATTAACTGAAATGGAAGATCCTAATGGAAAGAAAAGTCATGTAGAATAGTCTGTAACCTTTTGAAAAAGAAATCAATATAGTTTCCGGGAATTAGTTTATCTTAGAATCCCACTAGTACCTCTGAATAAACCCATCCAGGACTTTTTTCATCATCTTTTCTTGTTACTTTTCTGTCAATCACATTTGCCTCTCTAATTTGATCTTCTTGCATTTTGTTCTGATGTGCTGCTATGATTCTGTGTTCAGCGCTATTGTGGTTAAGAGGTACAAAGCCTGTTATTTTGTGCAAACTTATTATGAGCTGAAGTAAAGCATTCTGCACTTGATTATGTGCTAGCATTTAATGTCCTTGACTCTATTTAATACTTTAGATTATTAGAAACTGTGCTTTGAATGCATGGTTTTTGCAACTATCTCATCTATTTTAATTTTTATCTATATGTTAAACTTTGGTATTAGATAATCTCAAAGTGAACCTCATTTGTTTAGCAACGATGGCAACAGAACACTTTTGGAACCAAAGTGTAGCATGACAAATGGCTGTTAGAAGGAAGCCTATGCTTTTTTATCTTTAAGTGCAATGGTAAAATCTACCCCTGGACAGAAGTTTCTGCTCACCACTTGAGTAGAAAAGACACACTGATGGAAGCGGGAGTTGTTGCTCTTCTGACTTCATGGGAGCATTACAAACAGGCACTTTTAGATTTGGCTCAGAGTCTTGTAGTGATGTGAGTCCTTGAAGGTTCAAGTGGAGAACAGGCCTTTTAGTCTGGCCTTTGCATAAGAGATTCATACACTCTGGGTATATGGATTATCCTACATGAAAGGTCTTCATCAGTTTTTGCCATATGGTTAAAACATATATACATATTTTTGCTGTTACATCCAGGCACTGTGAGGCAGCTGGTATTAATGAATAAAAATAGCCAGCAAAATCCTGGCATGTGGTTGCTAGAAGGAACAATTTATAGCCAAGGGTCTTTTAGATTACTAGAAAGGAGAAAAAAGGAACAACCCCAAAACACATGACCTTTGAAAGTATGTATGAACTCGAAGTTTCATCTGCATTTTGGGCACCTGTATTGCTCAAGGCAACAGAATATGGAACTGATTATAAGATATTAATTCTATCTATTGCTAAAAATTATAGGGAAGGCAACTGAGGAGTGTGGTGTTTTGGGTTTCTTTTTTAAACACCTTTGCTCTAGTTTGTCTTTTAGCTGATATTAGTATCAAGACATTTGTAGCTTCATGAAGAGCTTGGGAGAGATAAATTTCTCAGAATAAATTAAATATAACTTACAAGGTGAGCCTTGGAAGGTGGTCTTACTGTAATCAAAACTGAGTTCTAGTAATTTATTTCATAGCCCTGGTTTAGATTTTTGCCTTCTAAAAAATAAAGCTGACCTTCCTTCTCCACAGAGCACTGACAAAATGCAAGATTCTTATGTTTCAGAAAATGACTCTTCGGTAGTCCTTAGCATTTCATAATTGATAGTTACAAAACACAGTGAAGCTCATTGTTTGGGTTTATGCTGTTGGAATTTTTTTTGTCTGTTTGGTTATTTTGCCTCGTAAGCACTGTGGTTCAAATAATGGGATGATCAATACAGCATGCAAATGCTGTAGAGTGTGATCACTAAAAGCTAGTATTGTGTTGTAGTGAAAAAAATGTTGCAACTTTATTTGCAGCCTGACTGTGTTGGCTGCTTCAGTCCTTAACGTCTATAAACAGGCACCAGGAGCAGTATCAGGGTGGGGGATGGGATTCTGGTATTCTGCAGAACCATGAAGACTGGCATTAGATTCTATCATGGGTTAGCAAAGGAGAGAAAAATTAAAAAAAAATCAAAACAAGATCAAAATAAATTTTCAACTGGCAAATGTGATATGGAAGTACATTTTAAGTGCTCTGTAATTCATTCAATTAATTCAAAATGAAACTGAGTTATGCCCAAATTATGTTAAAATTATGAAGGAACAGAGATCCTGATCTAGAGAGAAACACAGCACCAGCATGCTGTGTTGGTCAAAGAAATTAAAATGAGAAATAGGAATGCATTTTTTTAGTTAGCGTGATTATGAGTTGAAACAGACTACCTAGAGATGTGATGGTTCCTTTTTCTGTTTCAGAAGAAGGCCACGAACCTTTGAAAGGTGCTTCAGACAAAACAAGGATTGATGTAGGAGAATCCAGGTGAACTACTGTAGGTAAGAGGAGGAGGTACACATCAGCAAAGAGCTGATCCACAGGAAGGACTCTACAGAAAATATTCATCTCTACTAAAATTTGTCCTGAGTAAGAAGTTCCCAGATTGCATTTGTCACTTGGCAGTGACAAAGGAACAAGACTTGCAGGAACATTGAGATGTGACCAAATTTTTCTTCCCTATAAGGCTGAAGGGAGCATAAGCAGGATACTGATGTAAAAAGTGGAACAACTTATTTCCTGATTATGCATCTATGAACTCCAGAAAAGCCAAGAGGGGTAAATGCCTGGTGGTTTTGTGGCTTCATTACAGAAAAACCCTTGGAATATGGAAGTCATAAACAGCAGGCAGCAGACAGTTCTAGTGAGAGCTCATTTCACAGTTAAAACTGCTAAACTGTGTTTTAGCTCCATTTTGTTCAAAACATAATGCTGCTTACCATTGTTAAGTTTAAATTTTTGTTACCCACCATTGTCAGTAATGGCTTGTTAGATGTTTGAAAATGTGCATATTATTAACCAGTAATATCCGTTCTACATTTCTGTTTGGAAAGTGTGAAACGCACGTGTGTGGATGGTTCCAATACGCTGCTTTGGCTTTGTATTTGAAAGCTATCACCTGTAGTTTTTGCTGTTTTCCAGTGACTATTGTCAGCAACCATTTGCTGTGAATATCAGAGAAACGAGAGAACCTAGGAGAGGCATGCTTTGATTTTTCCACAAGAAATACATGAAGATGGAAGGTAATTCTAGGCTGGACGTTTACCTAATTCTAACAGAAAATGTAATTGCAAATTAAAAAAAAAATAAAACAACACAAAAATCCTTTAGGAAAATTAGTTTTTCTGTAACAAAGTATGAATACAAGCCTTGAAAAAAAAATTCAGGTTCAGTGTAGTTTGTAAAGATGAAAATAAATGTCTGTGATAGTGAGGTACTTTAAAACCTCTTAGAACAACTGTTTGTATATAGAATTTTAGCATTTTTGCCAGGCAAATTCAATTCCAAAGCTCCCACATGTGAAGCATTTCTAATTTTACCCAGCTGAAATTTATCATGGCAGCTGCCAGCCCTGAGTGTTGTGTTGTTTTGTTGCTTGGAGAGGGTTGTAATTCTTCATTTTTGGAAAATTCTTGCTCATAAACTGCAAGTGATTCTTCATTGTGGCTGGAAAAAAAAAATCCTTGAGTGTTTTATATCAAATAGTGTCCTCTTAACATACTGTTCTTACTAATGGCTTTCTGTGGAGCTGCTGCTGGACAGCTTCTGGTGTACAGAGTGTTTTCAAAAGGAAAGAGTTGATTCAGTCCCAGAGGTCAGTGGTGCAAACTCACAGACTGGTAGTGGAGTGATTTTATCACAGAGAGAACAAGCTGGCCCCTGGAAATTGCGTGTGTATGCAAGTTCTTACCTCTACTGCCTTGTGGTAAGTTACTTCTCTTTCAGAAGGAATAACCCAAGCATGCACATCCAGGGGTCTTTTGGAATAGTAGAGTTGCTGTAGCCACACAGTCCAGCCCCTACCTAGGGCACTGTTATCTGGTGGTAGGAAAATGTGTGGAAAGTAAACATTTATATAAAAATCCTGGGATGTATGTGCTCTGTTATGCCAGTGTGATGTTATTACGGAGAGCAGTAGCAATATAAAGTAGGTGCAAGACAGAGATGAGTAACAAAATAACTCCTGTCCTTGCCATGGTCAGAATACCTTTCCTGATTAATCAAACCAAAAGCTTTTTTTTTTTTTTTTGGCGTTGAAAATATTATTTACAAGGAACTGAAGAATTTCCATGTCTAGCCTAACACTGTAATTTGAATAAATCCTCAATTACAGCCCTTTATCAAAATCCTGAGGGTTCTGAAGAATGGATTTTGATGTCACCATTAGACGGTTGTCTCACACAAATTGATACCAACTGTATTGTATAGAATACTACGGATGTTTAAATGTGCTGTTAATTCTGAAAAAGAAACTTATTTTGCCACAGACTACTCTCAATCATCTTAAAAATGTGGAGTCTTAGGATACATATAAAATGTCTAAAAATATATAGAAGAAGAAAAATCTATGTAAAATCTCTCTAAAAATCCAGATAAACTATTGCATACTTTTGATGTGCAAGAACTTTAAATACCTCTTCTCTGTGTTCTGTATACTGGGGAGTCCCCTCAGATGTATGGGTTGTCATACCTATTGATGCCTTTAAATAGACTGAAATGAAAATAGCTTCTTAAAATCTTGTGATACAAAGTGTGCTGTTACTGCATTCTGTTATTGAGGGTCATAAGAATCTCAGAGATTTCAGGGGCTGTTTTATTGTTGGCATACATTGCACATGCCTGCTGAAATGATCATTGTGCTTTAGAGGTAAATGTGAAGCAGTCTGCTTCCAGACCTTACAGCCTTTTAGTATCATACAGGAAGAAAACATGGCAAGATAAGAAAATGTAGTGGTAATAAGGCATCCTGTGATGAAAAACAAATGCAGAGTACATTTCTGATTTATAAACTTCTTGAATTCCTCTATTCTCTTTCCGTGCCTGAAAGAAAACTGTGCTGTTGTTTACTCTCAGAACAAGGCCTGAGGTGGTGATTTGATTAATTTTGATAAGCAGTGCTAGGTACAGTTGTGGGAGGAGGTCAAAGGTTCATATGAGCACCACCTGGCTCCATTAGTTTTACTACAAGTATCATAGTTTTTTATGCAAGTTAACTCTGGGAAGACTTAGTTATCTATGACATGGAAAATTGAATAAGTGAACACAGGAATGTAAATGTTCAATATGTAAGATGAAAATGTTTAAAAAATATATTGTAAAGGTTGCTTAAATATTTTAATAAATAATAGATATTTTTTCTTTTTTTAATGTATGATGAGGATAGCATAATCTTTTCCCCAGAAGGCCTTTTTGTCAAAAGAGTTTCTTTATAAATTTCTCCTGTGTCTTGGTATTATGTAAGCTAAAAGTCCATTGGCTATAATAAATATTGGTTAGCTGACCTTTTAAATCAACATTTTAAGTAGTTTTGTTTCAGCCTAAAGTTATTTGTAAATGAAACAACTGAAATTATTGTCCTTATTTATTACTCACATTGAATCAATTCAATTTTCCATAGAAATGTGATTATTAAGACATGATATTGAACTGAAAGTAAAGATACCTGATTCGTTACTCATCATGCAAGTTTAGTCTGTGGTAGAATAGCGCAAATAACACATGCAGGAGTGCTGTTATTGTAGTTTTTGTATTCTAAGTGCACTTTTGAGACTCTTTGAGTCCTTGCCCAGGCATCTTTCCACAATTTTAGACCAGATACAAGGCTTTCAGAAAGAGGACTGATAGAGTTCTAAGACCCTGCTAAAGAAAAGATGTAGGATCTTTCACAAGAGTGCCTACCTAAAATGATGAATTTTTGTTGTTGTTGCCTTAAGGTTAAGTGACAACTATTCCAAAAAAGGAGCTGAGATTCCTAGGAAACATGAAGGAGGACATGAAGCAAGTGTGGCCATGCACTGCAATGAGCCCATGGGAGGGCCACTGGTATCATTAGAGAACTTCATTAGTCGCACATGAAGCACAGGAGTAGAGATCAGGCTTTGTTCAGCCTTTGGGAAGGCTAAAGGGAGACCTTTGTCTGTCCACAGCTACCTGGTGGGAGGGTTTAGAGAAGACAAAAAGGTACATAGCGAGAACAGAGAGGCAGCAGACACAAGTGGCAATAAATGAAGGTATTAGGTACTAGGTATTAGAAAAAATCACATTCACAGCAAGTGGTAGTCAAATATTTAAACTAGTTGCTCAGAGAGGAAGTGAAATATCCATGCTTGGGGATATTAAAAATTCACCTGGACAAGGTTCTGGGTAACCTGCTGTGAGAAGGGAATCAGATGAACTTCAGAGGTCCTTTCTGAATTATTCTGTGAACCCTGAGGGAGAAAAGGGAAGAATAAAAGTGTTTATTTAAAAAAAAAATCTTATGATTCTGATGTGAATTGTGTGTTGCAGTGTTAAAATGCAACATGGAAGAAAATCTGGACATTTTGAGAGACATGTATTGGAAAAAGAATCCAGATGAACTCTCCCCCCATCCTATAATTCAACGAAGTTATTTATCTTTGTACTTCTTCACCTTCCTCAACTGTAGGGAACATCTGTTCAATGGGAGTTATCATCTCTTCATTAATTTATATCTGCAGATGGGAAAAAAAGGGAAAAAAGATAAGAAAAAATGAACTTCAGGAAAAACCTAGGCAAAAGAACATTTTCTTGATTGTTTTCTCATTGTAGTCTTTCTCACAGTTAAGGACGTTATCCTTGCAAACTGTAAGAAAACACTTTGTGACCAAAGATTGCCTTAGACCTCCTATGATTGCCATAAAATGGACTCACATGCTTTAAGACCAAGGCAGGGCGTTGCTACAATAAAATAAAAAAAACCCAACTAATAAAAATAGAGTAAATAATTTTCTGAGTAAATGAAATATGGTTGGTAAGAAAAGGCATGACAGGTGTAAATGTTTCCCCTGCTCCCACTCTCTCTTAGTCCTTCTGTCTGTTCTGTTTTTACAGGCTTGTCCCTACCATTGTCAATTCAGTGCCTCTGTCCTTTATATGAAGTTTTGTGCTGCGACTCTTTGGCCTCCTGCATCTTGTAATCCCTCTGGCCTTCTTCCACTAATCTTGCCTTGCGTCTGCCAAGCACGGTCTTTTACACCCCTCTTCATGTTGTCCACCTAATTTCTTAGGGGAACAATGAAATGTAGAAAAATAAAAGAAAATAATAATCTTGTCTGTCATACAAGATTTAGGCATAAATCCAGTTTCTCTTGTTATGAACTTTTCTGTAAAGAAGAGCTTGCAAGAGGGCATGGTATGGTTCCCATGGAGAAGGAGAAAGGATATTAAACTACTGTCTTGATCTGTGGGCAGAAGAGGCAGCTTAGATTTGAGGAGGATTTACTAATGTTGTTGGACAACTGAGTTTCTAGATTCTTGAACTTGTAAGTCAAGAGGGAATGAATATTTTGCTACTTCTTTTCCACTATAAGCTCACTGTACTCGAGAGATAACTCCTTTCACCTGTATTCTTATTTTTACAGGAAAGGGAACATAAGTGTATTTTGTGCCAGAGCCCAGCTGTGTTGAACAACTGTATTCATGTTGTTTTATTATTTTATTTTTCTCTTAGCCTTTTTTAATGATTCTATTGTTCCCTTATGTGTTCATTCTAACTAAATATCTACCAACTTTCCTTGGAGCAGTCAGAAGCCACTAATGAGCTGTTACATAGCAGCTGTGTCAGATTACTACCAGTTTTCAACCAAATTCTCTGCCCTTCTTGCATCTGCTCCAGAGCAGCACTGGAGATTTTTGACTGACAATGAACTCAAGAGTTGCTAAAGCACTCAGTACCATGCAGATTCAGCTTTATGAATATATCCAAGATGGGCCTTTGCCAATGTGTCTTCAAAATGCCAATTACGGACACATTCATTGCACAGAACAGCCAAAAGCTTAGGTCTTGTGGAGGTTCATGCTGTAGAACAATAGGTAAAATCAGAATGATCATATCTGGCATGACTGTGCCAGATTAGGATGCGCCTTTCTTCTCCACTTCTGTCTGACGCTTTGAATGTCATAAATGATCTCCTTGTTGGGCTGTCTTTGACCAACTGCTCTCATGCCTGTACTCTTTTCACTGCCACTTTCTTCTTCTCATCCCACAGACAGCTGAACAAGTTGCATGCCAGAAGCTCAGTGGGAGCTGGAAAGAGCATTAAAGTGTCCTTCTGGCTTTATTTCAACATCTTTGCCAGATCCTGATGTTGGGTGGAACCTGGAAAGTATTCACATAAAAAAACAATTGAGAAAATACCATTGATAGTACTAATTTGGTTTCTAACAAACTTGAGACCATCTTAAAACTTGGAGTAACCTTCTACAGTGGTTTATTTGCTTGATGTGGTTACTCATTGATAATGAGTATAATTTTTTTTATTTTTGGCATAGGAAATATGAAGTCTGGAACTGAATTCTTGTACTTTTTAATGTTTGAAGTCTTCTGGATCAGATGCATTAATTAAAAAACAAATTAACAGTTCACACCTGCTCCTTCAACCTCCACCTCCCCCAAGTAAACTGAAGTCCCAAAACAAAAGACCCCCAAACTTTTTGACTGAAATTATGACTACTGCAAGGGGAGGGGGGGAAGTGTATCTGTGTCCTAGCACTCGTGCTTCTTGTCCCAGTGTTTTTGGTACACTGCTCTTATTCCAAATATTTAATATTTATTTCTAGTAAAAATTTATTAGTAAAATAGTTAAATAGTAAATATTTAATATTTATTTCTAGTAAATTCACCCTCCAAAAGACAGGCTCTCTTATGGTTAAGAGCTAGGCTGTGTCTTGGAAGAATGGTGGTGCCACTGGTGCACCTCCACTGTTGGCTTCGCTGCCTCCTTTCCATGTGATCTGGAGGAAGGAGCTGTGACCTGATGTTCAGAGGCGACCAGCTGAGTGGGTTGCAGCTTTTCCACAGCCTGGAGACCATGCTTCTCTGAGGTGAATCCACCCCTTCAAACCCTTCTGGTTTCATTGTTCCTAGCCTTGCATTATTTATCTGTTGATCCTCTCTATAGAAGGAATCTTTTCCTCTCTATGTAAATGTTAAGTTTTATTGTAAGCCAAACACCACTTTCCTGTAGTTGTTAGTGAATGGTATAACACAAATAATCATGTTCTTATGGAGTTGAATTAAAAGACATCTCTGTCAAAATTGATGCAGAGAATAAATGACTGTACTATTTTTGACTCCTCAATGGATAATTTTTAACTTTTCTAGACTCTGTTTAATTACATTTCCAAGGCAATCAAGTATGAAATAGTGTTGAATATCATATCAGTACCTAGTCTTCACTGACTCGTGTTGGAATATGGGCCTCATGTTTAAGCAGAGAAAGCCATAAACAACATTATGGAAATTCAGAGCCATCTCCGAAAGTGTCACTGTGTAACAAAGCAACGTGGAAGACCAGTGAAAAACTAAAACCCTGCCATACAAACACATTTAAGAGTGGTAAATGGTTCTTAACATTCCTCAATGATTGAACTGAATGAGTGAGAAATAGAGGAAAAAAGTAATTTACTGACAATGCATAGCAAGCAGTTGAAGGTCAGAATTAATCCTAGATACTTTGCTTTCTAATCTGTTGGCCTAATAATTATTACTTCACAGTATTAATAAAGGACATGAAGAGTAGATTAAAGAATCAGAAAGTTCATCAGATACTGAAGTGCTCTTCAGAAATTTGACAACACTATCTATGGCTCCAGAAAGCCATCAATAGTCTTGTCAGTGTTTGAGACAAGGCAGATAATCCCCACTAGTTTTTAACTTGTTACGGATCTAAGAGCAGTAATAATTACAATCCTACTTTCTCAGATAAAATTTTCACTGAAGTTCCTCTTAGTGAAGACCAGAGGATAGGACATCTTTTGTGAGATGTTGAGTTAAACTCAACACTAAAAAATCTCCTCTCCTAATCTTTGATGTTGACTTCAGAGTTGTTTCTAACAGGTTTTCCTTTTAATAATATGCTTGCATCAGAATCGCAACTTTGGTTGGATAGTTCATTGTATTCATGAAAGATTATATCAGATCATGGACCTCACTGAAGTTTTTTGTATCACTGGCAATTCAGCAAATAATAATATTTTATTTTTACTCAGTCCCAGTCCAAACTGTTGGAATAAACTGTGCTCTTTTTGTTGGAATGGACTTTGCATAAAGACACTCAACTAGCCAACAGTAAACTGTACTTTAAAAAAATTCTGTCGGTGGTTTGTGTTTTAAAAAACTGTAAAAATAATCTCTATCTGCAGTCAGAAGAACTGCACTCAGATGTATTACAAAAACAATTTGCCAAACAGCCAGCTGAAGCAGGAGGTTCCAGTTTTTCAGAGCTTTAAGGGCTCCTGGCAGAGAGGAAAGCTGTGTTATATACATTCTGACAACTACAAAATAAGTAAACACTTGCTGCAATGTTGTTGGTTTAATTACCCTCCAGTGTCTAATTGTGATCCCCTCTTGGGAAGTCAGTACTGAGGATACAAGTTTAAGTCAGGCTCTTATACTTTTTAAATAATTGCACATTCTGGCAGAAAAAATAGGACCTGGCTTAAAAGGGGTAAAAACTACAATGACAGTAAAACTCAAACTAAACATCTCTATTTAAACCAGTGTCTAAGTCTATGATGAACAAAATTCCAAAAGCAAAATACCTCTTTTCAAAGTGAGTTAAAATGACTTAGGCATTAAATAATTACATGTCATTTGTATAATAGACAACTAAGCAAAGCCTCTTGATACCTGTTTTAATACACATAAGCACAGTGAAAGGAATCTATAGTAGGGTTTGAAAAATGCAAATTTCTATTAACATAAATTCTGCTTGATGGCTTGTGGGATTGAGACAGATTCTGTAACATTTTGATGTTTTCTTCTTCATTCCAGTGATGAAATCATATGAGGAAATGTTGCCTATCTGGTAAAGTGATTATAATTTCCTACTCTTGGACATGAAGAAGTTGATCTTGTTGCACAAGGTAAAAAAATTCAATCACTTTATGATGTGTTAATACTGTAGAAATTTACCCTTGAGGGTAGGTGACATTACATTCCTGTTAATAATATATAATTGTATTCTCTCTGCCTTTGAAAAATATTGCTGATATTTCTTTCAGTTCCAATTTCTATGTTTTCACTGACAGTATTTTGAAAAGGCCTTTTAATCATGCCCTACTTTTAGTATTTTAATTATTATTGATTTCTTTGTAAGTATACTGTTTTAATTTCACTCCCATTTAATTGTATTTTTCCAGTAGTCTAACTGTAAAGGACACAGTATAAGAGCACATTGTTAACAGCTGTGACTTTTTACATAACTGACAGCAGAGGACCACCTCTTTGGTCCTTGACATGATGTAACTTTATGCCAGGCTTTCCTGCTTTGCTCTCAGAGAAAGCAGTCTTTGGGGACCAAGCTCAAGCTGTTTGTTTCGTTTTGTTATATTTTATTTTTCCACAACTCCTTATGTTCTCAGCAGGTCTTCTGTTGCAATATACTTATAAAATAACATTATTTGATAAATCCTTCTTCCAGTTGACCGTTGGTGTTATAATTTAAGTTTTATACAACTATACTGAGTTACCTACCACTCCCCTTCCATATTTATTTTGTTGTTTACAAATCAATTTACAAATTATTTTTTGTAAATTATATCTCTGTTTTTAATATTCAGAACATTTCCCAGATCAATATAATATTTCATATTTGTTGTTGGTTTTGATTATTAAGTTTAAAATTGAGATATAAAGCATTCTTATCTACTGTGATATTTTGTGTGGTTGTGTTTTTTGTGTTTCTTTGCTCCCTTGAAAACTTCTGATTGCAGTGATAGAGATGTGCTTAGAATGTCATTTAGATTGGAGGTTATGTGCCTGAGAACAAGCCTTACTCTCTTATAATGGAAGAAACAGCATAAAATCCAGGCTTGTGATGTCTGAACCATGCAAATAATACAGGACAAAATTTTTCTCAGCATAACCACTGAGCAGATTACTTGTAGTTGTCAACAGGGCCAGTGAGTCTTTGTAATTTGCTGTAAACCATAATGTAACTCATGAAAATGTACCTGTGAAGTCTCTGAAGCTGAGGAACATTAGCAGCTGAAAGCATGCTGTGGAGCAGTGTCCCAGGCTGCTTTGCTGGGCTCTTGCACTGTTTCCTTGTCCTGTGTCTGACCACTTTTGGAGACAGGGGCTCAATGGACTGTTGATGTGACCCCATGTGCCTGTTCTTACACTCTACCAGAGTCTACCAGAGCACGTTTGTCCCTCACACGCTGTCTGTGGATCTCTGCTCCCCCATGGACCTCCAGTTGGCTTCACAGCCAACTAATCTGATAGTGTTTTTTAAAATCATTATATTTGCCAATGCAACACACTTGGATCCAAATAACACTCCTCCTGAAGTCAAACACTGAAATTTAGTAGACATTAGACAGAGTTGAATCAGTCCCAGAGCTTGTTTTACAATAATCATGCAGTTCTTTCTGTTTGTCATTAACAAAAATAAAGTTGTCTGGACAGTTTGCTATTTTGCTGATGTTGGTTTCCTTGGCTTTCTAGTGTTATGCTAATAAAACCTTTTGTCAGCAGATGCAAATTAGACCTTATTTAGCAACAGCAAAACTTTTTGACAAACCTCTTTTTTTTTCCATGCAGAGTTAGGTTTTCGTGCTGAATGGAAACCACATGAAGAAGGCAGATATAAATTTCTTAATGCAAATCTGCAATGCTGTTTTTGCTGATTTTTTTCCTCCCTCCTGCTTTCATGTCCAGCCAGGTATGCCCTATTAATGTAAGACTAGCTTTCCATAGATTCTTAGAAAATTCAGATGAGATCTGAGGAATAAAAAGTTTGATACTTTAATTTGACTAAGGTCAGTTGGAAAGAAAATGCAAATGAATCTAAAAAAGGTACGGGATCTTCCTCCAGTAAAGGTCCAAATTTAATTGCTTAGGTCCTTACTAAATGCCCTGAGACAGCCTTGGAATATTACTTTTTATGTTAAGAAAACAAACAAAACTTTCTTACTTTATATGAGAAACGAAATCTAATTTATTATGTTCATAAAGGCACACCATTACTGATGTTTGAGACTGAAACCCTGTTGAACAGCAGGAAATTATGGCTGGGCTTGGACACAACTGTGTAGCTGTCACCTGCTGCCTGGGATTCTCCATTAGCTGAAGCAGTAAATGTTTGTACTTTAATGAAGGAAGTCTTATTACTGTATCACCATAAAGTTCATAGTTGTAACAAATTTATTGCAATAAATATATTTACCAACATGGTGCAGTATAATTTGCAGAAAACTGTCATAAATGAACTGTTCTATAAATGATGGCATGGTAAAAAGAATAATAATTCTCCTTAAATGTCAGAAACTGGGCTGACGAGAAGAAGAAACATATATAAAATGAAGAAGTGGATTCCAATCACTTCTTCTTTCTCTTTATCCAGGCAGGAATAAAAAAAACCACCCACTATATCTCCCTTTCATTTGATTAACTTTGTAGTCTGCCATGTGCCAAAAGCACTGGGTATATACTTTGGAAGACCATCAGAAAGATATGAATATATTTTATTCTTTGGAAGACTACCAGAATTATACTAATGTATTTCTGTTCACAGAGTATGAAGTTAAAAGGTAATAGGCTCAAAAGGGAGCATTAGAGAAGCTGAAAAATTGCAAGGATTCCCACGAATCCTGTTTGAATGCACTGACAACCTAACACAACTCAGGCCATAGGCTGAAAAAAATTATGCCAAACAATGCATATAAGCTGCAAACTGCTAACATTTTCTATTTTATGCAGGTAAATCTGGAGATTAAAAAAATAATCTAGAAAATAGGAATGTCTTTAAATCCCAGACAAATTCCTTAATTAGGATGTTCTTTAGTTGGTATATGTTTAATCAGAAATGAGACCTCTATTCATATTTTCTTTTCTTTCTGCATGTCGGATATCAAGACATCTAACCTACAAAATAAATTTTAAAATCAGGTCCTGCAGTAGAAGAAGCCTTTTGTGTTCCTTCTTATGTTTTAAGTACCTAGAGGGAATGCTTTTCATTAGCTGGAGAACGAAAGAAGCAAATGTTATTCTGCAGGCCCATGTTTGTCATTTGTTGATAAGCAGTCAAAAAGTCAATGTGGCCCATATGTCCAAACAATGGATGCTGCTGGACATATTTTTCCTAATGCACTGCAAATGAGATCATGCATTGTTTAGCTAGCATATGCATTTGTTCTCTTATATTTTCCTTTGTAGAAAATTATAAAATAATATTTGGCACAGTAATGTAAGCAGTTTTCTTCCTTTATTAGTCTTTTGCATGAAGGGCAGAGGTAATATGATTGGTCCCCTTCCATCCAGCTATTTTCAGCACGATGAATGAGAAATTATCATTGTGAATTATTATCCTGGTTCATATTCTAGACTACCTCTGAAAAGGGAAGCAAATGGTGGATAGCAGAAGGGATGTTCTAAGTGAAGTTGTGTCTGTGGTGTCACACAATACATGAGCACTGATGAGGCCACACCTCAAGGGCTGTGCCCACTTCTGGTTCTCTCACTTCAAGAAAGGTAGTGAGGTGCTGGAGCATGTCCAGAGAAGGGCAACAGAGCTGGGAGAGGGCCTGGAGCACACATCCTATGAAGAGCAGCTGAGGGAGATGGGGTTATTCAGCCTGGAGAAAAGAAGGCTCAGGGGTGACCTTATCACTCTCTACAACTGCCTGAAAGGAGGCTGTAGCCAGGTGGGGTTTGATCTGTTTTCCCAGGTAACAAGTGATAGGACAAGTGCAACTAGCTCCAAGTTGCACCAGGGAAGGTGTAGATTGAATATTAGGAAAAATTTCTTCACTGAAAGGGTGGTCAAGCATTGGAAGAGGCTGCCCAGGGATGTGGTGGAGTCACCATCTCTGGAGGTATTTAAAAGACATGTCAATGTGTCACGTAGGGAGATGGTTTAGTGGTGGATTTGGCAGTGTTAGGTTTACAGTTGGACTTGATGACCTCAAAGGTCTTTTCCAAACTAAATCATTCTACTACAGATACAGGCATCTAATTAAAAGACTTAATTTTAATTTAATTTGATTTTATTCCAGGGATTTGAAATCGAACCTTTTAATTTGGTATCTTAATACAGATTAGAACAAGGAATGTTTCATTCCTGAACAAAGTTTGATGGACATTGTTCAGCATTGCCTTCTGGCACTTTCTGTTATTACACAAATATATGTAAATGTGAGCCTATACATCAGTATATAGATAAGCTGTCCCCAGTGTTTTGCGAAACTTGAACATAAAAATCCTTCATCAGTGGCAGGGATGGGCATGATTGGAGATCAGTAAGTCATTCACGTGGTCAGCAGCTTTCAAACTCACACTGGGAAAAGCTTAGAGTAGGATGCAGCAAGATCTCAGAGAACAGTGGCTAGAAGTACTGTATGATGTGCTAAAATTGGCCAAAAATATTGATGTGTCTCTTAGTTGTATTATACTTTGGACTAGGAAAGAAAGAAAGCTGCTTTCAGTTTTACTTATGCCTTTATGAACAATTTTGAAAAATGTAGAGAAAACATGGATACCAAAAAAGAATGAAGTGCTCCCTTGTGCTTTGTTCCATGCAGAGCTGAGATCCTGTCTTGTCTCTCCCCTGCATTCCTTTCCTAATACATCTGAAAGGCATGACAGTTCCTTAAGTCACAGCATAGCTTTGAGACGTTGGTTTTCATTAATTCGGTTTTCTCCTGATTGTTGGTCTCTGTTTTGTAGGTATGGCTGCATGTCATAGTCCAAAATGCATCACTACATATTTCCCATAAAAGAAATTCATGTAATCTGAAAGGAGGCAGGTTATTAGGAAATTCAGGATTGCTTGTCATGAAAGCCTGTCATCCTTGTAACTGCGGTATTTACTATACCTATTGTCATCATTAGTAAGGACTTCAGGAGTGTGTAGACAAGACTTATTTGAGTGGCATTTAATACTGCAGAACCCCACATGTGTAATACAGTTTGATGTTTTTTCTAATGCTGACACTAAAACTTTGGGTTTAAGCCTTCTAAGGTGCCTTTCTCTTGCTCAAGATTTAAACTGAATGTGATGTAGAATGAAATCAGAGATGTCATAAAATTCTTCATCTGTTTCATCCATGCAGTTACATTTTCTGGAATAAGAAAGAATTCTTTGTTAAGAATATTCCTTTCTCAAACACTATCAACTGGCATTTGTTACCTTTGTAAGTTTAGTGGCTATCAACTGTACACAAATTTATTAAGACAACCTGCAAAGATGGACTAAGAAGAAAAAAAGCACTTTTTTAGGGTCTTAGATTCACTTTCTAGGATTCTGAAAGTCATTGTAAAATATGTTTGGATATGAAAATTATAAAAGGCAGAGGACTCCTATTAGCTCTGTTAAGGTAATCCACATAAGTTCAATGCCCTGGAGTCCTCTCAAGATACCTGGCCTACTGATATCTTCTATATACTATATGGAGAATGAAGTCTTCAGGAATTTTTTTGGCACTTATCAAGATCCCAAGATTAATTAAAAATAGGTACATATAATTTCACTGGCTCTTGAAGGACTCATTAGAAATAATTTTTTTCTTTTTAATTCTTAGATGTTGCTTCTTATTATCCTTGATTTCTGAAGTAGTGGGTGACTAAAAGGCTACAGTCTAATCTGATGATAGTTTCATTACATCCATCTTTTAAACACTTCACTCTTTTATTTTGTTCTTTGCCCATGGCAGAATATCCTTTACAGTTTATACTTATAACTCAGCTTCCAAAAGCCCCAGTTATGATATGCATGTTCAATAGCTTCACATGTAATACTCTTTTTATAGCATATTACCAACTGTATGTTTCTTCTGCTTGTATACTCTTTGCTTTCAAGTCTTAGTCGAAGATATTTGGTTTTCCTTTCTTGCTTCTAATTTCCTGTTTTAATTTCTTATGACTTTATAAATGGTGCAAAATGTTTGGAAATATTAGTAGATACTCCCAAAACATAGTATTTTGATTTTCTTCATGGTTAAATTGCTTGGTTTATTATTTTCTAAATGAATATGTCTTATTTTTTATTAAGTTAAAATGTAAAAATTTAACTGAGAACTCACACCCCCTCTACCCCCGAACCCCATTTAATCCAACCAGCTACTAAGTTTTCAACTGCTCAGCAATGTCTGAATAGTCACTAAAAACACCACCCTTGGCAAATTTGCCCATTATGACAGAGAAACAAGATCAGGTATTAGTAGATTTGGAGTGTTTTCTCTTTTTTTTCCTTGTCAGGCCCTTTCTCTCATCCTTATCGTCTCATTGGAATGTTTGCTCCCTCTTTATTTTCTGGCCTTATACTACCAGAAAACTATTCTTTTGGATTCACGCTCTTGGTTGTGAATTGCACAACCAATTGCACTTTTCAATTTCTTTTGTGCCTGTACTCAGCTGAAGTTTGGCCTGATGGAAGCTGCTGAAAATAGAATGTTCTTCGGCTAAGGACAGCACAGCAGATGTAATGTGCAGCCCAGGAAGAAGAGATTAATTGTGGCAAGAATAGAACTTTAAAAGAGAGACAGAGGGAAGAGAAAGGTGAGAAAGACAAGGCAGCTGAATGCCTTCTCCAGGTGTGCCTTCATTAGGTCTGGCTAGAACTGTGTCTGGAATAAAACTTTGAGTGTTGGGACCTGTGTTCATACAGCACTGGGCAAAAGATAAAAACATGGATAAAATAAAAACTATAGAGATTGACATGCTAGAGGTGAGATAAACAAGCCTCCTTCTGCAATGGAGCAATGATGTGCTTTGCTTGTCCCATTCCTTAGACAGTTTGGACCTCCCAGAGGTTGCTTTACCACTCCTGGCTACAGTGTCCATGTTATAGAGTTGTTTTTTGTTTGCACAAAAAAAAGCATGGTTTTAGAAGACGAGATGAACTCCATAATGTAGGTCCTTCATTTAATACAAAGACAAAAAGGTGCCATGAACCGTTTTCTGAGAGTGAAACAACATTCCAACAATGAATGGCAGGAAAAAAGAAAAGCCTCTGTTCTGGCATTTTTTTGCTGCTGGTAGTCAATCTGTTTGTAGTAGATATGTTAATAGTGGCAGCACTGTGACTTTGCTTAGTTCAGATCCCACATAAAGTTATTGAAGAAGCATTGCTTTTGTTTGCAGTTGCTCTAAACACTGTGTTTTTATTCTTGGAATATACTGGTTAAACAGAGTGTAGTGTTCTTTGTGGCCATCTGTTTTTTAAATGTCTGTTCTGGTGATATCTATATAAAAATAAAAAGTAGTATGCTTGTAAACTGAACATAAAAACCAAATTCAAATGCCAAAAATTGTTTTCCTCCAGTGAGTGAGTCTGTTATGTCTTGTACAACACTGATAGACTTATTGTTTCTGTATGATTGTATTGCAGATAAATACTGATTATGCAACAACCTTTGTCAGGTTGTTGCAATCCAGTCATGGAAAAACTCTTTGCATCCATCCTCATGAATAATTCCCACTTCAGAATTTGAATGGAAGGGTTGCACCTTAAAAAGACCCATCATGATGTCTCAGATTAGTTCCAGTTGCACTGCCTTGTCTTACTGGTTTTACTTTGGAGGTGCTGAATGTAAAGGCTTTGGTTTCCCAAAGTGATTCTGAATGCCTTGCTAAGAGTCTACAAGTTTCCAGTGTATTTTAAGTTTTGGACAATCAAGTCCATATAATTTCTGTTACAGACTGTAAACACACTGAAGAAATCAAAATTGGAAAGAGTTCTTCAACTTTTTTTTTGTGAAAGGAAAATATATTTAGTAGGATTTTTGTTTTCTTCTTTTTTAATGTAACTACATAGTGGGAGAAAACTATTGGTGCTAATGAGTATTTTTCCCAGGAAGGTGGAGAAGGAAAATCTCTGGGTGAAGAAGGCTTAGTATGAACCCCACCATTCTGAAACAATGAAGAGTGAGTGAATTCCTGCATCTGTCTCTGACAATGAGTATGGTTCGGAATGTTTTTTTAATCTTTCTGCCAGGTATCTTTTAGAAATCACTAGTAAGTCACAGTTGCTCCTGCTCAGTTTATGACTTGTTGGGCGGGGTAACTGCATTCAAGGGAATGGAAAAGAGCTGAGTTGGAATGCTAGTGATTTTATGTTTTAAATTAGACACAGATCATACAGAATGCATAAGTAATTCAAATGGAGCATATTCATTTGTATCTATAAATAGCCTTGAAAAATAGATGTGTTTCCAGTTTTATCTGGATATTCTTCCGAAATATTTGTCTTGTGAATATGTGAAGGAACATATCTTCATTTTGTTATGGAGTCTTAAGTTTCTTAATAGTAAAAAACCCTAATTTTTATAGAATGAAGGACTTCTTCTTTATGCTATCCACAATAAAATTGGAAGGAGATCTATCCTTATTAAAACTGTCTCAGGCAAAACAATTTATTACAACCATAAAAGTACTATTGGTGCACCAGTTGTAAGGAATAAAATTTTAGAGACATGTCCTGGCTATTTTCACCAGCCACAGAGTTCAGGAGGAGGCTAATGTAATATTTTCTTTTAGCTTGGAGGAGCAAGAGAAGATGAGGGTAAGCTTTATTACTACTGTTATTATTATCATTATCATTCATCTTATGAGAGGTTGAGAAAAAGCGACATTAAGCCTAAAAAGTGTTGATACTTTCTTTCAAGAGAATGAAATTCAACCAGAAATAGTATTTTTTTTTTAAGATACTGTTAATGGATACCCTCATGAAATAATGCAAGCACCTCCAAATGGCTGATTTTATTTATTGCATATTTAATATTGCTGAAAAATGAAAGGGAGTGTCTGTGAAATCTTCATAAAGTTAAAGTGAGGTTATGAGAATTGTATTGTGTTCCTTTCACAATAAAGTTCAGTCTTCCAGTTGTTTGGTTTTTAGGGTCCAGTGAAGATCTCCTAACTTTTTTAAGTCTAAACCAGTCTCAGTTGCTTTCAGTCCACTTTTACTGTACATGCAACATCTCAAGATCAAACCAATCACTACAAAATTCAGTGAGACTGAAACGAGTTTCTGTGTCTGCAGTTATGACATCCCTTCTTCCAAACTGCTTCCACTTTCTTTAACAATAGCCTCCATGTCTGAGCCATAAGCTAGCATAGAAAAATATGTCAAATTTAGATGATATAGGCATGTCTATCTTAATTTTTATAACCTTTTTTTAGACCTTCAGAACCTTTTACATTTACTTACTGCAAAATATTCTCTTTGACTATGGTTAATTTTATCATCTTGGTTAGAAATAGAAAGAGAGTAAAAAACTCCAGACTGGTAACACTTTAAATGATCCATCAGTGATCCAGCAATTAGAATAAGATCACAGGAAAAAAGAGGAATTCTGTAGCTCAAGTTACTACAGTTTTAATAAAAATGGATTTATATAATTCTTGGTCAGAGTAAATTGATGCTGCCACTAAGAAGTCACCATATTTAGACCTTTTAACTTCATACAGGAGTATTAAATCATTGCTTTCTATATATGAAGTGTCACTTTCAAACAAGTAAACAAACATCAACCCACCAAACACACAGAAAACTCTATCTCAAAACAACTCCCTCCCTTCCCTCTCTAAATTGCTGGTTTACTTCTGAAGTGTTCTTCAGAAGAGTGCCATCCACTTGCTGCTCTCCACATGTGTGAACAAGCTTGTGGGTGGTCTCAGACCCAGGCATGCCTGCGTGGCTCCCAGCCTCACTGCCCCCATCCTGCCACAAACTGCCCCATCCGCAGCAGGGAACAGGGCAAACTCCACTCCTGCTGCTCCCAGGTGCACCTTGCTCCCACAGGCAAGAGAGAAGCAGATGAGAGGACAATTTTAAGGTTTTTGGGTGCTGACTCACCTACCATGCTTTAAGGCGACAGGCTTGGCTTAATGAGCCATCTGGGATCTTGTTCTGGTTTTGAGACAAAACTAATTTGACTATTCAGCTGGGCTTTCCCCATGCCAGACCAGGCTTCCCTGTGATCCATGTCACAGAATTCACAGAATCACAGAATCTCTAGGTTGGAAGAGACCTTAAAGATCATAGAGTCCAACCCGTTCCCTAAACTTCAACTAAACCATGGCACCGAGTGCCACATCCAATCTTTTTTTAAACACATCCAGGGATGGGGACTCCACACCTCCCTGGGCAGACCATTCCAGTACTTTATCACTCTTTCTAGAAAAACTTTTTCCCAATATCCAACCTATATTTCCCTTGACACAGCTTAAGACTGTGTCCTCTGTTTTTGTCAGTTGCTGCCTGGAGAAAGAGAACAACCCCCACCTGACTACAATAATCTTTCAGAAAGTTGTCCTACTTACCCATCACATTTAGCTTTGTGTTTATGTGTGTAACATTCCTTGCTGAAGCTATGTAGTGTCACATGTCTCAGCATGGCAAAATAGTGGAAAATGAAACAATTGTTTTTGGATTTTTTTAATTTAATGCTTATAGCTGAGAAATCGGAAGTAAATGTTATGTTACCACTAGGCTAGGAAGTCACCCTGTTTCCATCAAACTGCTGTTTGCAATGTGATATTGACCATTTTTCAGCTCTTGGGACAGACAGGCAGTTTAAAGATAAAGCTGTCATCCACCTTCTGTCCCCTAATGCAGTGTGTTAAAAAAATGCATGGGCAAGGTTTCTGACCATGAACAAGAGGAAGCATATTTCAATGGAATTAGAGTTCATCAAATCTGACAAAACTGTGTAGACCCCTAGAACTAAAGTGAGAGCAGCTGTATTCTCTGCATTTTACTTTATGTTGTATATCATGGGTACACCATAACAATAGGTGCCAAAGTTTGTTTCAGTTACACTGGTAACACAGAGTGTGTAAGAATTAATAACATGGTGATGAGTGAATCTCAAAATGTCCAGAGGTTTGTTCTAGTTGGGTAGCTGTAAAAAGTTCAGATTATGATCTAAATGTGTTGGATCTCTCAAAACAGACTGGGGACCCCAGTGCGAAAGAATTTTGGCCACTGTGAGAATTAATTTGGGACTGAATGGAGCAGTGCCCAAGGCAGCTGAAACCAAATGGTAGCAATCAACGGCAAAGACAGTGAGAGAAAAATGCAAAAACGACACAAGTTTTGTAGCCAGTTTAATTTCTGTTTAACTCTGGCATGTCTTTTCTTCTTGGCTCTGAAATCTCTTGGCATGTAGATGAAGATATCCAAGCAGTTTAAGCACAGATTTACTCTTCATCTCCTTGAAAATGTTTTATGCCTGCAGTTAAGCAAGTTCAGTAGAAACCTGCACCTTCGAAGTGAGTCCAGTGTCAAAGTTTATTCTGTCCCATCCATACTACTTCCACTAGAGCAGCCTGGCTCCAGACATCATGCTCCCTTCAAAGTTTGAAGGCACCAAAGGAGAGTAATCTGCTGTCCAGTGTGGAAGTCAGAAGCTAGGGTACAGAGTTGGCAAAAAGCATTTGAAACACAGCGAAGTTATAGGATGAGAGATAAGGAGCATAACTGCAGATTTCCAGATTTTTTTACATGTAAGAGATGTATATTTTAAAGAACAATGTATTCTCAGCCTTAATTCTGTTTTACCTAAGTATTTTTGTTAGGAAATGCCTTTTATTTTACTAAAATGCCACTTTGACACTAAAATGACAAAAATGACTGAAAAGTTTACAATTCTAGATGTAGTGAGACTTTAATTGAATCAGAAATTCACATGAGGTTGACAGCTCTCTAAGAAGGCTATCAAGAACCTGCAAGTTCAGTGAGCATATTTCATGCCTAACTAGTGAGAGTTTTAACTTCTTGTCAAAACCTGGGCTTAAAAAAAGACTAAAATACATTTCATCTGGGATACATAAAGCAACCATTCATTGAAGAAACCCTTTTTGATTCTGTGATACTCAAGGATTTTAAATGTGGTTTTTAAATGTGGTAGTTTCTCTATAATGAAAATTAGGACTAAAAGTTCATTAGAAATCTGATTTGCCAGTATTTATCTTGTATATCTCTGCTGGCAAAATTATTTGGCCTAAAAATTCTGCCATTAATCCCTGGGTGAATTAGATTTATTTTTAAGTGTCAAATAAATTGATCAACCCCTTCTTGTTTTTATTACAGAACTCTGTAAAGCTTGCCAGATGCTGCTGATGAGGGGTGGTTTATGAGGATGCTTATCAATGGCCCGAGGTAGCATAGAAATACAAAGTCAAGTAGGTTATTTTTTGAATGTGCAATGTGATATTTTGTGTTTCACATTTATTTTAAGAGAGATAATGGACTATGTGAGGGCATTTTAAGTCCCTGGCTTTTTCTCCTGATAGTTTTGGGTTATTGTCTTTAAACAAAATTGGTTTATTAGGGTTTTGGGTTTCTTTGGCTTTGTTTGTTTGTTTTATTTTGTTTGGGACAATGAGCAATGATTGTCTGAAACTTGTCCTTTCTGTCTATGAGTACACATCCTTTTGATCACACCCACTGCTCAATAAATACTAAACATGTGGTAGCTGTCCTGCAAGTTTGTCAAAAAACTATAGAACTTGGGCTAATTTCTTAGACTTCATTCAGTATGTTTGGTTTTGGTCACTTGAATCATCTGTGGTTCTTAGGGGAGCTAAAAAAATCAGCAACAGGTTTACAAGCTGTGATGCTGGTTGTATGGTATAATTTACTTCCATAATGAAAAGTTAACAACAATATGAAAAATTTTCATAAGGTATGGCATAGACTGTAATTTTCACCAGTTGAGTCAGGGAAGCTCTTGAACTCTGTGCCAATCATTTCACATATATCCAAATCATTAATTTTTTTGGAAATAGCACTTTGTGCCCATTGAGGCCTCATTTGCATAGGATTTTTTAATCTCTGAATTCTTTAGCTTTTGAATAGGAAAGAGGGGAGAGAAAGAAAAAAGAGAGTATAACTTTGAAACAGCATCCCTACAACTTGAAACTTTCAGATTTTTCAGTGTCCTAGATTTTAAAAATTGTTTGTCTGATTGCTTTGTGATAAATATGAGGGCAAAGGAAGTTATCCAAGGAATTCAATTTGGCTCTACACACAAAAACCAGAGAGGCAGATCTGTAGCATGAATTTCAAAACTATGCTTCAGAACATCATTTATATGCACCTGCATGAACAAGAATTTTTATTTCCAAGTGGCTGGTTTTATATCCACTAACTGCACATAGTGTTTGTCCATTGTACACACTCCTCTTGGGAGATGGCATGAAATTTCCAATGAAGCTGTTGGTTACTTCCAGAAAGTTGATCTGAAAGTATGAGACAGATAATGTCACCCTTGGAGGAACCTGCATTTTTTACTGCCAGTAAAGTAAAATATACCATATCTTGCTTAAGAAATAGCACTGTGGGTTTTTTTCTTTTTCTTTGCAGCTACCCACACTATATAGCTGTGGTTTATTGATTTGCCTTTATTACAATGTGTCTGTGCTTTGCCTAGATACTGTATATCCAAATTTCATCTTAAATTAAAGCTGAATATAGTATTTTTTTTTGTCTGAGCTTTGATGTTTTCCACTTTGCTCGGGACTTGAAAAGGAGGGCAAATGCTATTTTATGAGAATCTGTGGTCTCAGGTCGAAAACCAGGCTCATCTCTAGAATGCGAACTGACAGCACATTTCTTTCTCTTTAAATTCTGGCCACTACATAATAATTTCAAATTAAAAGTGGATTCACATCCAGGTCACTGGAAATAAACAGCTAACATTTTAGTAAAAATGGTCCTGTAGAAATTTACTGCACTTTATTCTGACCACTTTAAACAATCTGTGGTTGCTAGAGTCAAAGCAGGTCTGAACCATACAGATTTAAATGTTGAAGCAAATCAGTGACAACATTAATTAATAAATATCTTGTTAGAAAGATGGAGAAAAAATGTTTATCACATTCAACTGAACTATGCAGATGGATATGTGATTCCTACTGAAGTATGATCCTCATGTGAGCTGAGTTTTAGGATTGTGTGTTTATCACATGCCAGTATTCCAGAATAAGTTCAGTTAGTTCACAGATAACTAAAGTAGTAGCAGCAGCAGCAGCAGCAGTAGTAGTAGGTGCAGCATCCTGTCAACAATAGAAATTCTGAAATCATGTAATATTCAAATACATGTATGTTCAACACCAGCACTGTCAAACTTCTGCTTTTGTTGTATCTTGCCTTCACTAAAACTTCACTAAATGATGATTTCATAGAAATATATTAAAACTATATTTTTTTAAATCTAAAATCACTGGGCAAAGTTCTTTTAGTTTGAGATGGTAATTTGAGACCATACAAACGGTATGAACATGTGGACATTTATTGACAACAGGAGATAAAATTGGAGCATTTACTTGTCATATACTCTCTTTTTACATTTTATTTAGGAGAGAAATATGCATGGCTGTAGCTTTTGAAGACAAAACTAAAGGCTGATACTAAAAATTGAGTTTGTCCAGTAAACCTCTCTGTGACCTGAAGGAAAGGTAGGTCTAGTCACAAGCAGCTGTCTTAACTGGATTTTAACAGGCTTTTGATCAAAATCCCATAAATCTTCATTGATTCATCAGCAATTGTACTTTGTCTTGTATGAGCCTGAGGCCTTTATGTACCTGAGATTAGAGAAATGGGATTTCTGTCCCATATTATTCTTGGACACTGCACCCCGCTGTGTGCTGCTGCAAAAATAAAGTCTAAAGAGGAATCCCCCAAAGTTTTGGTGAATCCATTTAATAAATCATGTAAAAAGGGAAAAAAGAATCCCCTAAGCCAAAGGGAAGTGACGGGGAGTGTGTGGGTTCATCTGGTCAGAGTCATGTAAAGCAGTGTTTACTCTTCATTTTACATATCCTCTATGTGTTGATATGACATCATTCCCTATAAAGTTAGAAATACAGTGCACACATAACCACGAGTTTGTATGAGATGCAGTGAATACCCCATGAGAGAGGGAACATGACATAATTTAAGGTTGGAACCTGGAGTGATTTATGAAAGTCATTGTCTTACTGATTTAGATACTTTCCATATGTTGTTGTAAAAACTCGGTTTTGTATTGTATGTGTAAAATGTGTAGCAGATTAATTTCAATACAACTTTCTTCCTCCAAAATGTTTTGGTTTTAAAATGTTGATGTTTTTTATCTCTAGTCTGTGATATACCACTGTATTTTTATGGGAAGAACATTGTAAAGTAAAAGATTTTGAGGTGACTTTGCTAAAGTTTGGAGTGGTGGGCAATAAGTGCTGCAAGTGCTTTTGATGCTAAAACAGCCTGTTGCACTGGATTTATGGCTTGACTTCTGTGCCATACTTAGCTGATATGGAGTGTGCCCTGTGTCATGCTTGTGGCCCTGAAGGTACTGTCCTAGTATGGAAGGAAGAGAAGAATTTTTGTCTTACCAAGTGTAGCCCATTATAATTCTGTCTCATTTTATTTTGGAAATTATTTAAAGATGGATCTAGTTACATTAAAATTATGTGATGGTAAGATGATTTCTAAAAAGACATTACTGCCTGAGGCATTAAAAGACTCTATTTAATTTACCATACCATATAAAATAATTTGATTGCAGGGAGACTTTATTCCAGTGGTTGCTTATTAAGTGAATGGACATTTATTAATCAAATAAATCAACACCACCCATGGCAACCTGCCCCAGAAATACCTGCTGAGGAGAGATGGATGAACAAAGCATGAGGAAAAAGTTATCTGGTTTGTGCTGTGCGTTTCTGCTTGCAATTTTCTAGCATTTATTCATTGTTCAGCATTATTCACCAAACAGCGTCTGCAGAGTAGTTTGCCTTGTAGCTTGTTCAGAAGCAATTTGTAGCGAGTATTCAACATATACTTCAAGCAGAGATTATTTGTCATTAATATGGGGGTCAGTTTTTTTTTTTTGTGTATGATTCCTTACTCTAAAATAGTTTGTTGATGACAAATGAGGCTCCTAAGTATTACTGGGATACAAATTAATAATAGCATGAATTATGATATCCCTTTAGCTTTGTTTTGGACCCTTCATAATGATCTCCATAGACTTCAGTGGTATTCAGACCAAGCTCTAAAGTATTTTTTTCAGCACTGACATTTGGGACAGACACTTTAAAATACATTAGGCACACTTTCTGTATTCCTTTTTTATTAATCTTCGTTTTGTGTCTTTGTCTGTCATTAAAGTTTTTACTAAGATATCCATGGAAAGTGAATTGCAAAGAAGACATAAATCCACCTAAAACAAACAACTCAAATACCCTTAGAAATTGTGAACTTTCTTTTCCTGCAAATGCAAACCAGGGTATATGTTTTTAGACCTTCTCCCACCTACCTATCTCGCAAGGCTTTTAAATGTGAAGTTGTGTGAAGTATCATAAACCAGACTCATACGTACCGAGAGCTCACTTTGCAATTGTTTAAAATGTATTTTCAGAATCATAAAACACCATCAGTGCTGAAAACCAGCAATTCAGTCCCTTGATTAAATGCATCACAAAGAAGCATGAAGCAGGAGCACCAACTGTGTTTCTTTGGTTTGTTTCTTTCCTGGCTGTGCAGCCACGAAGCTGGGGGTGGGGGGTGCAGAGGGCTGGCCTGAGCATGCTGGTGAATGGCACAGTAGCAATCCTTTGGACATCCTTTATTGAATCCTCTGCACTGCTAATGTGTGGGTCCCCCATGGCTCTCCAGACCCCCATGCTGTGTGAGTTTGCTGCTGGAGGGCAGAACAAATGTGGCTGTCAAGCTTTAACATCTGCGGTAGCCACGAGTGGTTTGCTGGATGAGCTCTCCAGCAGGTAGGACAGCCTGTTCCTCAGCTCTGATATCATTAACCAGGGCCACTGCTGCTCCCCCCCTGAGGATTGCTAATGGATCATTTGGGGCTTGGGAAAAGCTAGCCAGACAAACAAGTATCCTCCTCAGACCCTAAAGAGCAGGACAAACAACTCTTTCTGAGGCAGCTGTGGAAGCTGCTTCTCCATGCCTAGGGATTCAAGGCACATTTGCTGGGCAGAATGAAATTTATCCACTGGCAGGGGACTAGAACAAGGCACGTGGGATTCCTCCACTCTCAGGAGAGTATCTGAGGTGTAAACATGAAGTGAGGGGACAGAATACTGACTCTCTGAGTGGGATGCAGTGATGCAGTGCTTGTTTTCAAGCCGGTTTACCAGAGATTAAAGTGTTATGAGCATGTCAGACAGCTAATTCAAAATGAGTCTATGGTTGCCTCTTCCATCTTTATTTGGGTGCTTAAAATAATTTATCATCAGCTGCTTTCTTCTGCCTGCAGGAGCACTGGAAATCCCATTCCAGTCTACCTCGTATTCTAATGTCAACCAGTTTCATTTTTCTCTCCATGGGGGATATGTATAACTAGAGAAATGGGAAATACACATGACAGCCCTGGGAGACCTTCTAAGTGCAGTCACCCCAAGGCACGGACTGCACCTCTTCTTGTCACTAGTTTGAACTTACTTTCTGCTCGATATTTCTCTGTTTAAACGAGTTCTCTGTTGCTCCTCTCTTTTTCATTGAGGCACAAAAGCAGTACTTTTTCTGACACTGTGATGAGTCTTTCCAGTGGCTTCATTCAGGTCCTCAGGCGAAACGAAAGTGGGATCCAAATGCATCCCCAGCATGGAATAACTTCAGTTGTCTCAGCTGAAGAAATTGCTAAGTGGTTTTTTTTTTTTTCTTGAAGGTGCTCCATTCATTCATGGACCCGGTGGTCATTGTTGGAATACCTTTGCTTTGAGGCTTTGTCCCCGGAAGGAAAAAACCAGTTAAAGTCGTGCAGGCCACAGGAGGTTGGTTCTTCCAGCTCCATGCCCATATTCGCCCCTGACCGATGCCTTCTCCCGGCTCCAGAGCGCGGTAGCCCCGCGGCCGCAGCAGATGGCGCCCGAGCCCCTGGAATTCGCCAATTCCCCAGCGCGGATTTGCGCCGCAGGCTCTGCCCACGCCGGGGAACGTGCCCTGGTACCATCAGTGTCCTCAAGTGGTTCACGAAGCGGGAGAGATGGGGAATAAATAATGAGAAGGAAGGAAGTCTTGGCACCAGTGAAGTTAGATTGAGTATGGATTGGTTATTCACTTAGAATGTCTGTGATCCAGGAAAGGATGTGATTACTATTCCTAATGTCCTGTTCTTAGCAGGAAGCCCTTTCCAGTATAGGAAATAGGAAACTGCATACCTAACAAATACATTCAATTATAATGAAAAAGATTACGTGGAGTGATGGAAATCCACACAAGAAAACAACTAAGCTATAGATGAGCATAATAGTTGTAGCTTTTTACACAAAAGCCAAGGCTATTACTGAATTACAGTGCGCTTTTTTGATGCTCTTTATCTTTTTTTTTTTCCCTTTTCCTCAGGGAAAAGAAAGGCAAAAAAGAAAGAGAGGCAGTCAGTTCTCCTGTGCCAAGCAGAAAAGGCTTTCAGGAACATGCTGCTAACTTTTCAGTTCAATCTAGCAACAGCATGACTTCATTTTACCCTGTTTATCAGAACACAAGGAATTTGGCAGTGCTTTTATACTGATTGCCTCCTCTAGTGCCTAAAACAGGGTTAGGCAGCTCAGGTATTTAGGGCCCTAATGAATGATTTGCAGCATTAATAATGCAGACCTGATAGGCTTTGGCTCTCTGTGCAGTTAATGGAGAAAGTAGATGCAATTCCTCAGGCACAGAACACTGTGCACCGTGAATGCATATTTCACAAGCATTATTTGGCAATAATGCTTGTGAAATAATAATAAAGTTTTGTAATAATAAAGTTTTCTGTTCTTTGAATTAGCACTCACTGCCTCCCAGTGCTTGATAATCCCCTCCCACCTTTTTAATAAAGATGTTCTGAAATAACTAATGGGAAGAAGTAAATGCTAATAGAGAAGCCCTAAGAGAATGAAATTAGACATGTCTATAAAAAAGGGTGAAGAGAGAAGATGATCTGTCTTTCTGGGTCTAAAAAAAGAATTTGCAAGCAGGGTCAATGACAAAAGCACTGACAGGAATGTCCATCAAATGTCCATGCTGGTGCCATCCCAAGCATTTACAAAGCCCCTGTAGTCATGCTTCACCTCTGTGGCCCTGGAAAATAAGGAAATTGAGCAGACTGTAAGTGCTGTAAAGATACAAAAAATGAAGTGACTCCTATGACATTAGCCATAATAAGAAAAAGGATTCCAGCTATAAAATAATAGTGCATCGTAGGATTATTCTTGCAAATCAAGATATAAAAAAGAGTTAGGAAGAAGTATGTTTAACCATGTTTTGTGTGAGGGTGTATTTTTTTTTGTATGTCAAAGAGGTTTTTAGCAGTTTACATTTCATTTCTGTCACAAGTGCTGGTTTCTAGTCCTGTAGTCAAGTCACCAGAAAACAGGAGAAATGTGTAATAGAAACAAACAGAGCAGTAAGAGAGTTTCTACTGATGGGTGACAGAGCTGAGTTCAGTCAGGAGTCTGACTTCTAGACGACCTGTCTGCAAAAATATTTCTTCTTTTCACTTAGTGTTGTGTAATTACTTCCCAAGAACCATTTAAGGTCATTACACAGTCATCATCATAAAATCTGATTTTTTTCCAGAAAGATATCAGATATCTGGTAGATGGTCAAGCATGTTTTACAAGATTTGCTTTGTCTGGTACTTCTGATCTGTGTACTTTTAGACTGGAGACACACAATATTTTTTTGTATCTAACTTTGCCATACTTACCCCTGTGTCCTCTCTCATGACTTGGAATGGAGGCAGCCTGGTCTCAAGACATTGGACACTCTACCTGAAGGGACATGATCTGAACCCAGATTTCCTGGCTGCATTGTTGGCAAATATATATTAATGACATTGCCAGTCCATTGAAAACAAATTATAGCTTATCATTCTCCTTTTAGAGGAAAAGGAATTTGCTTTTCCTTTTCCTTTTCTTTTTGTTTTTGCTTTTCCTTTTCTTTTAGAGAATGGGCTTAATACCTTTTCCTGGCCCTCCTTCACTGCTATCAGGCTTGATTCTCCCCTGCTTTCCATTCTGTATAGATATTACCCTTTATCCTGAGAAGCTGCAATATATTACCATGTCACAAAAGTGATGCTTAAAATCTACTTGTC
>VXBC01012402.1:122165-408762 GCA_013399945.1 Ploceus nigricollis
CTTGTAAAAAAAAAAAAAAAAGATGACTCTGGTAACTTTGCTCAAAGCTCCTACTCAAAAAGCACTTCACCCAGAGCCATAGTATTGAATTAACGGTGTAAAAATAATTAAAGAATACACCACCCTCAAACAAACTCAAACAAATAAATGGCATTGTACAAGTTCTATTACTGAAAGGATATAGAATTTTAAAAACCACCCAGACCCCAAAATCTGTGCCTGTTTTTTGTTATCAGTACACATTGCCAGTCAAGAAAGGCTTCAGCATACAGAATGTTCTAAGTGTTAATAATTAAATCTGTTCTAAGGAAAAAATAGTATTCTATGGTGTACAGTTGAAACTTTGAGCCTACCACAAATCCCAGAAGCTCACATTCCCAAAACAAATGCTCTCCAGCAAATACCAAACAAAAATAACTTTTCAACAGAAGATGTCTCTGGAGTGTAGAAAAATACCAGCTCTCTTAGGACAGTCATACAGGGGAAAGTTAGTAAATAGTCATCATAAACTCCAGCTTCTTCTGTGAGCTCAGCCAATAACCATCAAGCCTGGGTGGTGGCAAGAAGAACAAGATTATTTTCATTTTCTCTATGTGACAAATTCCTCTGTTCTCCAGATTAAATGAAATAAAACCTTCCACTGCATCTGGTGTAATAAAATTATTCTACTACCCCCTTCTAGTCCAGATGAGGCAATCAGAAATGAACACTTTTCCCTTACAGCTGCTGCTGCTGCTTCTTTTGATCAAAATTGCTCTGTGTTCTCAGTGACTGTAAATCTGAAAGAGGAAGTGTTTTTAGGAGACAGAATAGACGTGCATCACCCTCTTTGGTAAGCATTCAAGGCTTTCTGTACTCTGGGGATTGCAAAAAAATCTCCCAGCATATTTCAAGGTCTCAGATGTTGCTCTGTATTAATGGGATTTTCCACATCAAAATCTCCAAGCATATCATGGATATTATTCAGCCCAAATGAATTCATAATTAAGAGTTCAAACAATGCAAAATCTAGGATATTTTTTTTTTGGAGAATCTTAATAGATCTCACATTACTAGGCTGTTACCAGCCCAATCCAGAAAGGAATGAATAATGCTTAAACCATTAAGTCATTAGGGTTTTTGAGGAAATGGAAAGCATCCACCCTATCTAAGAAATCAACTCCACAGAAAATTGTTCCATTGTCAAACACTCTGGGAAAGCAAGTCCATTATTTTGTTGTGGTTTTTTTAAGTTAGCAGGGTTTCATCAAGACAACTTCTTTTTTTAACTGTGCAGTATTATGTGCAATGTTTCAACATAAGCTGAAAAATAGGATGCATTCATGTCAAGTGCTGTCACATGGGCTGCATTCCCAAATGAGACCATTCTTACAAACAAGTTGTGGCCATGGATTCTCACTACCTGCAGCAATAACACCTCAAGCTATTCATCTGGCTCTCTGCCATCTCAGGGTATCCAGCAAGGATACTGGGTACATGCTGCACGTGAATGGAGGTAGGATCACCAGTCAGACAGGAGCCTGGAAAGATGAAGATGAGGAGACATTGTAGCCTCATGGATTCATAGTGAGTAGATTGGACTTCATGAAATTCCAGCTTAGAATGAAATCTTAAAATATTTTGCCATATATCTGGTTTATCACAGGAGACACACTTCACTCAAATATCCATTTTCAAGTCCAACCACTTTGTATAAAGAACTTCAGACCAAGCAGGAGATTAATTCAAGGCAGAAAGAGAGCAATACTTGAGGCTCCTCAAGTAGTGACAGAAACCTAAATGAGCACTATATTCCTCAGTGATCTGTGAGGCAAAAGAACTTTCCCCACAGTCTTTTACAGTCCAGCCTGGGGGGAAAATAATTTTATGACATCAAACTTAGTGATTGCCCTGGTCCCAAGAATTCAGCTGATATAAGTTTCCATTTGAGTCTGTAAGATCAAGTGTGCTTTTACATCTTTGCCATGTGCTCGTAGATTTCTTGGCTAATGATGGCCACTAGAAAGTTCTTCTTGTGCATAAGATTCTTGGGCTACCAGCTCGAAAATCAGGCAGTACAGATGCTATTTTGTTAGAGCCTGCTAACTTTTGAACAGCCTAGGATGATGTGGAGAGGAGATGAACACTTGGTAATAGGTCCAAATTCACCCAGTTTCACACCTGCCATACCGCTGGCTGAAGAATAAGTAGCTGGGTTTGTTATTATCCCTTTTATTTTTAACTCAAACTGTGATGAAGTAATATGCAAACAGAATACTTGAAAGAAACAATACCTGTAAAAATGTCTTAAAAATGTAGGTTGAGGAATGTAAGAAAATCTTAGGTATTTTGTACCAACATAAAACCTGTAAAGCATCCCTTTCATTTGAAGAATTGATGTAGGTAGTCAGCAATTCTCTCATCTCAGAAAAGAGCCCTTCCTGATGGAATTCATAGCAAATATTTTTTTCTGAAAGTGATTTAGAGGCATCATGCACATTCAGTCTCCTCTCAATTCTGTCTCAGCAAGGAAATTGTCTCTAACTTATTCAGGAATCAGTTTTGAAATTCCTCCCATTAAACGCAGTTCCAGTTTTTGGAGGTGTGAGTGCTTTGACAGGCTCTACATCTTCTGTGCATGACTGCATAACATTCTCTGGCTATGATTTTTCTTTTGCTTCTCTAAAGTGTTTTCATCTAGGTGCAATATTATAATCAGACATTTAAATACTGAGGGCTTTGGGAAGAGAAGCATCCAGTATTTTTTTCTGAAACAGAAAGCAAGACTAGAGATGTAAGTAAGAAAATTCCTGATTCCTCTCAGGGAATCAGGTTTACCTGACCCAGTGTCTCATCTCTGGCAGTATTCCACATCTGGTGCTTTTGATGAAGATGGAAAAAAACCCCTATGCTATGGAATATCTGGCCAAATATATATATTTATATCACTATGTAACTTAGGACAGTGAAGTTACCAACTCGTTGAAGGTTGTGGGAAGAAGGCTGAGTGGTGTTCCCCAGGGATGGGAGTTTAGAGAGTCAGAAAGTGAGATAGAGGTTTCTGGAGAAGTCTGGATTTTGAGAAACATCAGACTTGAAAGGAAGACACAGAACTTGGTCTAATGCCTCTCAGTGAATGTCCTCACTCACCTACTGCAATCTTTGTTACCTCGGAGACAGTACCTTTCATCTTTTAATAGAATTTTTAAGGCAGTTAGGTGAAATAATTGGTAATCTTATTAATTACTAGAAGCCTTTCAAGTATTATCTTTATTACGGTATTATTTGGAGCTTCAAGACCTTGAACCTGTGTGTTTCAGATGGGAACAGGATTTCTAATTCTAAGGTCAAAAATACCAGTACATTTCCTTAAGATTTTCCATGTTAAAGGTTTTGGGCTTGAGATTCAAACAACTACAAAAAGACAATTTCCTTCCAAATTGTACTCCTTTTGAAGTACATGTCAATACTTCTGGATTTTTCTATTAAAAAACCCCCAGCTAACTATTTCTGATTGGGTCTGTTCCAGTTTCACTGTCAAAAATATCTACATTCCATAATTGGTGTCTTGTATTCTATAAAAAGCCACCTGCCTTCCAAGCAGCAAAACCTCTTAAGAATTGTTTAGCTATGGATTTTGTTTTAATACCTCATCTATCTCATGCTGTCCATTTGAAAATCATGCTGTTGGTTTTTTACCCCTATGGTTTTACAGTTAACCTCTAGTGATTGGATCTATTTCACAATCATTCTTATGTCTAGAATACCAAGGAGTTTCCTCCCTTTTCTGTGTCAGGGAATGATTATACCTGTGCTTTCCAGGGAGCAGTGTTAGGGCTATACCTTCCTTTTTCTGCTGCTCCAGAAACCAGGAAATTTCTGCTTGTTTCTAGTCCAACATTGTTCAGGGTTAGATACTGTTAAAAACATGTATGATGGAGCAGTTCACAAATTACAGGATAGTTTTATGGATAGTCATATCATAAAAGGGAGATATTTAATCTGTACTCAGTTTTCACTGATGCTTGTTAGAATCTTCTTTACAGCAGAAGAGAAAAAACACTTTTGAAAATGATAGTGTGATTACAAGGACAAAAGATTGATCTGAAGATTTGTGGCAGTGTCCTGGTTTCAGTTAGGGTGGCGTTAATTTCCTTTCAGTAGCTGTTCCAGTACATGTTTTGGATTCAGGATGAGAGTGGTGTTGATTACACTGATGTTTTGGGTTTTTTGATAAGTCATGTTTGTCCTGAGTCAAGGACATGTTTCCTTGGCTCGTGCTCTGCCAGTGAGGAGGTACACAAAAGAAACTGGGAGGGAGCAGAGCTGGGAGAGGTGACCCAAACTGGCCAGTGAGATGTTCCACACCACATCCTGGCCAGCATCAGCTGGGGCAGTTACCTGGAAGGGCAGCCAGCCTGGGTCCGGGAAGGGGGCCTGGCATTGGTCGGTGGCTGGTGAGCAATTGCACTGTGCATCACTGGTTTTTCCCATTTTATTACCAATGTTATTATCATTTACCATTATTACTGTATTTTACTTTATTGTCAATTATGCCACTAATCTTATCTCAACCTGCAAGTTTTACTTTGATTCTTCTTCCCAGTCCACTGGGGTGGGGGGGAGAGAGGGAGGTTGAGTGAGTGGCTGCTTGGTGCTTAATTTCCAGCTGGGCTTAGACCACGACAGGAAGATAGACCAGGAACTAAGTTTATCTTGTTGAAAGCATTTACTAGATTTTAGGATTATGGTGACTGTGTCAATTCTGACTTATGAATATGGTAAACTAGGTACAAATTGAGGTGTGTATATTTGCTTTGTTGCATCTTATATGTTAGTATTTATGGAGATGTGTACAGGTTGTGGAGAAAAAGAATAATACAGCTGTCATCCTGTATGAGATGTGAACTTTGGGATGATGAGATGGGACATTGAAGGAATGAGACAAAAATAATTAAGTTGTCTATATGTTACATGGATTCTAGTGTATGATAGAGTCAGTATTGGAAAAACACTGGCATCTCTAGCTGAGAAAGCTTTACATTTGCTATATTATTTGAAAGAGTGTAAAATAAATGGCTTGAACAATTTGGATTAAATTAATGGGAAAAAGTCAAAACCCCCAAAGGAAGTATTTTTCATTATAATCAACACAATCAAGATTTCAGGAAAAGGTATGTACAACTGGCTGCAACTTCAAATTATAAAAGAATAAAATATCCTGCAAAATGTACTGTTAAATGTCTATTATGAGACAGCACATTATGTAAATGCTACTTATTTTTTCTCCTCAAAATAGAAGAAGAGCAAATAAAAAATGTCTTTTTGTCTGGTTCAGGCATAATGTCACTGAGAAGATGGAAAGCCCAAAGAAAGCTCAGCTCAGCTCAAATTTTATGCATCCGTGTGGTATCCTATGTTAATAATAATGATCTGGAGTTAAATAATTTTGCAGTCTTGTAAACTGTGCTAGGAGAACGCTTATTATTAATGGTAATGTCTGTACAAAAATGGTTTTAAGGAAACCATTAAGGATGATAAATGACATTGGAAACATAGAAAGAAGATAATGACTCCTTTCTCAGTGAGCAGTTGCATCTCTATAAGAACCTAGCTTGTCCTCACTGCTCAGTATGAGAGTATGGCTCAAGCATTTGTGTGTTTGGGAAAAAAATTTGTCATTTTGCAGAAATGACACTTGAGGAACAATGTGCCCTGTTTTACTGTTACAGTGTTTTAAACCAAAGGAATTTTCAATTTCAGTGTGATCCAGAAGGCAGACACTTTTGGTGTTTGTGGAGACTCAACAAATGTAATTTTTATGTCAGAAGATCCTTCAGGTTAAGGGGATGTTTATTGGTTGTAAAACTGAAAACTGAATATGTAAGCTGGTACAAGAAACTTTAGTCTGTGACTAAAAAGAGAGGAGTTTCTCCACTGCACTGCAGGTAAAATTGCAATGGTCTAATCTGAGCATTATTACTGCACAGGGAGGAAAAATAGGCCTCTTTCAAACATCTCTAGTTTTCATTTTTCATTTCTTCCTTTCTTTTTCTATTTATTTGTGTTTCTGAAAACCTTTTTAATAATCTTTTCCTTTTTTTGAGACCATCGGTCAAGTCCTGGAGATGCTTCTACAGTCAGAGACCTCCATCAGGGAGATGTTTCCCCCTCTGATTTTGTGAGGCAGCAAATGATGAGGTAGACAGTGGTTTATGTGAGGACAAAGTGCTGAAGGCAGCAGATGGAGGCAAGGTGCAATAAAAATCCCCTTATTTTGTACTGTAGTCTCCATTCCAGGGGCATCCCTGACTATTATTTCCTGCAGGCAACTTCTGAATGCCTTGTGGAACAAAGCTGCAGCTTGCCCCAGTGGCCAGAGACAAGTGGAAGGCTGGAATTGAAAAATCTTTTCTTCGTTAAGCAAAAAGGATACCCTCTGAATTGGCCTGCTATCTACACATGCCTCTCAGAAGTACATACAGACAATTTGCTGAAAGCAAGAGATGGCTGGGGGAGTAAAAAGTTCATGTCGCAAGTGCCTTCTTTCCATGACTTGACTGTGGAAGGACAAGCTGGATGCTCCACACGTGGAAGGATTTCAGGAGCATTGGCTGTTGTTGGGAACATTGCTGGAGCACACAATCCCAAACATGAAAACTAGGAAAGTATAGGCTAATCTGTGCAATATTTGTATTTGGAGGGTACCATATATGACAAAACATATATATTTGAAAACGCCTTCTAAATGTCTTCATTGACTTTAGATTTTCCCCAGATATTGCAAGTGAAAGAAAAGAGCATTGAAGCAATTAAAATATACTTTTTTTTTTCATTATTATTTTTCTTCAGAACTTCCAAAGAGCAAAGGAAACAGAGGTTTCTCAGACTAGCCAGAGGAAGAAGGGTTGTCGTCATTCTCCTTTTGCCAAATGGCTCACAGGGTAAGGAATGCTTTGAAGATGCTGTCTCCTGCAAATGTGATGTAACCAGCAAGCTGAAGTAGGTTGACCAGATTACAAACATCTCTGAGAAGCTGTCAGGGTTTCTGAAGTGTAGGAGTGGTGTGATACCTCCTATCAGATAATACTGAAGAGAGTACTATCCTGCACTGACCTCCTTAAACCCTCCTGCTCAATCTGCTCCCTCTCTTGGGAACTCCCAGGATGTGTAGTCTTGGGTTAGGAAGGTGGGGGAAGAGGGGAAAATACCCAAGTCTGAACACAGAAAGAATCTCTGAAATGTTTACAAGAGAGCAGCCAGGTGTCTTTGCAGTCAGGCTGGATGGGGCTCAGCTGGGGAGGGGTGTTTCCCATCTTCTTTTGGGACTTTCAGCTGCAGCAGAGCAGGGCAGTGTGGGAGGCTGAGCTTTGAGGAGGAGAAGCTTCACCCCTGTGCTGGGAGAGGTCTGTTGGTTTCTAGTGTTACTTTTCTTTACTTCCCCCGTGATTTCTGTGGGGTGGTGGAAAGGTGGCTGTTTCTCTTTGTGCCACTGGACTGAATTAAGCTGTCCTTAAGACTTGCTCTAGCAGGACAGCGCAAGGAGTGGCTGAAGTCTGGCCTAAACCTGGGTTTTTCTATGCATTTCTGAAGTTCAGATTTTGTCCTCTTACATCTCTGTAAATTATTTGGGCCTTTTCAGTGTTTGGATATGACACAGAGGGGAAGTCAGCTAGACATTACACTTTATTTCCTTTCTCACCGCATCTTTTGACATTTTTAAAGTGATTGATTGGAAGGAGTATAAAGAGGATGCATTAATATTTAACTATGCTGCAACAAAGAATTGATGTTTTTAAAGTTTTCTTTCATTCAGACTGGTCTGGAGCTCTCTAGCCTAGTTTATTTTTGATTATAGAAATTCATTTCACTTAAATCATTCTATTATCAGCAGGATCTGCCCACGTTTGGTTAGACTAAATAGCTCTAGAAACCACAGTGTTTTTTCCAATTGCTTTGAATCAAAGTTGCATTAACAAAAAAAAAAAAAAAAAAACCAACACTTTTGCTGAGATTGGCCTGGACCTTATTAATGCAGAAAAGTCGTGTTAAGGGGTCTTTAATGTGTATCTGTGATGCTGTGCTAGTCACAGCTTTATCTTACTTTTGAGAAAAGTGTACTGAAAGTCTCTAGTTTTCCCACTTATATTCTTGTTCATGCTCATAACTTGGAAGCTTCTACTGTTCTTTTCTTTTGCCACTCTCTTGATCAGCAGTGTCCTTTAGTTCCTTTAGTGCTTTACAAACTCTTATCTTCTGGCAGGTAAAGCTTACAGGTCAGAAATGAGAAAAATCTGTCTTATTCTTTCTAACAGCTGCATTTATGTTGTTGATACATCTGCTTTTACTGAATGGCTTCATATTGCTATGTAAGACATGTTACATTCATTTTATGAATCCTTCATGGGTCTTGTCTGATCTCGTAATTGTATATGCCATCAAATATTGAGGGGGCCTTGAGGAGAAGGGGTAAGTTGCTGGGTTGTAAAATTGGGGTGGTCTTCAAGTTTTTTGGTGCTGTAATATTGTTTTGTGAATTACTCCAACAGTAGAAAAAGAGGTACAAGTTGATTTCGAGGGTATTTTCTGTACAGCTCTTCAAGAGAGAATTGGTAAAATACCTTAGAGCCAGTGAGAGAAGGACCTCTGAGTGACACTAAAAAGGGTTTTAAATCTGTGCATAACACTACGGTCCTGTACATTATGCTGATATGAGGAAAAGTGATAAAAGCCTTCTGTAGATTTACAAGACTATTTTTCAACACTGGGTCATGCTCTGAATCCCTCTGCTCCTGCCAGTAGTTGCATTCAAGTATTGTGATGAATTTACAGAACTGCATCTTATCTCTTAAGAGCAACAACCACATGTCTTAAGTCAGAGAATCCCCATGGCTGTGTTTATTTATTTATTAGTGGATTGTCTTCTAAAGTGTTTTTGTTGTTCTTGGTAAATAAGAGTATTGTCTGTGGTCTGATCTTCCCAAATCTCCCCTGTTCTATTTGTGTATCTGATTAGTTCCTGTATGAGAATGTATTAGTATGTTAGTTGCTCTGTGAGTTCCTAACTTGCATACCATGTGTTTATCCTGTTGGTGGTCCTAAGTTTGGAAAGGCAGAAAGTTTTTTACTGCTTCATGGCACTGCAGATCTTATCTTGTATCTATTGAAATTACTCCTCCTCCTCATTTTGTACAGTCATTCCTGCTTTAATTGGCTGAAGTACTGAATTAACACACTCTAACAATTTTTAAAATTTATTCCAGGTGAGACATAAATGACATTTAATCTCTTTGAGACTGCATCTGTAGTGTATTAATACATTGAATTCAGGATCCTGTCATTCAAAAAATTATTTATAAGGTACTTGAAGTTGTCTTATCTTTATGGACTTCTGCTTCAGCATGAATTACCCTTGACACAGTGCTGAATGTCTGAGGTTGGTGCTCAGAGAGAGGGCCATATTAGGTGGTAAGTACCTAAAATAACTTGCTTTAAAATATATTTTATATTGTATATTGCTAAGTACAGTCATCTTTGGTTATTATTTTTAATGTAGGGCTCAGGTTGGGAAAAGGAATAAGAATCATCATGCACTATACTTCATGTTGAAATGTCATGTTCTGAAATGTCACTGGCTCTGTCTTAGGCTATCAGTGTAATGTGGCCCAGCACCCTGGGGTTAAATTCTGCCCTCTGGCAAAACAGTCCTATGTCATGCTGGCAAATGTATTACTGCATAAAAAATACATGAAGTGCAGTTTTCTTTGTGGTAATCTTAACATTTCTAAGACATGATCAATTTAGATGTGGGAAGCAGAAATCCCTGTGTTCAAGGAAATTAACTGGGGTATGGGAATGTTTCTTGTGCCTCCCATCATGTAAAGGATGTGTTGTGGTTTTATTGGGAACTGACTGAAACAGCAGCTTTTCAGAAGTGAGCTGGATCTGAGTCTAAATGGACAGCTGTTAGGAGAACACACATGGCACCTGCAGGGCATAGCTCCTCAGTTTGCTCTTTTGTTGAAAAGATCAAAATGGCTATTCCTTAGTTTTAATGGGAATATGCCTCTACCTTCTTTACTTGTTTGCATGAAATTAGTTTCAGAACCTCTATCCATACTGCTGCACATTAGAACTATGAATCCACGTGTTTCTTGCACCCACTTTCCCATATGAAGCATCTGGAACCAGATTTGGATTTGTTACATGGAAATTCCAGGGAGGGCGAAGAAGTCAGCCTTGGATAAAAGGGAGCTATAAATGGGGAAAATGGAACTGAAAAATTCTAGCCAAAACATTTTTTGGGAAAAAAACAAAAAGAATCCTAGTTGTAGGGGAAAAAGAAGTCCTAGTGATGAGATATATATTATGCTGTGGAATAGTTTTTCCTGATTAAATCCTATCATTGAGGTTTTCCTTTTTTTAAATAATAGCTGTAAAAAATGCATTTGGAAGAAATCCTGTGTGACTGGGGACACGTTGACCTGAGTTCCAACCTTGGTCTGAAATTTTATATTTAGAAAGTCATCAATTACAATAAATAACAATAACAGATTTTTAGGAGTTCCAGATTGGGCTGATTGGTCCAGTTCAGTGTTGCTTGCCATCATTCTCACAGTGAAAATGCAGTTATTTACACATGTAACAACTTTGCAAACCTAATTCCTGCGAGCTCACTAATTGTACATGTTTGATGGTTAAAAAGGCCTTATTTATGCCACATTTAATTAGCTGTGTTAATTTTCCGAACATTAGCCCCAGTGCTTGAGCCAGGAATGCTCCTTTAATATCTCCTTTAATGTTATTGGGAAAGGTGAGCGTAACTCCTGGTGTACACTATTTATACACTCTTATGTAGTCTCTGCAAAGGACTTTTTTTTTGACTATCAGACCTGGCTTTTCTGAAGAACTCTGCACCTCACATGTATTAATTATCTAGATGTTGAAGTGAGAAAATGTTCCTGCATTTTAACAAGAACCTTTTTTCCATGAAAAAAAAAAAATAGAGGTTGCCTGCAGTTAAACATCAGTAGTATGATCTTTCTGAAGATTTGGTTCAGGAAAACAAAAGAAAAAATAGCAGCTGTCATGGCAATAATAAGACTGACTTTTATAGTAAGGAAAAAACAGTTTCTGTGTCCACATTCTGTGGGCTGTGTTTTTCTTTATCCTCTCTCAGTTATGACTCGCATGCTAGATGCTGTAAGCAGTCCAACCTCACTAACAAACCACATTTTGGGATTGATCTAGGAGTTTCTTCTTCAATGTCATGTACAATGGGAGCAGGGGAATAAAGCACACTAATCTCCAGATGAATTTGGCATCTCTTCCTCAAAAATCCTTTTATTTTCCTTTGGACCCCCTTAAAAGTCAAGTTTATATAATAATGAACTCCAGGAAGGAGCTGGAGCTCATTTACTATTTGAATAGTATAAAACCTTTCATAATAGGTTGACATTATTCAATATGCAGAGAAAGAGAACTGGTATAAAACTGCTTTTTTTCTTTTTTTCATAAATACTTCTGTTGTTTGTTACCATGAGAAGAAGAGATGAATTTACAAATTGCTCATCTTTCCTATTCACAATTCCAGAATTTTTATTCCACTTGTCTCTAGCTACTGTGTGCAATTACTGTGCAGGCTGCCAGAAAGAGAGACATAATGAAATAGAGTGTCCTTCTATTAACAGGTTGAATGGAAAGTATTATGAAGAAAACATTTCCCACCCAAGCTTCTGCAGAGCACACAAGTGTGATTAGGGACTGAGACATCCATTCTGCTGCCTGTTGTAAGGCCTAGTTATTTGAAACAACCTGCTTAGGGTGAGAAATAATCCTTTTAAAAAATGTAGCCCACTTATGAAATGCAAAGCAGCCAGCCTGGAACTCCTGGATTTACCATGCTCTAATGACTGACACACAGCATATTCTAATAAATTCTTACCAGATTATTGTCTTCTGCAGTTTGAGTAAATCACTTATCCTTTGTTAAAAATAAATTACATAATTTCATAAAACAAGAAGATTCCATTTGTATTTTTCTTGGAACTTCTGCAGTACAGAAGATTTACATAATTTTCAGTGACAAAAGTAATCTGTACATAATTTTATTTCTCTAAGAATCCCTGCATCAAATAACCTAAATTATTGAAGATCCACAACCACCTCTAATTATTTATTTGATTCCTTTGGATCAACTGATGTTCCAGTTTGTTTGAATACCACCCCAATTGTGTGGAAATGGCAACATTCCAGTTTCTTCACAACCATTCTCTTAGCATCACCTGTATTCCTCAAATGCTTTTATTGTTCCATAACAAACAGCTTACACAAGGGATACACCTTAGCTTAAGATGTCTGGTCCCTGATGAGCAGCTATAGGTCCATTTTGCTCTTCAATCTACCTAATTACCAGTCACAGTGAAAAAAATTAAAACTACTAATGATTCATCAGATTTTTTTTTTCTTCAAATTCAAAGCAATAGCTTAAGTCCAAAGGTTTTCATTGTCCTTGAAGCTGTTGTTTTTACTCTGTTTCCTTTTTTTTTCAAAGAATATTATATCTGCAAAGATGACAGTTCAGGAAGATTCGGGAAGCAGTGCAACCTCACTTACTAAGAAGTCTCTGCTTTTCCATTAATAAATGGGATACTGTCTTCAGAAAAAAATCTGCTTGGATATGTACACATCAGAGGATATCAGTAATGAAAAGCCAAGAACAAATGTGGTTGCTTCCCTGAGTGAGGAGAATGAGTCTAACACACTTACTCATGATTTCTTTGTCTTTATCTCTTGAGACCTGAATATTATTGTTCTCAAATCTATGTTCCTCCCTTTGGTTATAGCAACAGTAAGTGTTCAGCAACTGAACTGGGGATTGCTTATGTTGTACATGGCTTTTGGGGTTTTACTTTGCCTTTGGAGATCCTTCCTGGGTTTGATGCTAGTTTGAGGGAAATGTGTGCAACAAATAATTTATTAGAGATGGATCTGAAAATCAAAATCTCTTATATATTTCTAAGTGCTAGAGCTGATATTTGGCTTCTGCTGCTTAGGACCACATCTGGTCAAAAGTATTGGAAAAAATTCTTGTAAAGCTAAATTTTATTATTTGTTCAGATTTATGTTCTGAAATAAATGGCTTCATTTTGGTCAGTTCCAGGCCTGTAGCAGTAACATTTCCTTGAAAAAGCACCTGCTTAGTGTCCATTAGTGAGGAACAATGGGGGGAGAAATAAACAAGAAAGTTGTTGATACTGGGGAGCAGAAACAAGTCATGGCACAAGAAGCTGAAGTCACAGGGCATCACAAGCCTGATTGGGTGAGCTCTAGGAAAGAGAAGAAAATGGAGACTTTACTGATATTTCAGTATTTATGCTAGAGTAATAAAATTGAGCACAGGACCAAAGTACCAACAGTATATCTTGTAACTAAACCTCTTGTCTTGCCTGGTTATGGTTTCAGAGTAGTCCAAATGGTAATTGAATAGCTCAGGTAAATGAGAACATGGTCTTTAGACATTAATCTGAGTGAATTCTCTTCAACTTATCTTGGGCACTTTACACCTTTTTTTCTTACGTTGATATTTTTCAGTAGATTGATTTACTAACTTGTGTTCCACTTATCTGTATGTCAGATAATTAACCACTTCACAAGGAAAATAACACAAGTAGAATCTGGCTTTAGCAATCTACCAAAGTAATGTGCTTCCAAAAGTTTTCACTGTTCATCTAATTCTGTGCCACTGACTTGAATCCAATAGCAACATGGTGTGGTGCTCTGAAGGGTAGTTGCTTGAGGTTTTTGTTTTACTAAGTTTATGGCATTTATGGATCTGTAAATTCCACTAGTTGACTGAATAATTTTCTGTTACACATCTTTCCCATAGATGTTCACAATTCTTCTGATAGGTCAGGGATATGTCAGGCACTTCATCCTTCACAGGGAGTTTAGAAAATTCTCATGTATAATGACTGTTCTAAATATACAGAATTTGGGGGCACTGGTTTGTCTTGGCTATGGTATAGTTGCAAAAATTAGTTGCAAACAAAATTTATTTCTGGTTTTGAGAGCATGTTAAAACAGTAAGCATGGTTACAAGAGTGTAAAGGTTCCATACAGTTTTTACTCTAGCCAGAATCGGTACATCCTCTGTTAAAGCTCTGGCTCCTGGAGATGGAGATTTTGTGAAAAGTGCTATTAGCAGCTGAAGTCAGACATAAAAGTCCCTCACTTTCTTTTAAGCCTTTCCTCAAACTTTTACAAAACCAGCTGTTGCAATAATACACACAGTTTTTTCCCAGTTCAGCTCAGAACTCTTGTTGGTCTCTACCTATGAATGTAGCAGGGAGGGCAGGTTAGGCTTCATTTTGCTCTTTGTACAAGACATTTATTGCATGGTGCTCCAGGACTCTGAAGGGCAGACTTGGCAATAGCTCCTTCTGTTTCATCTTTTCTGAACTCGAGAAATATGTTATACTTCCTAGTATGCCCTTTTCCAAAAATTTTTGTCAGTTAATAGCAGAATGAGGAGGAAGTGGGTCTTCCCTCTTTGTAGTGGATTTCATGTCATTCACCATTTTCCATTGAATATCTGAGTTTTCCCCATATCTTTGAACATGCAATTTCAGCTGAATATGCTTTACATAATTTATTAGCCTGATTCTTTGTTTAGCTGCCCTGTGGAAAAGGGTCAGCAAACACAATTGTAATGACTCCTGAGGAATTTCTTTTGACGATTGAATAGCTTCAGAGTGGCACAAACCATTCTTTCATCCCCCGAGTCCTCCTACTCTGTGTGTTTCCAGTGTACAAGGAACACTGTTCTATTACTTCTGGGATTCAGCTATTCTCTTTTCTGGAGCAACGTTATTCTGTAGCAGATTTCTGCTTTTAATTAAATATTTGCAGCCTACACATAAAGGAGGATAAATTGACTGTCCTTGCCTTTCCATTTACACTTCCTAATGGATGTATACTCAGCATAACAAGCTGACACTATATTTTTTCAATTGAATTCTATGACAGAGACCAACAGGCAGAGTGTGGTTGTACCATAGAATGGTAAAATTAAGTTTCTGAGGAGATGAAGAAAAATAAAACATGCAAGAAATATAGGCATGAATGGATTAATTAATGAATCGGATCAAATACTGAATATTTCCCATTCTCCAGAGAATTATAACAAGGTGTAGCTGCATCCAATACATGTATTAATAGCTTGTGTTAGTTGGTCTAGGGACATCAAGGTGTCACTGTAGGCAGTTTTGTGTGCAGCTGTGTTTTAAAATGTAAGTTATATGCTAGAATGTATAAGGGCGAAGTATCATCTGGAAAATATTAAAGGCCTTTATAGAAACATATGATGCTGTATCATTTAGAATAATTCTTTGAGCTAGTTATCTTGTGGAAAAAATTACTCATGCAAGTAAAAGAAATTAAAATGGAAAGGCTAGAATTGTTTCCTTAGACAAGAGGGGAAAAGCTGCCATAAAACTGTAAAAAAAAGGTTTCAGAGAGAGTAGTGCAACAAGGCCACATTCATGACAATTCAAGGAAGCAAATTCAAAACTGATGAAAAGAAATAGCAACAGAATGTGTGGTTAGACTGGAAACTCCACCATAATAAGTCAAGGAAAGCAAGAATTGAGTGAGAGTCAAAAAAGGAATGGAATGCTTTATATAGATGAAAAATTAATTTTCTGAACTGGTTTTAGTAACTGTAAAAGTTCTGTTTGTTTTGTTCCATGTTCCAGAGATTATTTGCAATTTTGTATGGAAGAGTAAATGGATGGAAAGATCCTGGGACCATGAACCTTGACCGGGACACTGCACTGCCATCTGTATGCCCAGTTATTGTTTTTTCTTTTTGCATGTCAACCTTCTGGATGTGTTCTTTATTAACAGAGGTCCAGATTGAAAGGGTGGCTAGATGGCATTTTTTTCCCTATTAGCTCCGAGCTAATACTGTTTTGACACTTTGCTGGGCAATGGGAAGTATAAGTTTGAATCTTCTCAGTCTAATGAGTGGATTTAAGAAAGGTTTCCCTATTTTTTTGGTAATTTCTCTAACTTCTTTTCTCTTTTATAGTAGGCAGAAAGCATTCCTCTTCTATAGATTAAACAGATTTAAAATATTTTCTATCTTCAGCAGGAGTGGACTTGAGGTTTTGTGAATGAAAGGCCTCTGTACTGTTGTTTCAAATATCCAAGTACAAGAGACAAAGAAAGAAATCAGAGTGTAAACAGTTCCTAAGTTTAGATTCTGTCTTAGGGCAGAGACAGAGGAGCAGATGCTGCAGATATCACCTGTGCTTGTTATCTGTTACCTGCCCATCTCGTGGGCACACACTTATCCCATATATACGTTACTCAGGATTTTGGACCAACCTGTTCTGTGAGGTGCTGGGGACTGTAAATGTCAGGATTTAGTAGGGTAGAAATCTACTGGATTTTGGGTCCAATCCTCCATTTCAAAGTCACCTGCTAAGTATATACTGCAACAAAACTGAATGTAGTATTTTGCTCTTCATGTACTATGATACTAGAACTACATACAAAACCAAAGTCATAAATCAATTGTTTTCTCTTAATCAAAATCAAAATAAGGTGAAATCCTTGCTATGGGATCCCATCCAACTTGCAACATACTTACTGACAGTCTTTCATTTATTTCAGAGGCTGTTGTAGCACCTAAGGATACAGTAGTAAGAGAATAATTACATTAACATTTTTCAAATTAAAAATAAATAAAAATCCACAGTTCAACATTTTTTTTAATTTCATGGTAACAAAAGGGATTATAGAGTTGAATGATCTCAGGAGATGCTTGCTTGTTAGGCTTTGTGCAGCACAAACAAGGCAGCAATGAAAAGAACAGAATCTCAATTCACTTTATCTTATTGCCTTTTCTAAGAACATTTATTCTTTTAAAAAGTTAGCTTTAAACTATGAAGATTATAGCTCCTAGATATAAAATGCCTTCAATCAAACACTTTAGTTTACAACAGTGATGTCTTTTATGTAATCATTTTTCTCCTTGAGCTAATTGTTTTCTCATGTAACAATATTGCTTAAAGACTGGGGTTGTACTTCAAGCACAAATAAAAATACTGGAGACAAATTAAAATACTGGAGAGAAAAAAAAAGAGCCAAACATCACATTAATCAAAAAGCAACGTGAATAAAATAAAAGCTCCATTTGGGAGTTTGCATGTTTCTGCAGCCTCAGGGCTGAAGTATACATTTCTGTCAACACTGTTTATGTGAAAAATAGCATTGATATAATGTAATTGGTACAGTAATGTAGCACTTACACAGTTGTGTATGATCACTTAAGACATAAAATGGAAAGTTTAAGATATTTTATTTGAACAATCCTGGCGCATATGATACACCATTTCTTTTTCATATAGACTTGGGTGTCTATCTGTGATCACCCAAAATTAGCAGCACGTTGTGAGCCTCTGTCTGGGAACGAGCACATTGCAGGTTCATCAAGAGCAGGGTGGGTGAGCATATGACCAACATTTGCAATCAGATTTCAGGGATTCTAAATGTTCATCAGCTCAGCAGAAAACCAAGTAGGGAAAAAAAAATCCCATGCCAGAATTTTACTCTTTGGTACAGAATATTCATAAAGTAATCCTATCTTTTTGATGAGCTTATTATCCAGCTAATCTTGGATTTCTGTTTAAAATTTAAATGTTAGTGAAGAAAATGGTACATTCAAAGTTGGGAAAAGTAGAGCAATGCTGTTGGTTTTTTTTATTATTTTTATTTAATCATCTAACAACCCTCATATTACTTCATATGCCCAAAAAAAAAAAAAGGAATGTTTTAAACTTTTTTCCTGTATTCCAGTGTTTCTTCATCTGGTTGGTTTTGGGGGTTTTCTTTGTTTGTTCTGTTTGGTTGTTGGTTTTTTGGAGGGTTGATTTTTATTTTTCTTGTTTCCTTTTAACTGGCACTTTATATCACTATATAGAATGCAGAATAAAACTTGGCACATAAAAGTAATGCTGAGAAAATAATCTCTTTTCAGAAGAATTATTTAGCAAATTATTGTTTCTACATTTTTTGAGCAACCAGTTGCAACTGGTACCTAAACAGCAAGACTTGGAGCTTGCAAAACTCTAGGTCTAAATTCGGTATCTTAATTGGTGCTCATCTCTCGCTCTTCTCATTTATTTTTAATCCTGCTTCATACTGTGGATTATGAAGTGTAGTTTACCACTTCAATGATATGATTCCCAGTCTTCCCTTCTTCAAATATTCTCTCACACCAAAAGAACTGGTGGTGGGCTGTATTGTCTTTATCATTTGAAGTGTATTCCTTTGTCTGCCTTAGGTCCCTTATAACATATTTAATCTGTTTTGCACCTCCTTCTCCACTCCTTCATTAATCTTTATAAAAGTAGGCTCTGCCCCAAATAGATTTACTGTTCCAGGAAAAAAAAAAAAAAAAGAAGAAACCCCCATTTTTTTTTTTCACTGGGGCTGTCTTTTTGTCCCATAAGAGTGAAAAATAAGAATATCGCATTTCTGAAGTTTTGTATTTTTAGGGGAGTTTTTAAAAGTACAGAACTTTTTGTTTCAGAGTCTCTTTTTCCTAAAATTTATCCCCTGTCATTACTGAAGCACTCCAGAGATATTAAGAATACATATATGTAGTCATACTTTTTGACAATTACATTGATATTATTCAGTACCCATGTAATTCTTAGCTGGCAAAAAAGAGGCATATGTGCTACACTATTTGTTTCATGGTATCACATCTATACACCTCCTTAGCATTGCCTATGTACTGCTATTTTTGGTCCAGTTCTGTTCCACTAATTTCAATCATTACTTGGCCAGCTGTAGAGGGATTAGGGAGACAGTTAAAAATGTTTGTCAGCTATGTTTTATTTTTGTCTATAGGAAGCACATGTGTCATTTAGCATTGTCAATACATTACTCATATTATTTAAAAATGGCAGGCTCATTATATTTACAACAGATTGTAAATGCTGGAAATATGTTTTTAATACACAACAGTAATATGTTACATTAGAAATTCATATTTCTTTCCCAAGTATCCTTGAGGAGCTGAATGGACACTCTATACATCAGGATTCATCAGTATCCACATTCCAGTGTCCCAGGCAGGCACATGTGCCTGATTTGGCTGTTTCCTATAGGTAAATGATGCTGAAGCTGAGTGAGGTGCACATTATATCCAGCTGGATGTCACACTGGCATTAACACAGGTGTGTACCCACAGGCATATATCACTTTCTACTTGGATGGATGTTGTGCTCTCTATGTTAAAAACATTCTTTGTGTATTTGCCTCCATGCAGACTGTCTGATTTTTCATCCTTACATAGTTTTCTTTGCTTAAAGCATATAAAAAATGCTCCCTGTTCCATAAGGAAGAACCTGAAAAGGCATAATAGTTCACTTTATCCTAAGTCTTTCAAGAGTTTCATCAGGAGAAGGGTGGTCCATTTGCAGTAAAAAGTATGCAAATGTTGCCTTTTTTCAGTTTGCAGTCTATTTAAGTGCAAAGCGTGGATTTTTATGCATTTTTTTCCTTTGGTTTAAAATTGCTGAGAGAACATTTCAAGCAAAAGCTTTGGGTTTATAAGTTGCTTCCAAATAATTTATTTAAATTGTCTTTCACTATTCATTATTTATGAATTGGTGTTAATTCATGCCCACATGGATAAAGTTTTCAAAAACTTTGGGAAGGACATCAACGCATTTCTCAAGGGTGTGCAACCATTTTTGGGCTGAACTTTCCCACATATGGGTATTCATGGTTTTAAAAACTTCGCAGAATCTGTGTGTATCTAGTGTGTTCTGGTTGACTTCATGGAGTTATAAGACTTTAATTTTTTAAAAATCTCTTTTGAATGTGTTTCTGATGCTGCTGACCAGGGCTTGACCACATTCCCTGCAGACCAGGGATACCTTGTAGAAGTCAGTTGTTAAGATGGAAATAACTTGTGACAATGGGCTAAGAAAGCCAAGGCTTTTTTGCTTCCTATCTGCAGGCAGGAGTTTTGAAGTAGTGGAAAATTAATAAAGGCAGAACAAAGAAGCCAGATGTTGTAAGGAGGACTAGAGGAGATTCAAAAAATACTTTCAGCAGAATGAGAGAAGATATAGGCATGCTTATAGGATGGGAGGTGGTTTTGTTGACCAAGGTCAAAGACAGTGAGCTAAAGTGGGCTGAAGTCTCTCATTCTGAGAACTAATTCTAAATATTTGGGATGGTTTCACATCATTGGTGGACTTTCTCAAACATATTGAAACATAGTGAGTTAAGACAAATGGTGTTTTAATCCTGTCTGGAGCCAGTTTGGATATCTGGCTGTCTATGTGTGCAGTGCCCTCCAAAAACGTAAGCGGCATAGAGGAGAATAATTCAGATTCTCCTTCAGGCATGGAGTTATAGAAAAATGTTAGCTTAAATTATGAAGTTGCCTCAAGGACCTCCCTCAGGTGAGATCTCAGGAGAGAATCTATGCCCCAGAAATGTTTATAATTTCATAAGTACCAGAGTTTGGTGAGTTGTGTGCAACATGGTGATTGGCCTAACATCACAGAGGTGGTAGCATTGTCAGTTCTACACCACCTTTTATCCAAAAACATTTAAACACAGCAAGGGACCAACAAGGTATGACTAAGATCTTCTACCTCTAGCCCAAGCTGACAACAAGTCTAGAACTGTGGAAAAGACTGTTTTTACACTGTTGTCTGCTTGAGCCAGACAATTTAAGCTGTTTCATCACTGAATAGAGTATAAATTTTAGATAATTCTTTAGGGAAGACAATGCAGTTTTGGAACTGCAAGCCGATAACATTTATTATAGGTGCCATGGATCTTGCAAGACATTTTACTTTGGCGTATTAAATTATTACTATCAAAGTAATCTATGTTTATTGGCCAAACCTTTTCATTAGGTGAAAAGTATTTACTTGTATAATTAACTTGTGCCTGAGTAATTTGTTTTTCTAGAAATTACGAAAATAAGATAGCTTTGGGAACTTCTGAGATTAACCCAGTAGAGGTTTGTGAATGAATAGCAGCTGTGAGACTGATAAATGAAGATAAAAAGACCAATGCAATGGCATGACTTTACCATCTCTCAGGTACAATCTCTGGTGTATTTAGCAAATCTGGACTAAATCATTCCCTGATAAAGCAGTAGTATCTGTGGGACTCCTGTGAATTTATACAGATTGTAACATGAAAAGAATTTTTGCCAACTGATGTTAATGTATTGAATTGTGGGAATTAATTAATGTATTGAACTCTGATATACTTTTTATATGTGTTTTAAGTAAATGAATGGTTTTCTCATGCACCTTGCAGAAGATGGAAATGCTTCTTTCAGGCATTTATTTTTGTTTTGATATGAAAAGGAAAAGAATTTTCAAACAACCATTCATCTTCTTATGTAATTTGCTCTATTCACTATGTGACACATTTCTGTAGTGTCAGGATATATTGTTTATTATAATCTGAACTATTTAGTACTCTAACCACTTAAAAAAACTCTGTCTCTTAAAAGAAACTTGGAAAAATAATTGAGTTTGACAATAATAATTTGAAATCTCCTTTTTCCAACAAAAGTGATTTCTTGATATAGATTAGAACTTTTAGCTTAAGTGGTCCTGTCTTATCACCTTTTTATTTCCTACATAGTAGTGCATTTCCATTTTTTATGACCAACAAACACTGAAGGAACACAAGGGTGAATGCACAGTAGAAACAGACAAATCCATTCAAACAGCTGGGAAAGCCAGATTTCTTAGAAAAACATTATTTCTTTCCTCCCTTTTAAGGAAGTCTTGAGGAGAATGGGTGTTTTTAAAACATCAAGGGACTTTGCATTCTTAAGAACTGTAAATCTATATAGTTTGTCTGTTTTGTTGATATTTGCTGGTAGTATCAGCCTTCCAGAAACCAAGCTCTCACTTTTTGGTCTCATGTCCCTTGCAGGCCCCTGGTAACATACTGCCTACTGTACATTGCATTATGGGGTCAGATGCAGAATGTTTCCACAACGTGCCATAAAATGGTGAATTGTTGAAAGTACTAACTGCTAATAATCTCATATGAATGGGGTGAGGAGACACCCCAAGGTTAGTATTTTATGCTTTTCCAAAACGATTACAAGCAAGAGGGCTGCAATTCAAAGAGCATTCAGTAGACTTGGAATGTAACCTTGAGATGCTTCAATAAAAAACCTGTTGCTTATTCAGAAAAAATGTTCTTTTAAAAATACAGTTATTGTCTTGTTTTCTTTCTCTAGGGAGATAGACAACAAACTATGAGAACAGAGAACTGAGTCTGTGATACACAAGGATTTTGTGTTTAGAAATTACTGTGGTGCCAGGAATAGGGTCCTAGAGCCTTTCTCTGTAGCATTCAGCAAGCACCACCTCTTCCACCTTCCTCTGGAAACTTGATCTGTGAGAGGCAGCTCAAGAGATTTAGGCTCCAGCTCCTTTCAAATACTCATCATCTGACTGTAGAGTTCCTCTTGTAGCAAAGTTGAAAAAAATAATCTGTGAAACTTGCAAGTGAAGTATTGGGACACCGTATTCTTAAAACAATAAAAATGTGAGCGTGAAACATCTACACAGTGAACATAAACAGCAACAATTGTATTAACAAGAATGAAATATGTAAGGAATTGTAAAGTTTTGCTTTATGACATGGGATTAAGGCAGCACCAACAGTGTGTGAGCTCTGGATTTACCAGTGTAGCAGTCTGAGATGTATCTCAAACTGTTGCCTGGCTTGTTGGTTGGGACTAACACCCTGCTCCTGGCTCTGCAGCTGTAAGAATGTGTGTTAGATGGCTTGTACATGGAACGGAGTCTGATCTCCAATGCAGTATGAATTTCCTCTCAGCCCATTTCATGCTGGGTCTTTGGGTGCTCCAGCCATGCACAGGGAAGTTAACCTTGAGATAACCATGGCTCTGAGTGACAAGGTAGGCTTGCTCTGAATGGAAAGGGTTCTGTACACTGAGCTCCAGCCACTCTCCTAAGCCATTCAATCACTAATATCATTAATGAAAGAAACCTGGAAATTATTGCTAATTTTTGGAAGTTAATAGGAGATAGAGCTGCTAACGTGTGACTTTATAAGATGAAGAATGTTAGAGGACTTCTTTCCTGTTAACCCCATGTTGTCTGCAGTTAATTACATGACAACTTATAAACTTGTGGACTACTATCCTAGCAGTGGAAAATCACATCTACCATTCCTGTTGGGCTAATGACAGATATATCAGTTTGTGCTTTTTAAAGTATCCACCACTGTGATACGTGTTGTGTTAACAATATTATTTTGGTGTATATTTATTAACCAGTGATACAAGACATAAGTTGACAGCAGAACTGTTAATATGTTTTACTGAGGATAACAGAATCTTCTGTATAGGAGAAATTTATGCCAATGGTTTCATAATTTTTTTATTTATACTAAAACTGGTGTATGTGGAATACAGAAAATTTCTTTCCTTCTATTCCATGAAAAATAATTAATATTATGAGAAAATCTGCTGCTTAGAGCTTGTAATAACTACATTTATTTTCCTATCTTACTTGATAATTCTTGTATTGATGAAATTATGGTGAAATCATATTTCTCACTCTTTTCCTACTAGCAAAGAATTTGGGAAAAATGTTTTCTAGAAAATACCAGCCCACTTCTAAAAATACTTTTATGTGGAATGTTGTTCTCTTGGTTTGGGATCTGTAGCTGATAGGTTCTATATTGAACTGGTGGCTTCAACTGATCCTTGCTAGAAATTTCTGGAAAGAAACTGACTTAAGTCAGTGCCCTCAACTCATATAAAAATAGTATGAATTCAGATACACTCTCTGTATTTTTGTTTATATTCACCTTTAAATCATGTTTGAATATGTGATAAAAGAAAGGAAATGAGAGGAGAGAAGGGAAACAAACCATCACTTCTCTAATTCTCTGGGCTCATGAGTCTTAGGTAAAAGTGAAAAGGAAAGATATTCATAACAGAGAATCTGATTAAAAGGTCTGGTTTAGATTGCAGTGTAAGCAGGAAATGATGAATCTTGGCAGAGTCTCAGCTGTGAAACAAAGCAGTGAAGAAAGCTGATGCTGATGCTTTGGATAGACAGGAGAAAAAGAGGACTCAGAAAATAGGAAATTACAGACATATTTCATTTTGGCAGAGCCAGAGAAATTGGTTATTATTACCACCATTGTATGAACAGTTACTTATTATCTGTCCTGAAGAAAAACAGGGGCAGGTTAATTCTCTAACCGATAGTCTGAAAATAAAACCAGTGACTTGGGGATTGAGTGCTAGCATAAAATATAGCCAGACTGCTTTTTCTCTTTCTGGAGAAACATAATTTTAAGAGGAAAATCATGGACTTGTAATTAGCAGTAGAAAGCTCAGCATGGGCATTGGGGTCACACTAGACAAGTTCAGCAGTTGATATGCCTAATCCTAGTCAATCCCCATCCTTAACATCAAAGGGACACTCAGTGAAATATATACTTTTAAATTTATTAATGGTTAATTAATTTCTTTTGTTCTCTCTGGTTTTAAGAAAAAAAAAAAGAGGTAGTATGCAGATTATTCTTTAAATTATTATATAGTATTCCAGTAGAGTAGGGAGATTCTAGACTTTCTCAAAAGAGAGAAAAATCAGTGACTCTCTATATCTTCAGGCCAGCTCCATTGCTTGCTGAAACGAAAGAAAGAGCTGCAAATGGTGGGAAATGACAGAGTTGTAATACTCTAACAGTATTTCTGTTCTTATGTTATCACACATGAAGATTTGAACTATTTATATTCAAAATTACCTCATGAAAAATGTTGGGAACCTGGTTTTAAAACAGCAAGCTCCTTGCCTAATGATCTGATGCAAAATGAGGTACAGTTGAAATGTACCTGAAAATATAACTATAAAATATTTATTCCTTATCTTGATGTTTCCTACTGATAAAGGCTCTCTTTGTTTCTGAATGTGATCTTCTCTGAAGTTCTTCTTTTAATATTTATTGAATGAATGTGGCTTAGTAATATTGGTCATTTCACACCCCTTGGGCAACAATTTAAGTGCTCTTTGACATATTTGAACTAAAATTGCCTTACTTTATATAGGAGAGAGTATTTTCAGTGAAATATGTTATATTCAGGAGCTATGATTTCCTTCCTGATTGCCAGAGATGACATTTGTTGACATCTGCACTTTGTGGAAACCACAGTCTTTCATCTTTCTGTGAAATATGAGGATGAATGGTTCTACTGCATTGTGCAGCAGTGCTGGATTGGGGCAAATCTCTGAAATGTATGGAACTCCTGTTTTTATTTTCTTGATGAACTATGTTTTTGACTTTATATTAGCAGTGTATTAAATAGTTCCTGCAGTCTTGGAAAATGCAGGTACAATAAGCAAGGTTTCAAAGGAATTATAAATGCCAAAAAGTGGTGGTGTTGCTGACTGCCACGTAGGAATTTTCCTAGTAATCCATAAACATTGTGTAGGTGTGTGTGCACTGGAAAAGAAGCTTATAATATGTGCTGGAAGTTTTAAATCAGAGGAATTGGGATTTTTGATGCATGTGAGATGAAGGTTGAATGAATGTTGGTGAAGTCCCATGTTCATCAGTAGTCTCTCAAATATTAAATACTAATCTGTTACCCTGGGTGCAAGGTGCCCTGTAGATCTGCAGAACAGACCTGAGCTGTATTTCCTGGAGCATCTTCAGTTGTGTCAGCATCACAAATGGCCAAAATATTTTCAGCAACAGTTATCAATTTTTCATTTCTCCTTGATTATACTTGATGGATAATTTCCTGTTGAAAATAGAGAAACTTTCTGCTTATGTATTGGCCTTTTCTTCCATCTCTGTGCTGGCCAGTGGGACTCCCCTAATGGGAGTCCTCTGTCTAGTCCAAAGAGCCCTTTGTGACTGACCCACCACCTTTTTTATCTCTCTCAGTCCCCAACTAAAGCTCGTACACACCAGGGATGTTTCTTGTAGTCACAAAATAAGTTTGGTAAGATTTAACGAAGTATTTAACTTTTTTCTTCTTCTAAAATATTTCTGCCTGTTTTTGAACAGTTAATATACAGAAAATCCATTTGCTAGAATTTAGGGAGTTTATAATCCTTGGGAAGTTTTCTGCTCTTGTTGGTTGATGTCTTTGGATTGGTGCAATCATAACAGGAGTTTTAGAGGGCCTACCCTTGAACACGGTGATACTTGGGAGCAATTGATCACTGTATTCCCACTTTTGTCTTAATAGCAATGCCTTGAGCTCTGTTATAACAGTATCTGACTGGCTCCTTAAAAAAAAAAAAGGTCTTCTTTTCAAATGAAACCATGCCAGCTCTTTATGAGTCTCTCTGAGGGTTTATGGCTTTATGTAGAACCCTTAAACTATGTCTTTGAGAAGCAGCTGCATTTGCCACACTTAGAAATCATTCCTAATAATTTCCCTACTTTTGCCAAGCTAAAATAAAACACCTCTGGTGTTCCCTCTGAAACTTTCCACTCCGGATAAGGCCAATGAGTATTTTTGGAAATGTTTCTTAGAAAGGTTGGTATAGTTAGGCTTGCTTTCCTTTTCCCTGTCTGTTTATTTATATGGCAAAACTCACTTTTTTTACCTTGATCTGAAAGGGCAAGATTCCATCTGGCCTCAGACTCAGCATTCACCCCTTTCCTCAGTCTGGGCTTGAGAAACTGTCTTGTAATGTATGTGAAAATTCAACCTAATTAATCTCTCTGCTCATAAATAGCTACTTTTAAAGTACTGGTTTGTAGTGCATGTACTTGAATAGACAATTGCCTCCTTAAAAAACAGATTCATTACCAACTCTCCTTTTGCAAACTTCTGTTGTTTGTGATAATGCTATATATTATTATTATTATAAATGGCTGATAGCAGATCTTTCTTTCTTCCTTTTTCCTGGGCGGAAAAAATAGAGAAATTGATGATCAGACATTGTTTACTCCTAGTGCCCACGGTCTTCTGCATGCCTGGGAGTATTCTGTACTCTCCACATTTTCACTCAGCCTTTGTGATTTGCACAGTTCTACCAAACTCCCTCATTTTCTTCCACGAGTCTTGGAATAACTTTTTCATAGGAGAGACTAAATTATTGGAATAGTGAGCATTATAGTGTTACAACAGTGTTGCTGAAATGGTAGCATGATAGAAGTCAGTGCATGTCTCATGTAGCTTTGATTACCCTAAAATTGCTTCTGTTACATTTTTGGAAATGCGGCGGCCAGTCAATTGTTTTCTCCACACCTAGACAAAGAAAGGAAAAGCTAATGAGAAAAGTAGAGGCTGAACAGTAGAGGAAGTAATAATGAAGTAGTAAAGGACTCTGAACCGAACTTAAAAGTTGCCTAAACTCAAGGCTCTAGGCAAAAGGATCTGTTGAAATGGTATTTTGGGTAGTAAATGAGAAATACTTGCCATATTTCAGTTTTCCTGGAAAAATGTATGGAAAGAGGTGGTTGACCATATTTTGGATCCAAGAAACTGCTTTTCCACATATGTTTAATCCCAGCAATTTGAAATAATTGCACTTGGTAGGAGATGCAAAGGAAATTCAGACCTTTGATTTGATGCCTTCATATGAGTAGAAGTGCCTAATGTTGCACAAGTCTGAGTAGTTTGGGTAAAGGGTCTAATCTATGACATCTGAGATTGAATCCCATATTTCTGGCAGACGTTGGAAAATTCTCCAACTAAAAACGTAGGTGTATTTGACTTGCCCCAGGCAATGCAGAGCCACATCAGACTCTAATTTTCCTGTCCCTTTCTGCAACTGTAAGAATTTCTCACTGTCATTTTCTCCCCCTTGTTATCTGCACCATTTCCTCCTCTCCTCCCTTCTCTAGCTTCTCGTTCTTGCACCGCTCACGCTCACCAGAATGCACTGCAATGTGAGCAAGAGGCGTGAGACTGACCAGTTCAGCAGCAGTGGAGAGTAGAAACAGCTGGGAAGACTTGATAGATCTGTTGCCTTCTCTTTGCAGAACGAAGCATTACTATAATGAATAGTGCAAGCATTTGGGCTTGTTTTACTGAAATCTCGCTGCCTCTGCTGCGCAGTAGGTTCTTAAAAAGCTGAATTCCACTTCTATTATTCCAGGTCTGTCTTTACTTATCTTACATGGCAACATATCCTTCTTACATATTAGTCTTACCTGGTTTATGCTGAGAGAGAATTAATAATACCATGACTTACCTGTACTCTTTGAAGTGGCATTACTAAAAAAATAATTAAACAACCAATGACTGATTTTTGTTAGCATTTAGGGTTGAAGTCATGTTCAAGATCTGTAAATCTTACTGGGCTAAGTCTCTTTGACTTATTTACCTTTGTAGTTGTGGCTTTGTTCTCTTCTTTGGTGAGCTATTTTCCCCATTGTGCACTTCCTAGTCTTGGCACATGCATCCATTTGGAGAAGATACTCTCTGTTGTGATTACAGCAGCTGCTCTGCAGATACCTGTTTGTCCTGGCCAAAGCAAAATCACCAGTCATGAGTGAGTAGCTTCAGGTCTGGTTGTTTTATGGACAACATGAAGATCTTTCACATTCATTGGTCATACAAATGATTGATAGACCTCATTATTTTAAAAGAACTATTGTACTGTAATGTTTCCAGATGTTTTCCAATAGAAGCTGTGTTATTACTATAGGGAAGTATCAATCAGTAAATAACCCATGTCACTCGTTGCCCTTCTATGCATTCAGAGTGTTCTGATCTTGTGGTTTGGCTTCATTTACAAAGGACTCATCAATTCAAATGGATTATTGCTCTGTATGTTGCACTGCAGAGGGACAGCCTGAGTGCAGGATATGATCAACCTACTGTGAACTAAGTGCAATCAACTGTGATCAATACTCAAGTGTAAAGTCAACAAGCAAAGCTGAAATGCTGCAAAAATATTATTTTAAATGAACTGGTAGAGGAATTTGGCCATCTGTTATTCAACCTTTGCTCCGCTGTTGTGCTAGAAAGCACTCTGCTCTTCTTTTCATGAAACAACTGTGATGCTTGCAACTAGAAAATGTGAATTTGTTTGCAGTCTGTCTTATTTACAAACACTGCCTTCAAAACTATGATAGTAATTGTAGTGTAAGAGTCAGACAGTTCTGATGTCAGTCAGGAAAAAGCATAGATGCATTGATTCTCAGTGTGAGAACTAGAGGCTTGGAGGGGTTTTACTCTCTATGGCCCTCCCAAATTAATAGAGAATTCAAGGTTGAAATTAACTGAAATAAAATCAAGAACGGAAATTTTGTTCAAGAACATGTGAAAATCTGTAAAACCAAACCTGTAAACAGTGTAATATCAAACCTAAATTAGTTTGTCCAAATTCATTCAAAACAAGGACTAGGAACCCTTGCAATTTTGATGCTAAATTCTGTGATGTTTACTAATACCAGTTTTTAACCCTCAGTCATTAGAGCTGTTTTTTTTAAAAACACAAGTCAAGATATGTTGAAGGAAAGGTTCAGTCTCTGGCATAAATGAAAAGTGGCATTTGCATTTTCTAGTTATCTTGAGGTTCAGATCCAAAGAAGAAGAAATGAAATTAAATGGGCTATGGTGAAAAAAATCAGATTAATTTTAGCAGTCACATCATTTAGAAGGACCTGGGTCCATGAATTTGCAGCACTTGGAACGTTCTGCTCACAGAAATTGCCTGCAGGAGGGGGATCTGCAAGGCCTCACAAAGGTTACTTATGGAGCTGTTTCCAGGTTTCCTCTGTTCTGATGGTTCTGTGCCAGTTCCAATAGTTCCCACCCTCTACAAGCAGCAATGAGGCCTGAGTAACCATTGCTGGTAATATCTGTATTTTCTGTGATGGGCTTTGCAGTCTTCATTCACCACTTGACTGTGTTGGTGATTTGCTCAGACTTCAGTTACTCTCCCTTAGAAGGAGAGAGGATGGAGGGTAAAACAAGTGTGTCCATTCAGTAGCTCTTGAATCATCATATGAGAAGCAATTATTGATTTGTCATGAGGCAAAGTGCCTTGACAGAAACTTTGGATGTGTTCTGCATCTGGATGTTGGGTTGTACTGCTTTAGCACCATGCATCACTATTGGAAAAGGACATCCCCCCCAAAAATAGTGTTTGATAACTAATAATACCTGTTGTAAAAGAGATCTTTTGAATATATAGATTTTTATTTTGCTACTGAGATCTCTAACCCAAGGAATCTATTGCTGCAATTGCTGAATTAGTGCTGGTACCAGTTGCAGGGTCCTGCATGTACTAAGTCCTCATGACTAATGCTCCCTTGATTCATTCAGTGACAAAATGACTCTTCTGTCTTGTCTGTCCTTGACCAATCTTTGTCAGCCTGTCATTGCACTTGCCTATCAATTTCAGCATTTTTTACATGAAGTTTTCACAGAGGTATGTGAAATTTTTTTGCACATGCCAGGGGTGGTGAGCTTATATGTGAGTATGTGGGTATTTGGACTATATAAAATATTAATGAGTGAAATTTGGGGTCTTCTTCATTGCTTTTTACTATTTACCTGAAAGGTGCTCAACTTCTTGTGTGTAGGGAAATGACTGGGACAAGAACAATGTAGCTCACAACATACAGAACTGAAATGGATGAGGTGATCTTACCTGTAAGACATCTCTCTGCATCATAAAAACATCTGGAATGCTTGCTTTTCTGCATGTGACTAACTTTAGGAAAATTGAAAAATGTTATGAAGGCTGAACTCCATAAGAAGAATTTTCATTAACAGTAATCCCTGAACAAATATTTGTATATGGACACAAACTACTTGAAACTCCATATAAACATTCCTTTTCATTAGACCTTTTCCTTTCCATATTTCCTTTGAACTTTCTTAATAAGTTTAGAATTTGTTTCCTCTGAGCCAACTGGGGCCAAATGCTGATTTCATTTACACTGGTTTACTAATACTACTTTGAAAAAACGGATGCCTTAGGTTTCTTTTGCAAGAAGCATTTTCCTTTGGTACTTCACTACTTCCAATGTGGCTGAATTCAGACACACCAGCAGCCCAATTAACTGTTCAAACATGCCAGAACTTGACAACGTTTTAGCTTGACAAAAAAAGTGTGGGGTGTTTCTCAGAAATAATATTGGTTTACAAAGTGCTTTTATTTTACCTAAGCTGCTTTGTATTTCTGCAAGGAATCTCTTTGCTGCAGCCTTGCAGTGAGCTATCAGACTTCATTTGCCTCTTGGGAAGGCTTTTTCTGGTTTTTGAATATGTTCCATGGTTCTTTTTTGGAAAGCAAAGAATTTTAACTGTTCTACCACTAGAACCTCTATGGTTCTGCCCCTGGTTTTCTATATTAACTTTAGTATTCCCATCTTGTCACAATCTCTTTGGTCCTTGACAGTGGCGATATCTTTTCTTTCAGGCATGCTGACCTCTCTCTCTCCCTTTGAAGCACTTAAGATCATATCCAAGAGCTGCATTCCAGCTGTGGCGCCTTCTGAGGTACTGAATATATTAAGATAAAAAGAAATAAGCTCAGCTATATTAATAAGAAGCTGAAATGTTTATGCAGGCATGAGCTTTGAGAAATTAGATACTCAAAAATAAGATTTTAATAGGAAGGATGAAGTAACTAAACTGAAAGTATGAAAAGAGATGCTCCTTTTTCAACATGTTCTGGTCAGTGGTCACATAACATTTGTTCTTACTGTAACTATTTAAGTGAAAAATACTTAGAGAAAATAAAATGAAAAATTTGTAAATTCTCTAGAAGTCCTGTGACTTGTTTTTAAAGTTCCGTGAGGCCTGAACACTGAGGCCAGTGTTTTTAAAGTTCAGTGTGTAACTGGCCTCAATTCTCATATCTCGTGTTTCTTATGCTTCATAAGACTATATAAACCCATGTGGGGATAATTTACATAATCATAAAACAAATGCAAGAGGATTTTTTTCCAATTTGAGCATTGCAAAGTCTGTACTCTGCTCAGAATCATATCTGACTTCAAAGCTGATAGGTGTAGGAGATCAAGAAGAAGTAAAAATGAGGAGTGGTTATACAAGATGGCAAATCCAATTTTAGGGTCCTCATTATAGGCTCAAATATGTTGTTGGGAGGCATTATAATGGATCAAACTGACCCAGAATAGTTCTACTAGTTGAAATGTGCTTGGAGAGGGTAACTTTACCCTGGTGGGTTTAATTTCCTGGCAGAATAGCAGAGATCACAGGTTCTTTGGGCCTGTTATTACTGACTTGTGTGTTCAAAGAGAGCTCGAGACTGAAAACTGCCTGTGGCTCCATTTTTTTCTGTGACATCCTGGATGGCTAACAGGAGGCTCACACACTTCCTCCAGACCACGGTCGCACTCAGAACCCTTTTTCTCAAAGCTGCATACAAAGCAGTGATTTCTTTCTCCAGCACAGATAAACTCATTAAACAATGAGGAATGCTGCTGTGCCAGGACTGGCTGCCTTCTTTGGCCAGCTCAGAAGGTACCACCCTTAAGCACATATTTCCTGTATCTTATTAAATTGAAGTTAAAGAAGGTGTCTTTCTGACTCACATCAGAGGAAAGTTATATATACCTAAAGCTCTAGTTTGGGAATAATTCTGTGTTAAACCAATGCAATCAAATCCTGTCTTTAAAGTTATGCACATGTCTAAGTGCTTCAGTGCACTGAAAACTTCCAACATTTCTAAAAACATTTAGTTGGAACAGTTTTTAAATTGCTGTGTTTGGTTTCTGTTCTTAAAATTGGAACAGTTGTATTTTCATCGTGGCAGGAATGAACAGAAACCAGAAATAGCGACTCCTCTGAAATTAGTTCAGGGATGATATACAGAGCAGTGGGACTTGCCAAAGTCATATTCTGACTCTATTTTACTTGAGGGGAAGACAGTTTTCACTGTTGATACTCAGGAAAAGAAAACCATATCTGATATAAATGACTAATTAGATTTTATTTTTCCCAAAACAATTTTTCCAGGAGGTCAAGGAGTTAGAGAGTTGTTAAGACTTCTTTCTAAGGAAGGATCATAAATATACAAACAAGTGAAAATCCTATTGTGTATTGGTCAGTATATTCCTATGTGTCATGTCAGCTTCAGGTTCTGAGGATGTGAGCAATGCAAATGGCCTGACCATTAATGTGGAATTTCCCACAAATGGAACATTAGTAAACAGATGAGGAAAGCAAGTAGAGAACAGTAAACTTAATGAGAAAGAGGTTTGCATATCACAAAACAAGTTCATAGGGTTATTGTCTGAGGGATGTATAAGAAACATCTCTGTTTTTTTAAAGTTTTCTTTTGACCACAAAGGATTTTTTTTAATGTGCTATGCAAGAATGAAGACCTTAGACTTCAGATGTTGCCTTCTTTATTTCATTAATGTTAATACAGGAAATCAAAAAAGATCACAAAAACACTATGTCTCATTATCAGGATGTTTCTTTTGATTCTGAACATGCCAGCAAAGCATGCTTGATCCAGCAACATCAAAAGATGAAGCCATTTGTGCTTTGTTGGTTTGCCTCAGATATTTTTTTTCTTCAAGGCAGAAGGTTTAACTTTTTTACTTAAACCCCAAGCCATGAGACTGCAAGTGTACATCTCTTATTGCATCTGTATTTTATGGGAATATCTTACTTGAAGCACAACAGATGGACTCATTTTAGCCAAGACTCAGAACCTTCAAATGTTACAGTATTGAAATGTGGATACATAGGGCCATACTTCTATTACTGAGGGGCAGAGATTGTTGATTTTAGTGCTTCTATACCACAGAAGAATAGCCAAAAAGATGGCTTGCAACAATACTTTTGTTTTTAATAACAAAAATGTTTGCATGAAGAATAGTTGCTGAATCAATTATTTACTATTTTTATATGGCTACTGCATTACAAATTTTATCTAACTGACCATGCAGATCACTTAAAATTGTTTTGGTGATTCTAGCTGTGCAGGAATTGTCAATAATTCCATGCTGGGTTTCTGCCAATACATGCTCCACTGCATTAAAGCACAGAATAATATTATAACTAACATGTATATTAAACTTAGAAACATATTCTAACTAGCACATTTTAAATTACAGCAATACCTATATTTTACTTGAGACCATGAGCCAATGGCTGTGTTTCAAGTATTCAGAGAGCAGTCTTGATCATATTGCAGATGAAATAAAGCAGATTTTTGCATAGGTGGTATAACAGACCTGAGAACTTCCATTGGGTAGACTTCAGTAAGCTGGTACGATTTGCTAAATTTAACCATCCACACTGTACTGAAAGATGCACTGCAGGCTCAGTGGATGGCATACACACTGCTAAGATCCATGCTTTATCACAGTGTGATAAAATATATTATCTGCAACTGTAATAATATCAAAATTACTAGGATTTTTTGTTGAATGGTTTTGACCCTTGATGAAGTTTCTGACAAGATCACTGTAGCTAGCTGCAAGTCAGTATAAATGGTGTAGGGAGACACCTGTGAGTTAGTTAAACATGATGAAGTGATGCTTTGCTTATTTTGCTGGTTTGGAAGGTATACATTTCACCTCTTGACAATTTTCCCATAATATTCCACATTTGATGACAAATCCAAGGTGACAGTTGGAAGGCTCTTTCTATTGTTTCATGCTTACCAGTATGCTTGAAGTGGATCAAGGTTGTAATGAATTCCAGAAAGCCAAGAGAGTTTCCATCATGTGCAATATCAAAATGTGGATCTATACTCAACAAGAAATGCAATAATGGAACAGTCCGAGGGGCTGGGGAGCATGGGGGATTCATAATAGGAAATGTACCCTCTTGTTCACCTTTCAAAATCCAGACCAGGTGAGCAGCAGCTAATAGATTTTCCTGTTAGCTCCTGGGTGGCCTTTGTGAGGAGAGAGTTGCACTGAGGAAACACAGGTTGAGGGATGGAGGATCCAGGTGATCCCAGAGACATGCTGGGTACTCCTCTGTGGGGGCACCAGGAGGGCCACAGGTGGTTCTGTAGGAGCTGGGACTGCTGCACTACACCCACCTTTGCCAGAAACAGTGTGTGAGAAGCAGCCAACCTTCTAGTCTCCCATACAGCTGGTGCAGACAAAGCAAGTAGAGGGATGATTCCCAGGAATACCAGTGTGTCTTATTTGCCAGTACCATCCCATGGAAGTCCTGTGTGTGAAGCCAAATAATGCAGGGGGCAGCTAGAAATAAGGGCATGGAGGGAGCAGCACTTCCTTGATTTTTTTTTTTTTTTTTTCTTTTTTCTTTTCTCATGAGTGCTTCTCATACTGATAATTTGCATTACATCTAACCAAACACCACTTCCCTGAAGCAAGATGCCTCTCAGGCTCTGAAATATATAACCTGTCTCGGAGTTGTGTAAGTTGCCAGCTGAGAAGTGACTGGACAGACATTTAAATACAGCTGTACTATAGAGTTAAATTCAAGTATACTCATTAATTCAAATGGCTGGTAATTTTAAAAATTTGTGCCACCATTTTTACATCTCAGGCATGTGTATTAGTTTTCCCAATTCCTGAGTGAAGTAACTGAATATTTTTTCCTCAGTACATGGTTCATGTCCCTGAGGATGTGCATTTGCCTCCTTTCTTTTCAGGGAGTGACAAAAGAACAGTTTTCAGGCCATTTTTTCTTCCCCTGATTAAAGTTGTTTACAGAAAGTGTGTGAAATACTCAAATCAAAGTCTGCAGTGCTAATGCTTTAACATGTGCTATAGTCTGAAACAGGTAAATTTGTCTGCACTGGAAATTTGAAGCATGAGGCTGACTCCAGGAGGACAATATAGAAAAATGCTACCAACCAAATTCTTATCTTATTTAAGGACTAATTAAGGACTTGGGATCTTAAACCAACATGGTCTTGTTACAATACTGTGCTAATATTTTGTAGTTGTCAATTGAAGTTCTTTTTTTCAATGGTTGTCTTGCTCTGACTTGAATGTACTTTACTGAAATACTGAAGCCAACTGTGTTACAGGAAACTTGGGAAAATTTGCACAGCGCTTTTGTGGGGACATCCTGAGCTAAATAAACCTCAAACATTTTAGTTTGTGGTTTTTTAAGTGATCTTGGATTAGTCTTTGATTCTACATGAAATTATATTAAGTTTACATGATTAGGTGACTAGGACACAAGATCTGATGTCTTGGCATTTTGAATATATCAGGGTTAAACTGTGTATTAAAACTTTTTTTTTTTTTATGGGGAGGGGGGGTCTGAGGAAGGTTTGCATGTGTGGGAAGTAATAAAATCACTTCTGCAAAGAAATGACCAAAGAAAATATTTGCCTGAGTCCACAGGCTGTCTTGCATAGCTCTGATTGCTAAAAACTGAGCAGATCTCATGATATTTTATGATACAAACTAACCAATTAAATTTTTCTGTTTATACATTGTACTTTTTCTACTCTGTTTTCATCTGAAATGTCTTGATAAGAAGCAGTAAATGTAAGTTGGGGTCACAAACTCGCAATATTTTGGCAGTAGATAGCAGTGTGAGAGCAAATTTGAAAGAAAGTGTTAAGCTTTAAAGGTCTGCAGTTTGACAGGCTGTTATCTTTTATCCTTCCAGCACAAATCTTTATGCTGCCTTCTCTTGTATCCCTTCATTCCCTGAGGGAACTCGAGTTCGTTCACATGCTGCTGGGCAAGAGACAAAGAAGATCTGTTCAACACATGCAGAACAGATGCTCAGGGGAGGAGGGGGAATTTTCCAGTGCAGTTACTGTAATATCCATTGCTGCTGTCTTGCTCCCTGTGTAAGCACTGCTGGCCTCTCCAGAGCTGGTCTTGGGGATTTTCCCATCTTGGAGACAGCCCACCCAAGTCAGCCGCTCCTGAAGACAATTGCCTATCAAAAATACTCTCAAAGAGTGTCACCTGCTTCCACACTTCCTTTTCAAGAAGGCAGAATAAAATAGATGAAACCACTGAATGACTTGTTTCCCAAAGATGTGGCTTAAGGTGAGGAGAGAACATGTGTTGCTGGTGCTCACTCACAGCAATGGTGCTCAACTTTTGCTTCCCTTTTCTATGTTGTGTGGTTGAACAAGTTGTGGACTTGTTCCAGCAGGAGGTGAGGAGGTGTTATGACTCCTGTGCTCATCTGAGGCACGTAGGCACATGATGCAGAAGGCACACAGTGTAGGCAGATGAAGTTAGATCTATGGCTATTTAAGAAATACAGTAACTTCTTCAGCAAGTACTTGATCCTGTGGAGCAGGGAATGGCACTGTTATTGATGTGAAAAGAGGTGAAAGGCAAATGGTCTTTGCAATTTTTCTAGCACCTTTTGCAAAGATCTTTAAAGGAGTTTTCTGCCAGGATGGTCAAACATAGATTGAGTTGGTTGTGGTGACCTCAGTCCTTGGAATAACAGCATAGCTGTTAGCATAGAGAAATTGAAATTAATTGTTAGCATAGAGATGCTGAAGGCATAGAGAAATTACTCTTAGGTGTGAACCCTCAGTCAATTATGCTTAATTTTTTTCCTATTGTTTCCAACAGTACATGGAAACACATAAAAATGGATGCAGAAAATAATTTGCTCTTTTTAATCAATAGCACTAATGTTGGAGTCCAGTCGAGCCTAGCTAAAACAGCAAATACACGTTCTGCTTCAGCTCACCAGAGGATCAAAAATTAATTAGAAGTAAAAATACAGCCTACTGCTACACATCACTTTTCCCCAGGCTCTGCCATTGCATTTGACCAACAGAATGAAGAATCACACTTAAAACCAGCCATAAACAAGGTTGCTCTGGCATTGTATGACTACTGAATGGCTTTATCACAGTGCAATAAGGCTCAACTGCCACTTGCACAAACCAAACTTTGGGACCCCTGATTAGGGCAGGGATTTAGGGACTTGAAAAGTGCCTTTTCACACAGGACAAATATTTCAGGTATTGAAATATTTGCACAAGTTCCTAGGAAAAAGAAGTGTTTCCCCAAACATTGAAAATAAAGGAAAAAAGAAAAGACATCTGGCCTTGACAGAAAACAGAAATGTCCTTGTGACACATTGAAACCTGGCGAAACTGGGGAGTGTAAAAACTTACCACCCAGCCTGGGAAACGGTCCAGGCTGCTTCCTCTCTCTCTGAGGAAAGCTGTGCAGAGCTGTGTTTTCGTATGTGTACAAAGAGATAGAATAGTTCAATGGGTTTATTTTGTTCTCAAGGAGTGATGGGATGTGTTCTGGCTCCTCTAGACCATTTGGGTTCGTGGGTGCTCTGGGACAACTGGGACAGGCTAAGGCAGACGAAGCGTTGCCTGGAATTGATGAGTTGCAGTATGTGATTTTGTTCAGGGGATTGAGACTGGAAAAACCCCAACATTCAGAGTACTTTCCAGGCAGGCACTGTCTTCCTCTTTGGAGAATATCTCAGCTGGCCTGAAAGAATTGTTTGTGTTTCCTCCCTCAGTAGTCCTGCCCTTTTACAGTAGTTTCCTGTATGATGTTGACTAAGGGGAATAAATGGCATGTGCTCAATAGTTGTATTCGTTTCTCTCAGAGACATCCCAGAAGACAATGCTGGACTCCAGCTCCTCTTTCCTCTCTTCTTATTTGCTACCTGGTTTTGTCTTACAAGCAGACTGACTACAGCAGGTGATGAACTGTGCAAAGTAGGTGCCATCTGGTCATCCTTGGCTGTTTGTTGAGATAGGCTGGATTAATTATTGCAGCTTCCAAACTGATGTACTGGAGCACCAAAGGGCTCTCAGCTCAGAATGAAAATTGGAGCAGGATGTTCTCAGATCTCAGGTTAAAATTGTGGCTGTGCTATGCAGTTTTTTACTATTTTTTTTCTGGAAATAAATATAACACAACCAGTGAGGCCACAGACATCTGGTGTTATCAACAATACCTTGAAACAAAGTTGCAAGAAATGCAATATATTCTGGTGATTTTATTTATTTCATTTTGTTCAAATGACTGAGGGCATTGAATGTGTGATGCTGAATGGAACTTCAGAGTATTTACTGAATTGATATGGAATGTTTTAAAATTATTAGGCTCAGGACAGTGAGTTGTAGCTTGATATTGTGATGAAACTCATAAATGTGAACTCCCTTTACACAAATAGGATGACCAAACAACAAACTTTGAATGAGCTTTGAGTGATAAGCTTCTTTAGTGGTCTTCAATTTTCATTCACTTTAGGTGGAATCATTTACCTTCTTTCTTACTGAACCAGCTAGTAGTTAAATTTATGACCTTTCCTAAATAGCTTACATTTTTGTAAAATTTTGTAAAACTCAAAGTTTAGTAAAATAAAATGGTGAGAAACTCAAATTTTACAGAACATAAAGGGATCTCTATGCCATGGAAACGTGTATAGGCTTGAGTTGTGGGCTTTCTGGAACATATTTTCATAAAACCAATAACATGGTCAAGTGGTTTTACTCTTATGGGTTCCTGGGGCTACTTTTAGTTTATAGAGATTAGTCCAGGGAATATCCCAAGTTTTTTTATTTTTATTATTCACACTTTACACTGTGGTTTAGATTAAACTCCCCCTTGCCAGTTTTGGAAGACATTCTCTTTACTTTCTTGATGCTTCCTCATATTATTATTCTATTAGATAGAATGGTGAGTTCAATTTTTGAGAACAATAACCTGCAAATACAGCATTTTCTTTTTCTTAGTTTGGCCTCCTGTTTAAATGCACATTCAGTAGCTTTTTACATTTTTTTCAACATAGTAGTATCATAATTCTTAGTAGTTGTGCCATCTGATTTCAAAGTAAAAGTTCTTCAGCTACAGAGGCTACCTTTGAATCCTTGAACTGGCAAGCACAGCACTTGCCCAGTTTTAATCACATCAGCTGGATTTCAGCCAAATCTCTTTGAGCTTAGAGTTCCTGTGTTTAAGCATCTCAGTTGTGATTCCAGGATCAACTTCATATGGTCCAGAATATTCTTTCATTTAAGTACCTTCTAGTTCTGGTTAGAAGGGATCACTTGGAACTTCTGTCACTTCAGCTGGTTGTCTGAGGTATGTGGTATGAGGCTCCTGGCTCTGCTAATGTAATGAAAATAGGCAAGTTGCACAGCTGTGGCTCATATAGAAGGATGCTGCATTGCCAATACTTTTACAGGATGTTTTTTGAACTTCTTGTTAGTCTAAGCTTCTCTCCCTTTTCCTGTGCTCCTGTGGTTGGATATTAATATATATTAAAATTTAGGATTACTCTAAAAGTTATTTTTGAATGCAATGTGAATACATATTGCTTATACCATTGACTTGGTATTCTCATGCCTTTGGTATTACTACTTTATCTATCTTGACTTAAAAAAAAAAATAAGGGGGAAGGAAGAAAGGTTCCTCTGACCCTGAAATTCCAGATGCCTGAGATTAAAAGAAAGAACTGGATTATCCCATAATCTATGCTGGCACTATAGCTGCTAAGTAATTTAATGTGAATGCTGTGGAAATTATGATGTATGCCATCAATTGTTGTGAACACAGCTGTGTTTCATCAATCTCTGTTTCCCATGAGACAGAGAACTATCAATGACTTTTACACACTTGATGTCAGCATTTGGGTAGGTCTGAAGTTTAATTATTTTATGGAGTTTTGCATCAGTTGTTTCTTGGTTCCCACATCTCTTGTGATTTTTATTCAGTAGCTAGTGAGCCACAGTTTTTTAATAGCTAACAAACAGAAATCTCATAAAAAATCAACTGCTTTCTTCATAGGAACTGAGATAGAAAGTGACAATATCCCACTTTTTGAGTTGTTCTGTCATACATCAGATGACAGTCAAATCAGTTCCCTTCCTGACTGACAAGGTTTCCCTAGTCTGGGGTGCTCAGACATTGCAGCATTCTAGACTAAATTTTGCTTGGCTGTGGGCTGCCACTTCTCTAATTTTTTTCCTCTCACTGCTTCTTTCTTCTTCCTCTCTTATCCTAAGAGGTGTTTCTTTACCTCCATCTCTTTTTGCCTTGACACCATAATAAATTAATCTCCAGTAATAATTTTCTTTTCCCCAGAGAAAATTCTCCTAATCCTCACCTCAAACTGTGGAGAGAAGTCCCCTCAAGCTGCAGCTCACTGACAGCCAATTGTCCCAGTGACAAAGTTCTCATGGTACTGCACTAAATGGACAGAAAAATCCTAAAGGGGGTGGTTCTGAGGTTGCTGCATTTTGTGTGTGTTACAGAACCAAAAAAGGAGTTTTGGTTTACTGTGACTGAATTCAGTCATGACATGGGCCAAAAAGCTTGATTCCAATTGTTGGAAGCCCTGGATGCAATTCTGCCTCCCTGCCATGTTTCAGGTTTTATGCAGGAGCTGCTGCCAGGTTGTACTCCACACACCATGTGCTATGGAGTGTTCCAGTGGAACCCTTGGTATCTAGATCAGGCAGGGATTTATCTTTGCTGGATGATTTAAAGCATGTAATATACTTGTATATATTGCTTTATTGTGCACCAGCTCTGTTTATCAGCTTCTCATGCACAAAGAAATAAAACTCTCATACACTTCTCATAACACCTCTGCAATGCATATCAGGAATATAACATCACTTCTGCTCAAGTCAAACGTGGCCTCCCAGTGTTTTATTTACCTATTGGAGCAAAAGTAAGGTATGTTAATTTACACTTCATCATATTTTGGCTTCATATTAGATTGCATAAACAATGTGAGATCTCCACAGGTAAGAGAAAAAGAGAAAACTCTGCATGTTAGGGGTTTTTCCTCAGTTTTAATGCTAAAGATTCTTACCTGGAGATGTCTATTCAGGAAAAAAAAGTTTAATACTTTGACTATATTTAGACGTTTTTAACATTAGTGCAAGTGAAAAAAAATCTCAGTTCTGCTACCTTGGTAAAAATTTCTAATATTAATACTCCTGTTTACAGCAGAATGACATTTTTCAGCCCTATTTTTTTGATCACTTCTGCCCTAATGTATCTCTCCCTCTTAGTCCAAAGTGCCTAATTTTGCCTACTGTTTAAGTGAAGAGTGCATTTCATTTATAAGCACACTGGATATTGGGCTGTATTGCTAGAATATTAGAATGTTCTGGTGCAAACCTGTTGTACAGTTCTGGTGAGATGATACAAACTGAGGGGATGATGCGTGCAAACACAGACAATTCATTACTGGATTCAAAACTGAGCTAAGTAAGTGTTATAATGTGGGTGACTCCACAAAGCACATCTTACTTGACAGTTGTGATGCTCTAGCACTTTGAAATGTATGAGGTTAGAGGTGGATTTTTTAGTTACAGCATCACATTTTGCAACATGAATTAGACTTGGAAGAAGGTAGAAAAGGCAGTAAATAATATTTGGGGTTCCATTTGTAAGTATTGCTGGGCTTTGGTCCAAATACTAGGTATAATTTTACCAAGCTCTTTGTAAATATGCCCCTCAAAAATAATTTCTTCTGCTTGTCTTTTGCTAGAGCAGAGATACATGTCTCCCCAAGTAAGCCCAGAAAGAGACATAGAAATCTCTATAATATACTAGGATTTGACTTGCAAGGAGAAGTGAGTTATTAAAAGAAATAGAAGAAAAATGAAAGAAAACCTATGCCTTTAATGAACAGAATAAAGGAGAAAAGAGAACGTTGATTTAATCTATTGATTTGCTGTGAAGTAAAAGAACAGATGTTTTCTGTTAGGTCCTTGGATAAAATGCAGTAGGCGCCACCAATACTTAGGGACTGGTGACTCCTGATAAGATTGAAAATTGATGTCTGCTCTATTGTAACCAAATGGAGATGGGAGGTTAGGCTGCTCTAGGTGACTCATTTCAGAGTACTTGAATACAGAAAAAATAACTCATTTTCCTAGGCTGAGACACAGACGAGAAATGTTTTGCCAACAGTTTCCAGCTCCAAAGATGTCAGTCATGAAGAGTTTAATACTTACAGTAGGCAGTGGAGCACATAAAGCTCCTTTGTTGTCTGAATCCCTTTGGATGAAAAAGGTAGAAAAATGGTAGATTATCTTTATTTGCCTGATTTCTGTTTGTCAGTCACCTCTTTGAATGTCTAATCCAATAATTATCTACAGAGGTGCTCAGGGAGATGTGATTATACTGTAGAGGTGTTGGAAGCAAGTCCATTTCAACATTGGCCCAGTTTATCTGACTGCCTCTCCTTCGACAGATCCAAACATTAAACAGATCACATTTAATGGAAGTTCAAAGGCTTTCCCAAAAGGTTCAGAATTCTCTGTGATCAAGGAAAGAAAAAAACCGTTTCTCGTTTGCCTTCTTGGAAACCACTCAAAGCAATGTAATTCTGGAATTCAGATTGTCCCATAGTGCTTTTTGAGAGAACTGTGCAAAGTTTGCTGAGGTCAGTGTGTAGATGTTCCCAGGTGTCTGGTCAGCTTTAAGGCAAGGAGAGCAGAAGATCCCTGCAGAACACCCTGTGAATGCAAAAAAAGCACACATGTGGGGTGTGTGTGTGTGTTACACCTGCACTATACGTACATGTGTGCATATATGTCAGGCAAAGGATTTGAATTCTTGCTTTCAATATGAAATCCACCTCAGAAACTGCAGTACTATGCAGGATCTTTCTGCAAAGTGACTGGAATCTGTTCTTCACACTTCTCTTACAAGGAAGACTAGAAGGCCTTCCTCCTCACCCTTCCTGAGATTTTTGGCATGGGGCTTTTATGTACTTAAATACATGCACATGCACACCCCCTCATATTTACTGTCATGCCTCGCTGCTTCTTCTATGCCTCCTTAAAGGTGCTGTAAGATGCATAGAGAAGTATTTAAAATAACAGAAACACAGGCTTGAAAATGGTGTTTTCCTGAGGAAGTGACTTCTAAGTATGTGCTTGGGCTTTTTTTAGTTTTGCTGTTTTGTTATTTTGCAGTAGCAGATGCCCTGAAATGGCATAAAATTTGGACTTTGGTATCATACACAGAAAGTGGCTGTGGCAACCGTGGGACTCCCCTGCAAGATGTGGGGTGTAAAACATGGTACTTGGACTCCAGCCTGGGGCAGATTAGTTCCTACTTGTGGGTGAAATTTGTAGAGAAGACAGAAAACCTATAAAGAGCCCTAAGGCCCTTAATGAGAGACTTATGTAGCATAAAATGACGTACTCTTTAAAAGACTTGAAGAAAGCGAGAAAGAATTTGAGAAAAAGCATGGCATAGTTTTGATATGATGTCTTAGGTATGAGCTAGTCAATACTGTTTATAAATCTCCCCTTTTTAATACATCAGGTCAAAAATTAAATTGACCTCTAAACATTGCTAACTAGTTGAAATGAGTTTCAAATATAATCCAGCTGATGGGTAATAGGCATTACAGGCTTGGAATGAAGTCAGATGAATGGAAACATAATTTAACTTTCCAAGTTTCTTTTATTTTAAAAGTATTTTAAATGTCTGATTATAACAAATTCTGTACAGAGTGGTTTACTTTCAGCTGTTAGGCAGATCCACATCTCTAAAGAGGGTTTCCTGAGAGTCATTGAGAGCTGGGCAATGTTCCCTATTCTTCTTGAGAAAGCTATAGGGTTTTTAGCTGCTGTATGATCAACTTTACTTAGAGAATGACATCTGTAACCTCCTACCATTCTATTTGTGGTCTTGTGTCAGTATAACACATAATGCCATGCTCAAATGTAAGCCATTCAGTTGTCCTGTTGAAGTCAATTAAAAAAGAGAAAAGGAATTGTTCACATGCTCAGTATTAAAATACAAAGTATTTATAAATTCTGAAGGACAAAAAAATGTTAAAATCGTCTAGTCAGGTTCTTTGCACACTTCAGCCTGCAGATCATTAATCTGTGTTTTTCATGGTTCTTCAGGGTCTGTGTAGGACCATAGGAAATGTATTTTTGAAGAATATCCAATGCTGAAGGCTTCAACTGACAGTCAGTGATTGTGTATTGGCTGGCTAAATGGTTTACCTTCACTCAGAAAAAATACACTTCTGATTTCTAACCTGAATTTTTACAGATTCAGCTGCTGAATCTTGTATTTTATCTGGTTTCAATAGCCCTTATCCTCTTCTGCTCAATAGACATGCAAGAACATCAATGTATTCCTCTCTAACCTTCCTTTTGAAGAAAGCAAGTGAGCTGAATTGTGAAAACTTGAATAATTGTTGTGCTTCTTTTGCCAGCCTGTTCCAATTTTGTTCCATTTCAAATGTGTTTGGTAACTCTTTTAAACTGAGAGCAATGTGCCGGGTCTGGAGGGAGAAGCTTCTGAGGAGTAGCAATGCCCGATGCTCATAAGCGTGAGCAGTTTGGTTCAGATAAGGACATAGAACTGCAGGCTGGTAAACAAACCTCGTTCCAAATTCCTCATGCTAATTCAAATATGTACTATCTGTCTAGACTCTGCACAAGAAAAGCTCCCTGATGTTGCAGTAGAAGATACGGAAATGGGGAACAAAAACATGTGGGAATGACAGCAGTTGTGCCCACAAATCCTGTGCTTCTTTCTAACAAGGAGAGTTGGCCCTTTGGTGCGAGGGTCAAGTTCTTTTGATGCCTGTGTTCACCATCAGCATTTGAGACCACATCATGTCTCGCAAGGCTGGGAGCTGGAACAGAGCTGTTTTAAGGGCTAGCTGGAAATTAATTGAAAAGGCACATGCTAATCTGTGATTTACAGCCAAAATCTGTGTCAACAAAATAGCTTTATACTGATGATACAGAATCAGTCAAATGACTTGTCTTTGGTCTAAGACTAATCTAGGACAAACTGCAGCATTATCGAACTTCTGGCATCCAGTTTCCCGTATGCAGAAGCTCTGTCCACCCGTTCTATCTTTAGTGTTGGTCCCCTGGAGTTCAGGCCAACCATCCATATCAGATTTGCTCTAGGAACTTGCTGAACTGACTCAAGTTTCTTGCCAGGAGTATTACCGCGAGCGTCTTGGAAGGCTATCGATGGAGCTGATGGCCAGAGCCGGTATCCATTCCCGCAGCCGCCGCTCCCGCTGCAGGAATCCCGGCGCTGGGAGGCAGCGCTGCCGTTCCCGCGGCCGCCAGCAGGTGGCGCTGCTCACTGCGCGCTGTGGCGGCCCCGGGGCGGCAGAGCCTTCCCGGCCCGCGCTCCCGGCCGGGATCCGCCGGGCTGAGGCGCGCAGGGCTGGCCTCCCTCTGCGGTGAAGGCAAAATTGGAGAGCTGCATTCTTATCAAATGGAATAGTGGGATCTGCCGGTGTTGTCAGGATCCCCAGGGTTTTGGGGACAATCAGGGAAGGTGTCCGGCGTGCTGATTGCTTGGACAGGCCCAAGGAAGGTAATCTCTTCTCGCTGGTGGCCGGTGGCAGGACTCGAGGGAATGGCCTGAAGTTGTGTCAGGGGCACTTTATGTTGGATATCAGAAAAAGATTTTTCACCCAGAGGCTGGTTGGGCACGGGAACAGGCTCCCCAGGGAAGTGGTCACAGCGCCAGCCTGACAAGAGTCCAAGCAGTTCAAGGAACACTCTCAGGCACAGGCTGTGATTCTTGGCCATGTGCTGTGCAGGGCCAGGAGGTGAATTGGGTGATCCTTGTGGTCCCCTCCAACTCACCTTATTGCGTGACTCTGTAATCCAGACCCAGTGAGGGACATGCAAGAGCTGCAAGAAAGCCTCGCGGTCCTGGAAGTGCCAAACAAAACTACTGGCCTATATAATCAATTCCTATCTAAAGAACTAAAACCTAAAAAAAAAAATTTCATAGATTATTGGGAATTTGATTAGATATTAGGAAAAGGCTCTTCATCCAGAGGCTTGTTAGGCACTGGAAGAGGCTTCCCAGAGAAGTGGTCACAGTAGCAAGGCTGACAAGAGGTCAAGAAGGGTTTGAACAATGCTTTCAGGCACAGGGTGTGACTCTTGGGGTGTCCTGTGCAGGAGCTGGACTCGACAATCCTTGTGGGTCCCTTCCAGCACAGGTTATTCTATGATTCTATAAATGAAGAATGAGGAGTTTAGGGATTATATCCTTTTAAGATTGAGGTGTTGCTTTCTTTGAGTGATGTAAAATTGTAAATTTAGTGTTCAAATAAGTGTTTACAGGAAACAAAAAAGTGTAAGTGTAGCAACTTTTAGCCTGTTCACTTGAAGGTTATGTGTGTACACACTCCATGGGGAGTGCCTGTGCCTGGCTTTGTGTGGCTCTGCTGCCTCAAGTGTGGCAACACAGACATAGGAGTGAACAGGTGAACTTTGGACTTTCACATTTCCTTTATTTCATGGTTGAAAAATTATTTGTATACAGTGTACAGAAAATCATAGCATTGTTTCAGCAAAATCTTTGCTCTTGTAATTTTTTTATTAATAAAATGTAATTTATGATGACTTGTATATTTAATCAAGAAAGAGTGACTTAACCATGGAGGTGGTTAGCTTACTTTTTGTTTTATAAAAATACATTACTATATGATTTTCTTTGGGATGTAGCAGAAATCTATTTCTATTGAGAAGAAGTACATTTTACATTTGAATTATAGTAACCTGTGGGTACTCATTTTTCTTGAAGGTTTTCACCCATTATTTTAACCCTTGTTCCATTCCCCTGTATTTTGGGAGACATCTTCCATGCGAAGTTAGATACAAAATTGTACAGCTTCTTTGCAAATAAGCCTTGGGCCTCTAAAAAGCCCCAAACTAACAAAAAAAGAAAAAGCCCAAAACAAAACAAAAAAAACCCAACAAAACAAAAAAAAACCCCAACCAATCAACCAAACAAACAAAAAAAACCCCACCCCAAACAACAACCAGTGTATTTTTGGCTAATGCTACTGGAATATATTTGGTTAATATTACTGGAAGTAACACAGATTAAAAAATTGGGATATAGGTGCATTGTTGCAGCATGAAAGCAACAAAGAAAGGATTTTCTTCTTCTTTATTCTCTCTATAGGCTGATAGTATGAAATGTACAAAGTCCCAGGTCAGACTAGGTGCCTCTGCAACAAGTTACTCTCATCAGCAGGGTGAAAAAAGTAAAATTAAAAAGCAATAGCTGCAGCCACATGGGAGCATTATCAAGCGGGAATTTCACACAGGTACTCTCCTGACACCTGCTGTCCTTCAGAACAAGTGTCCACAGGGCCAAGCTTTCAAGATCAGCTTGAAATTCCTATTCATTGATTTAGAGGTCTGGCTGAAGGGCATATGGAATATTTGTCTTATCTCAGTGTCTTTCTGAGGGCAAAATGGACACAATTTCAAAAGGCATGAATACTTTTCAACTTACAAATCAACTGTAATTAGCCATAGAATCTTATGCAAGGAGCATCCTCAGACATGCTTTGAGTTTTCTAATATGAACAAACACAATATTTTCTTTAAGATGCTTAATCCATTTAATGAAAAATAATTAGAATAAAGGGAGAATTAACTGTTCTGATACATTTTTGTCATTGGTTGTGGTGGATTAAAACTGGGAATTATTGACTGTCTGTGAATAGCACCCTCTCAGAAGCCATTTATTTGCATTACTGGTCTTAGTAAACAAGGTGATACATTTCTTTTAAACATGTACTTTAAATCAGTTGCAGCTCCTACTTGGAAGAGGAATATTTGTAACTGACCTTTTTCGTTTGCTTTTTTCTTTTACTGATTTGTGAGGCTTTGATTGAAGACTTCCATGTCTTGCTTTTTGCTTTAGCAATGGTAATTCACATTTGTATGTGATTAATTCAGTGGTCACTCCACAGGAGGGTATTAAGTAAAATACTTAAGTGTCTTTCCCAGAGACCAGGTTCTCTGCAGGGAAAAGCACCACGAGGACAAGAATTAGAATGAATTTTGGTCCTGGTGGAGGTTTGTAAAAGATGTCTTCTGCAGGCAGTCTGGCCACTGGGAAGAGGCTCTTCATGCAAGGATGGAGGCAGCTACAAGGGTCAGTCTCTGGTCCGTGGTTGCTGATGATACCTTTGTCATCCTGAGCTGAAGCTGCTGATCAAAGTTTATGTTTTTATTCTCTTTAGTAGCTACTGCACAGAGCTTTGAAGTATCACAGCTTGAAACACCACAGAGCTTTTCTCTGCCAGCCCAGAGTACTTATGGGGAAGGGATCAAATAAAACTGATTTAGATACTGCAGTTAGCAATGCTGACATCATCAGTAGTCCCCTTTCAATTCCTCTGTCAGCTTTGACTCTCTTTTGCTTTACTATTTGGAAATGGCATTAAATGCTGATGAGGCAGTATATATTTCAAGTTTCCAAAGTTCTGGGAGTTATTCTTAGACAGTCAAACCTTTTTTGGGGTACAGGTACCTCAGGTATTGCTCATGATAAGGTACCTGATCACATTCAGGAAGCTATTTCGATACTGCTGCATTCCTGCTCTGGTTGGACAAAATGCAGTATATCTTTTATTTCCTGCCCATAATGGGATCGTTAAGTGAGTTTTTAGAGCTTTAGGGGACTTTGTGCATCTGAACAGAATCTTAATTGTTGGTGTGTTCTTCAAAGTCAAAGGTGTCATGGCTTTAAGATTCTGAATCTAAATCTCATGGAAGCTGAGGTAATAGAGGTTCAGTGATTTGGGTCCTCTTTCAGGTTCTCACCTGTAGTTTGTTCTTAATCAAAGTTGCATTTCTTGCACAGGAGAGAAATAGCTGATGATTACAGAAAGTTTACAGAAAAAGACTGAGGAAGAAGACAAATATCATTCATGACTCTTTATCCATAGTAAGGGTGCAAATATCTGTTAGTGCACGTTGTTTGCTAAATCCATTCAGTTTCCTAATCTTGTGCCACCTTGCACAAGTTTGCAATAGGGTTAGTGTGCAGCAGCTCTGAGAATATCTGCTCAAAAACCATTTATCATCTTGCCTCTCACAGATGCCTCTGCCTTCACTTGAAACATACTTTGAGCTGCACAACCCCTGGGTGTTTTTAAGATCTGAGATAAAAATGGATGAAAACACATTAGCATGAAACAGATTTTCTAGCCCTTTTGTCAATTTTTTTATCAAGTGTCAGCTATCAAGTTATTATGGGGTTTGAATGTAAAATTATGTCTTTGGATTATTTCTGCCTCATTTTCTGAAACAGTAGCACTATTTCTTGGAAATTAACAGTAGGATAAATGATCATTATATTTCTTAGATCATACCACATCTGATTGGCTGCTCTATGCACATCACTGGAAGACTGAAGGAGAATAAGTTTAGCCCAGGTCCATTCACATTGTGTCTTCTATTCAGTTTAGGACTTCAAGGTTTTTTTAGCTTTTTCCTCCTCAGCCATACTTTTGATTGTGAAGAATATTTTTCTTTGCATCTATAAAACTGACTTTGGTTGGTGATTTCTCTAAGGACTGTTAACTACCTCCTATGGCAGTGTCAGCAGAAAGAGAACTTCAATTAAAATATGCTATTTAAACCCCTTTGTTAAGATAATAATTTTATTAAAAGATATCTATCCCAAGGATGATTTTAATCAAGATAACAAACAGCATGAAAAAAGGAGGATTTTTTTGAACCAAGTGCAAATTTTATCTGCAACTAGTTTTGAATACTTTGGGAATATGTTGCTTCAGAAATCACCTCATTCTTTTGGTGGAGTGACTGTGTTTTTTAGGTATGCCTGAAAAGACCAAAAGCCATTTTGGATGTAGAGAGCAGGAGTGCAGAGATCATCACACCCATCAGCACCAGGTTCTTCTTGTTTTATGTTACAGCTATGTAATGTTTAAATAAAAATAAATTAAGTGTTAAGTAGAAAGTCTTCCTGCCCTAGTGTGAATAACAACATACTCCTGGCATGACAATATAGCAGTTGTTAGCTCTGTGCTGGAGATGATCTCATAGTTGGTTTAATCAAAAATCTAATCTATGCTGTTGAGAGGGCCATAGCTTTGGAAATTGAATCTTTTATCGTTTTGCCAAGAACTTTCGTTGGTGTCCTTTGGGTCACATTGGAAGGCTCATTTTGTTGTGCTAGGGTTTTCTGAGTGAGAAATCACACAGAGTTTTTGTTGTGGGGCCTCAGAAGGCTTTTCTCACACAGGCTGGGATGCATTAGGGAAATGAGTAAACTGGGGTCATATCATACATGCCTACTCTGTCCACTGCTGTCTGTGTGTTTTGATAGATGAGATGAAAATTGTATTTATTTGCATTAAATACTATTACTTTTCTTTAAAGAGTTAACAAATCCTTGGTAGATTTTTTTTTTAATATTTAAAAACCACTTAGGAATCCACAAAGTCAAAAGCTTGCTTGTAAAAATTTCTAGTTCTTTAACTCGAGTACTTGTAAGTTGGAAATGCTGTTGTTTTTAGAACAACTGTTGTTAATGAGCAGGCTTTTCCAATCAGTTTTGAATAGAATATTGAAACATGAAAGATAAACTGTAGTTACATCAATTTTATTATTCTTATAATTTTCTGCTCCCTGTGTTTTCTAAGAGGCAGATTATATTCTGTTAAGAAAAGGCTGTTACTTCAGTCTAGAAGAAACCCCTTTCAGATGAGAAGGGAAAGAGGCCTGAGGTGTTTGATGTGGGAACCTCTGTCATACTGTGTTATCTGGAAAAAGAATGGAAAGTCAATGAGATTCAGCAGTTACTACCAAAGAAACTAGAGAGACAGGAAAGGAAGTATCCTGCCAGATGCAGTCTTGGGTGTCATAGAAAATCCCCTCATTTGAATCCAAATCCTATTTGCATTGTGTTCAATAGCAAAATTCCAACATAACAACAGATGTGGAAGGGACCTTATCAGAGCCTTATTTCATAGCCTGTGACAATGACTCATCTTCCTTAAACCAGTTTTCATGCATTTCTGTATGACCTCAAACCTTCTCATATAACTATGAAACAGCAAAGAGATATTTATTGTGCAAAGGCTAATGTAAGGCAACTGTAAAAGTAATCTGCCTGAAATGTTTTATTTTGCTGGGCTGTGCAGTTCAGTTTGGTGTTTCAAGAGTCACACAGCAATTCTGCAGATTCATGGCTTCCCTGAGAGCTGTGATGGCAAGCCCTTGCACTGCTCCACTCTCATTGCAGTGGCTGGGCCTGTGTCCAATACTTGATAACCAAGTTATCCCACAAAGTGATACAAAACCCCTTTTGATTTAATGCAAGAGGACATTCTTCTGTCAGTCAGTAGAATTTAAAGGTCCACAGGTTCTGGATGCAAGCAGACACTTAGGGGTTCTTTTATGCCTGAGCATGCAGCCTGGGCAAGTCACAGATTCTCATAGCCCCATTGACATCCCCGGGATTCAGTGCTGGTGCATATCTTCAAGGCTTATTGGTGCTTTCAGGAGGTGTAAATTCAAACCAGCCATTCAAACAAGATATTCTCAATTCCAGTTTCATGAGCCACACCACGTATTTATCACGTGTGAGTGTTTCTTCCTATGTGTTGCCTGTATCTCCTGATAGCGATGAACTGTAATTCACTTTGAGAGATTTGGGAGTATAATTTCATCTCTTGGGCATACTATTTCCCCTGAATGCCATGCTAGGAATGTATTAATATCTCTTTTATATGCCAGAGGAATGTGGAATATGCATACTGGCAGTGTGTTTGGAGCCCAAGGGAGGGCAAGTGAGGAGAGAGGCTGGGCTGATGGAAACGCTGTTCCCTGCAGGAGGTAGGAGTGGTGGAATTTGCTGTGCCACACTTTCATACTGAGCCTCTTCTCTGTTTTGCCAGTGGCATCACTACACAATGTTATATCAGCTATTCCCAGCCCTTCACCAGCACCACCCTCTTTTGTGTGACCTTAGGTCAACCCTGGGCAAAATACAAGGAACTGGATGATGCAGTTTCTTCCTGAGCTTACAGGACATAATAATAAGTGTGAAAACAAGGAGGCAAGAAGGACAACACAGATCTGTTTCATGCCTCTTTCTTTCTTTAATTTTATCTGTCATTTATGCATTCACATTTGTGTTGCTCTGGTATTGCTTGAAGCCCCATTGGTTGTTACAAGTTCTCACTAATTAAGAAGATTATATATTTTCCTGGCAATTTTTTTAAGCTCCTTGCTTTGTGTGTCTGACTGAGGGTAGACTTTATCAGCTGTATGCTCTTTCATGTGCTTTCTGTTTCTGATAAATTAAAAAAAGCACCTTTTCCACTCTTTAGTCACAACCCTGGATGGATGTTGGGGTTTTTTTTAAACAGGAGTATTTTTCAACATTATCAGCATTGTTATGAAAACTAGTTGTTGTCTTCATTGTCCTTGTAGCCCTTTTCCACTCAGAGCATTTATTTAATTCACTTAATTAAGTTATAAATCAAGACATTAGTAATAATACTGGAAATATCTAACTAAGGACAGTTTCCTTGGCTACATCTATATACACACACACACACACACACACACACACACACACACACACACACATATGTATGTGCATATTTCCAGTTAGTGAGCCACTTAATAAGGGCTCCTAGAATACAGTGCTTCTTCTAGTCTGTCTCCCCTGGTGGGTTATGAAAATGTCAAGGAAGACAGTATTAAAAGACTTGCTCTGCTAAAAACTGTATGACATCTACTGCATCTCCACTAGGCAGGAGAGGACATTGGTTTATGTGACATGGATTCATGTCTGATAAATCTATATTTGTAAAATACTAACATTTACATTTAGTAGGATTGCACCCTTCCTTTTTTAAGCTTAAGCCTTCTTCTTTAAACTTCCTGTCTCATAGCTGTTCTTTTAGCTCTCAGTGTTTGCTTTTCATTCCTGTTCAAGTATTGTGATGAGGTAATATTCTACCTTTCAGGTTTCTGGGTTGTGGTGTTTGTTTGTTTGTTAATTTGTTTTGGTAGGAATTGAATTTGTCATGTTAAATTTAAAGCTGTACTTGTGATACTTGATCTTGCTGGAGAGTATCCTTGTTATTTTTTGATTATTTTTATCAGTAATAATCAGTAATAATTCAGAGGCTGAATCCCGTGCTAACAAAGGCATAATCCCACTGGGGTCATTGAGAATTTTCTCTTCAAAAATGAACACGCGATTACTGTCAGGATTTCTGTCTTCTGACAGTAGCTGAATGGGCATTTGGACAGAGTACTATTCCAGTTGCCAATCCCAAGTTTCTCTCCCCACCCAAGTCAGGGAACTGTCTGCAATTACTGCTCCATAAAGGGCTTAGCCAGCTGTGGGATGCTGAACACTCAAAAATCCCATTAATTTGAGAGGGAATTGTTGATCTTGCCCTTTTTCTGGATGAGGCTGTGTATGTTTCTAGCTAGATTGCTCCAGAGACCTGGCAGTGAGTCTGGAGGGCATTTTCCTAGGCTGTTACTCAAATATCTGCTTGCAAATATGCAGAATATTCCCAAAGGACAAAATGTTGTTGGTAACATGACACACCCTCCCACCACCCCAGAGAATAATGTCTATTAAACCCTTTTTAATTAGTTGTGGTATTATAGATCCTGAGCAGTGCATATTCACAAAACCCTTGTGAAGCCACTGTCCCGTCCCATTTCTCCCTAAGAGGCCTTTGATGCTCTTGGTCCTATTCCGTGGCTCACCAGTGCTATTCAAGTCATTATTTAGGCTTTTCAAAACCTGCCCTCAGGCTCTCAGCTTCTTTGAACATGCCTCAGCTTTTCCAGTCTCTGAGCCTTTTCTTCATACTCTGTACCATGGAAGACTGTTGTGAAACACATTTTCTGCATTCTTACCCCTTCGAGGGCTTCCATATTGAAATGTTCTCCAAACCGCTTTATTTGAGGATAAAGCTCCAAAGTTCTGAAAGCTCTGATTTTATAGACTTGAGGGGAAAACCAAGTAGGACCTTAAAGGGGATCATCTGTAGAGTTTTTTGAACAGTAGGCTTTTGGAATGATTTTGTAAAAAATAAGGTTTTCAGTTCAATGTTTGTTTTAAATGAAGAGTAGCCCTCTTGCAACAATTGCCATAACTCAGTGAAAAATAGTCTGTTTCCATTGTCATCTTATTTTGGGCTTTTAGAAAAATACATTGAAGATATTTTTTCTGGAAAACTGACATTCTGAACAGCTTCTACTTATTTGCTTAGCCCTAGTATTGAGGTGTTGGCAAGAGTTAGAAGAGGAGAGTGGCATTTTAGAGAAGAAAAAAGTTGGGTAGCTGAATCTTTTTTTATAATTTTAGTGGGAAAGGAGTTGAGGCAATGGATGATCAGAAAGAAGAGCTTGCAATTTGACTTGTTCCAGCCACAGAAGGCTGAAAAGTGAGGGGGCTGTCTTCAGCTGGAATGCTTGTTAGAAAGACAAGGATTTAGCTTAATTTGAACAAAGAATTGAGGACTGAGTTAGCTCTTCAGTAGTAACATTAAAGTACATTTCATGTTTATACTTCGTGTTTATTTTCTTCTTGACATTTCCCTCCCTTCACAAAACAAAATTAAATACACTGCATGAAAGCAGAATTTTCCTTAAAATTTGATTTGATGGATTTTTCTGAATGAAAAGCATTTAGGTTGCTGCTCCCTTCCTCTACATATGTAGCAGTACAGGATGCATGAGTATAAATGTCAGGCAGCTGGGAGCTGTTTGTTTTTGGAGAACTGGAAGCTCTTTGAAAACTGCAGGAGTAGATATGTTTCTGAAGTTTTATTTCATTGTTTAGCTTTCTGTCATCCAGAAGTGCAGTGTTTACTTAAACGTTATACAAGCTCAGTGTTGTAAATTAACAAGTACTGTTGTAAATTAGGAGTCTTGGCTTTAAACTGCTGGGCTCAATGTTATAATTGAAAACATCTCTACAAACACTCAGCTGTTGAGTCCGAACTTTATAGAAATACCTTGATTTCAGAATATGATGTTCATAAACAGGTCTGAAAGGTTATGCTGAACTAAACCTGAGGTGTACATTTGAATTTTTTATCAAATGAAATCTGCCATGCAAATCTGAGAAATCCATGCAATCTAGGGTCTGATGTCCTCTTCCTGTGGCAGAACTCCTGTATATCTCCTGTGTGTGTTATTGATAAATGTATACACAGTCCCAAGCATTAGATTTTAATTTATATGGTTTAAAGACTGTCTTTCCTTTCTGAAGGAAAGTTTATCACATTGGCATTTGTGTTTCATGTCAATTTCTCCATTGTGCTGCATGTAAACACAGTCACATTGACAGATGGAGACGGAAGCTCAGAGCAAGACAGAGGAAAATGTTGGAGGTAAGGTAGCTCTAACCCTAAATAAGAGTTAAGCAATCCCAGAGAGATGTGTTTTGCAGTAGAAATGTGATGGAATAGAAGGAACACAAACAAGTCAGGACATTAATACTGTTTCAAAGAGTGCAACTGCAGGAAGAATCAAATAGGTAAGAAAAGACAAAACAAAGCTGGGAATGTCTTAGTAAGTAGAAAAAACTTCAGCGTGCACTCTTCATCCTGTGATCTCTGTTCTGACTTCCCTTTAAAAGAGAATGTATACATTTTATCCATATGTGATGGAACTATTTATTTAAGAGGGTGGCAGAGCGTGAACAATGGGAGTGGAAATGATTGAACAGTAACAGGATAAACATTTACCATACAGAGATCTTACTTCCAAATAGGCTGTGTGCTTTCTGTAAAAAAAAAAAAAAATAAAAGGAGATTTCACACAATCACAGAATTGTTAGGAAGGGACCTCTGGATATCATCTAGTCTAACTCCTGCCAAGGCAGGACCACCTAGAGCAGGTGACAGGAACATGACCAGGTGGGATTTGAATTTCTCCAGAGAGGGACTCCACAATGTCCCTGGGCAGCCTGTTCCAGTGCTCTGCCATCCTCAATGTAAAGGAGTTTGTCCTCATGTTGAGGTGAAATTCCTTGCATTTTATTTTATGGCCATTTCTCTTTGTCCTTTCACTGTGAACCACTGAAAAGAGTCTAGCACCATCCTCTTGGCACCTGCCTTTGATATTTATAAGCATTGCTGAGATCCCCTCTCAGTCTTCTCTTCTCCAGACCCCAGATCTGGGTCCCAAAAAAGGCCCAGCTCCCACAGTCTCTCCTCATAAGAGAGATGCTCCAGACCCCAAATCTGTTTGTGGTCCTTCTCTGGATGTGCTCCAGGATCTCCTTGCCTCTCTTGTACTCAGGAGCCCAGAGCTGGACACAGCACTCCAGATGTGCCTCGCCAGGGCTGAGTAAAGGATCCCCTCCCTTGAGCTGCTGGCCACACTCTTCCTGATGCACCCCAGGATACCATCAGCCCTCCTGGCCACAAGGGCACTGCTGGCTCATTTCAAGTGAGAGATGTAAGTGAGAGCTTTCTTTAAATGGTGCTGCTTCAGTGATGGTTTTCCTTGTCTCAGGTATTAAACATGAGGCTTGAAATCACTTGAAACCTAGGATGTTTCAGAGAGTAAAAACCAGACTTTCTTGTTTCCTTCTGCATGATGGTAGAGTGTGGGACTTTGAGGTTACTGAGTTTTGGGGAGTGATTGTAGGAAGGGAACGTGTCATGTGTTGCTTTGTTTGGTTAAAATGATGGCTCAGGCATTTTACCTCCAATTCCTCAAGGGATGAGCTCCCACAGCTGTGTACATCCCTACATAAGCTCTAGGCAAAATTGCTGGTGTTGCAAGTGTTGCAATTTCTCAAATCATGGGACAAATACTCAGTTTTGGTTGTTTTTCTGATACTTGAAATTACAGAGGCAGCTGCTGCCCTGTTTTTCTGTTTTTCTGTTAAAACCCCACCAGTTTACCTACATGCAGGCTGGAACATGCCATGTGGTGTCCCTGCTGATATTGTTCCTCGCTGTGAGAAAAGATGGTTTGTTCTCCAGCTGTCTCCTGCTTCCCTCCCTACAAGAGCACTCAGCTTCCATCCTATACCTTGGAGCAGGATGTGGCTGAGGCCAAAACCACCAAGGGTGATTTTGCAGCTTGGAATTTCCCCACGGCTGTTGTGTCCATCTTCTAAGTATAGCAGCAGAAAAACATTCAATTCAGCAATTGCTTTTGTTAAGAGCTGATTTTAAATGCTGAACACTGCTGCTGTGAACTCAGCTTCGTGTCATTGCAATGATGTACCATGGTTTGGTTGAGCACCAGGCCCGTCTGAGCTCACAAAGCATTTGGACAAGGCTTTTAGAAACATGTTGTGATTTTTGAGGCTGTGCTGTGCAGTGTTGGACTCTATGATCCTTGTGAGTCCCCTTCAACTCAGGAAATTCTGTGATTCCATGAAAACTGCTCACTTTGTTGGCTTTTGCTGAGAAGATTTTTGTGTCTCATGTATCTTCAGGAGACTATAACACTCTGTGTAAGCTGCCATACAGTATTTTTCAATTTTTCATGGCAAATAAAATGCTTGTTAAACCTCAAGTGCCTCTGTTAGGATGAAGTTACATGTGAAGTTACAAGGCAGTGTTTACATGACTTCCTCATGTGAATGAATGTAGTGGTAACTTTATTCCAATAACAAATAAAGTCAAGACCTCTCAAGTGTTAGCCATAAACATAAAAACAGACTCTTTTATATGAGGTTGCAGAGGTGTCAGAATTAAATTCTTGCAATTCAAAAGGGAAAGCATTTTAAACAATATTAGAAGAAACCTGCACCATTTTTTCAAGCCTCCGTTTAAGTATGCTTCTTACTAAAAGAGATTATATAATTCTTGGCCTCATTAGAAGTCTAGTTAAGCAATTTTAATTTAGCAGCCAAGTGAAAAAAAAATTAGTGTGCTTTCTGTTGGCAAATTGTAGCACTCAGGTATGGTCAATTCTGGCAGTTCTAGTCTAACACACCTTAAGAAATGCATTTAAACCTTTTTTTCTGCCACTTTTTTTTTTTTTTTTGTCTGTACATCCAGCTATAGGTGGTAGCTGACATAGCCAAGCATGTAATCAGGTGTAGTCAAAATTGCTGCCAGGGTGAGGAACCATCATCTCTTAAAGCTAGAGCTACAAATTTTCATCTTCAGTTTTTCCTAAGCAGTGCTAAACATCTTCACAGCACTCCCAGCTCTGCTTCCAGTGGTATTCATGGGACTTGATTTATCAATGATAACAAGCATTAATCTGGCTGAGAGCCTGTGATTGCAGACAGCCTTCCCTGTACCACCCATTGCTTGGCCTTCTGACTCCAGCAGTTTCTTCTGCTCCCATGCTGGCCCCTAATACTGCTGATGCTGCTGTCATGTAGCAAGGCAGATTACATCGTTGGCCAGCCCTGGCCTAAAATAACCCTTATTCTGCTTTCATTTGTGTAAGACTATTTTGTAAACATTTGTGTTTGTGTAAAATTATTTTCTTTTTCTGATTTTTTTTTTTTCAACATGGTCCTATGGAAAGCTGAACCAGATGGCATGGGAAGAAGGGAGTATGAGTTGGGAGTTGCCTAACTGGCCCTGATGCTAAAAAGGGCCAGTTTGAAGATCTGGGACTGGAGCTTCAGTGTGTAGGTCTATAGCACGGTTGCTTAGCTGGCAAAGCCCATTTCCTTGTTCCTGCTCTGCCCCACCAGCATTCAGAGACTTGCCCTATCTCACGTGCCACCTGAGCTATTTTCCTGGAGTTAGTAATAACCTTGCTACTGTGCTTATGGACTTTAATACAGAGCATGTAAAACATGAAATTGATCTGCATTCCTTTGAGTCTTTATGTGTGAATTCTTTGTCTTAAATGAGAATTTTCTTAAGTCTTAGTATTGAAGGGGAGAAGTACTAGAGCTCTCTGGATGTTGTGTGTCTAGTGATCATCCTTCTAGCTCCGTTTATTTTACATATCAGTGATTTTACGTAAGAAACTACAAAACAAATGCATGCTTTGTGTGCACTGAGGAGAGCAGCAGACTGGACCTCAGCTATAAGTGGTCCAAGCATTGCTGCCTGGAGCTCTCTGGGAACTCATTTACCCTGCAATGCAAATTTGCACTCTTTTGCCTGCAGCCTGTGCTTTGCTTGTACTAAGGACTAAATATTGAGCTTCTTCATTTCCTCTCTTTGTCACACTTTGTTTATGGCTCAGAAGAAGCACGTGGAGGGTGGAGAAGTGTGCATTTTTTTCCTGCTTGTATTAGCCATTGGGTCTAGATCAAGAAATAGGTGATCAACGTTTATTAAACATGATCAATTGCAGACAGGTAAGTTCATGTCACTTCCAGTAACATTTTTCCATTTAAACTCTTAATTCTCCCTCTTGTGACCTCAAAATTGGAATTTATCACAGTCTGCTAGCATTTGAACATTTCTGATGTTATAGACAGAGATTTGTGGGTGTCCGGGGCCTAGAGGATCTCAAGCCAGACTGGCAGATCGCAGATCTGTTAATGTAAACTTTAGGGACTGTTTTTACAAAAAGAAACACTCATTTCAATCAAAGCTGACTCTATTTTCAGGGTTACAGGCTGAAATGTGTCTGTACTGAGCTGTGTAACAAGCAGAACATGTGGAAACTCCCATTGAATCAGCCAGAGCAAAGGACCAGCGAGACCTCTGCTCCAGTGCCGTGTTTGTTTTTTAAGAACCTGAATCATATTATGCCTGGTGATTTGTTAAATTTGCATTCAAATTTGAGTTCAAAGCTGAAACTGTGGCCAGCCTAAAGTCACCTGGAGGTTTGCCTTTGACTTCAAAGGGCCACACTTTTTATCCAGTTCTACAATTGCTGAGTGATTTGAAGGAGCTCTTTTTCAGCTCCTCTGCAGAGACAGGTCTATTTGATGTACAGCTCTCCACCATGGCAGCAAAATCCTTTTCTCTATGAGGTTTCTGTGCTCCTCTCACTTATTCCTTCTCCTGAAGTTATAAATCTTGTTTAGGGCACCAAAATCCTTCTCTGCAACAGCTGGTACTGATTTCAAGGATGCTTCAGGTAAAGAAAAAACATCAGCAGAGCAATATAATTCCTGTTGGCAGGCATCTTCCCCTAGATATTAAAAAAAGAGAAGTAGATCTTTTCTGTCTGTTATGCTTGTTTGTTAGAAGAAAAAGCATGCAAGAAATATCACTTGCATACCCAAAGCAGTGACCAGAGACACTTGCCATCATTCTCCATCCTGTCCCTCTGGGAAATGTAGGAGAGGTAGGAGAACTGCAGAAAATGGTGGTGTGAAGGGATGCAGGACTTCCCTTGGGAGTGATAGGGTAGGTCCCTTTTCATGTGGGTTTTAAAAGTCACCTACAGTAACTCTTAGAACAATGCTGTCCCACTGCAGTCCTCATGGATGAAATACCTAACTATGCAAATAGACAGGATACTTAATAATTTTCCTTCTTCCTTCCTTCCCTCCCCAAAACTGTTATGGAGGCCCTGGCTGTTCTCTTAGCTCAAATAATGTTTGACAGTTCAGAAACAAGACAAAAGACAACCTTCTTTTTTTTTTTCTCTTTTTTTAAATCCAGATAATTTAATACAATAAAGAAGCAGACATCAAAGCAAGGAAACCGTATACATTGTACAAAGCGTTGGGAATCTGTTCTCTTTTCAAAATTTTGACATGTGCTATGTACTGTGGTTACAGCTATTAAGAAAATACAGACATCTTTCCATGCAGTCCTCTTGCCATTTAAAACAATAATGTGAAATCTGTTTTGATGCTGCACAGAGACACACACAGAGCTTTATTGCTGGTTTTAGTGAAGGTGGGTACAATACGTTGGCCTTGTACTTCATTAGGGCAAGAGCGTGGCAGTTCATGAGAGGAATGAGAGACATGCATTAGATTTATGATACAATGCAAGTTTTGTGTATGCAGGCTGCTTTCTTGTTCCGTCTTCAGAGCTCTGCTTAACTTCTTTTGAAGCACGTTTCATTATCCTTTATTGCCTGGGAGGGTGTTTTCAGAGATTTTCCTGCCCTACACCATAAGACTTAGGCAGAAATGCTATTGGGATGTAACACGGAAATGCACAGGATCTGCTCTTATGATCTCTCGTATTTCAAGGGCACCATGTAAGCCTGTGCCAGCATCGTTTCTAATCAGCTCAACAGTTCCTGAAACAGTTGGTGGAGGTGAGAAATGTTATAACATTTCTCACAATTTTTCAGAAAAGTCTCTTTTATGGACCAGGTGATGTCCATAAGACCCCCAAGCTCCTATTTACCTTCAAGCAGTTAAATTATATACACACTTGAACACAGGGAGTAACATAATTTAGTCATCTTGGGGGGAGAGGATGAGCTGTAAGGCATGTCTTCTACTGGGATTCCAAATACAACTGCCTGGCTTGGTTTTTTTAGAAGTTGAGACCGAGTTATCTCAGTTACCAAGTTGATTATGCTTAATAGGCTCAGGTTGTTTTAATTATCATTCCCATAAGTGTTTTACAGCTGTGGGGAGATGGTTCTAGAAGATAACTAAATGCTGAATTAATGAGAAGGGCTGGGATACAAGGTTTCAGATGGGGAGGGATGAATGGTAGTTGTTGGGCTGTTAGCAGTTTACTAATTAATTATTTTGCCATATTATGTTGCCTGTCTGCAGGTTTAGGTGAAATTTTAAGTGTGAAAAGAACATTTTCACACAAATTTAATAGGCAGGCAGTGTCAAATTCCAAAATCGTGCTTCCTGCTTAGGTAGGAAGGTGAGACAACAAAACTGATATTAAAAATGAAAAGGTATTTGTGAAAATTATGTGTGGAAACACCAGGTCAGGGCTCTCTTGAGAAGATTTCCAAGTGCCTGGGTAATCTCAGGATCATGAACTTTCTAGTTTAGTAGGTATATGTGGTAGATAGGAAAATTTAATAGACCATTTTTAATACAGGAGAGAAGCTTTTCTTTCCTATCACGTGTACTTTACTCTGAACACATTCTGCTTCTGGGTGAAAGCTTTGGAGAAAAACATTCATCTCTTCTGAAGGCTTCTAATATGAACAGGAAAACTTTGTGGGTTTTTATCCCTTTGGTTATGAACCATGATGGGCTACACAAAGAAAGTAGACTATATTTGGTAAGGATCAGACTTTGTTGCTAGCAAATTTTATTCATATAAATAATGTGTCTTATTGCTATAAAGTATTGGCTAAAGAGACAGGCTAGACATTGACTAAAGAGATAGGCATCCATCAACAACAAAACTGTGAACCAGACCAAGGGAATATAAGCAAAGGAATGGAGTTGTTTTCATCTTGAATCTTTAGATGGATTCCTGAGATTATTTAGTGCTCTTTTAGTTGCTTAAGTTCCCATTGAACTTGGATTTGTCTTGATCTAGTCCATTCCAGACATTGTTACTTAATCTTTTACATATCCCAAGATGTCACTTGGATTACTAACCAGACTTTTTTATGCTGTCAGCCATAATTTCCCCTGGAATAACTGCCTTGCTGCATCCAGATAAACATCTTCATATGAAGAACATTTATTGTTGCCCAACGTGGAGAAATTCCAGCTCCTACTCCAGTTGGGATGACAAGATTTTCAGACAGCAGTAGTAACTTCTAAGTAAACTCTTACATAAAGAATATAGACTCATATTAAATTTATAATCTGCAGATATTCCCTGTGGAAAGGGGATTTTAGGACTGATGAATTTTTTTGGGTTGGTGAGCCCATAATGTCAGGCTGAAATACATTCAAGCCACCTGCTAAGTGCACAGCTGAACCTAACACAGCTGAAGAAGGACTTGGGGTAAATGTATGGGTCACAAGTTAATAGCTGGAAAATATGCCAAAGTGTAACAATGGGAAAAGACATTTGCTATTGCTATGCTGCTTTTTGGTATGAAGCTGGTAAAATGGCAAAGGAGGGAGTAGCAGTTACTTGAGTTGCATAACTGAATACAACAGTTCCTCATTTGTCACATGAAAAATTAAATTAACATTTCAAAAAGGCACTTTATACTTTTCAGATGAGACTGGGATTCCAAATGCAATATATAATCTGTAAGTCAGAAGTTCATTTTTCTGATGTATTATGTAATTTTTGAGCATATCTAGAGAAATAGGATTAATTTGAAATTTCCCTCTTTTTATTTGTTGCTGCTTTTAGTATAACTGTACTGCATTTTTTATTAATTATGGAGAATGATGATCATAAAACAGGAATCCCATGTTCCGTGCATGTCTAATTTGTATCATGGGAATAGGATACTTCATTATTACCATTGGCAGTAGCAACAGCAATTCTTATTCTTTTCATATGAATCAGGCTTTATTAGCATCAGGCCAAATATTATGGATTATGACACAGTAAGAGTCTTTAAGTATTTGGGTAATGGCAGGGGCACAAATAAGCAAAAAAAGGAACAGCAGTATACTTTGGGTAACCCTGTGTTTTAATCCAGTCCTCTAAAGTTTCCAGCACATGTTAAACTTTTCTCATGTGAATGGTGCAGCTGCTGGCTAAGAGCTGAAATATCTATCTAGAACAAGAGCACGGCTTTAAGGGGGAGCTGCCAGTGTGTGGCATAGGAGGCACATGTGACCTGTGAATTATCTCCACATATCTGAGAGCACCCTGAAGTACGTGACTGAATATCCTCCAGTCAAGTGTTAGCATGGGACAAACCTGCTTGCTGCAAGCACCATTTCCTCAACCCCAGCAGGGCTCCATTTCCAAATAGCTACTGCCTAAAAGGGGACAGATGAGCCCTCGCAAAAGGACAATGATACAGAAGATCCTTGCCCAGGTCCTCATGCTGGAAGACATTCAGAGATGTGCCTCCATCCACTTCACTCAGTGGTGTGTAACGAGGGAGAGATTCTTTCCAAAACAGGGAAGAGCATGTCCAAGCCATGATGGTACTGTGTAAATTAGTACATTTCTTACAGCTTCTGGGCATTTATTTATTAGGTTAGAAATACTTTTTTTTTCCCCAAAGAAATCTGAAAACACTTAGGAAAATGTTCTTGATACACTGTGCCTTTGATACTTAGCTGAAGCAATAGGGCTTCAGTAGTTTGCAAGTCTAGCTTTGTTTTAAATGCTGCTCACTGGACTAAGTATTTCTATTCCCTAATTCAGAACATTCACTTTACTGGACTCAAAAAAGGAACTCTCAGAAAACTAGAAGGTGCAGAAAACTTGAGCATAAAACACGATGAATTCCTTTGTGAGGAAAACATCACATAGTAGTGTAAAGAAGCATCTCTTAAACGAAGTGACCACTTTACTCTCTACCTACTGAGATGCAGTTGTTGTGTAGCTCACTAGAGGGCATGTGGCTGTGCTTTATAATCCTGAAGATAAAGAAATTCTTATTAAATGGGGTGGGAGGGGGAGGAGAAAAAATTTATGAACCAGATATTGCTCCATTGAAAGCAGAAAATGTTAAGAATTGCACTCACTTATTTCAATTGCTCATTCAAGTACATTGTTTGGAAAAGAAGTTTAGATTAGTCTTGCAGTATGCATATAATGGCTTTTCTTTACCAGGGAACGGAAGCAGAGGTATGTGCTGCAATTTACTCTGAATTCATTTTATCCTGTTCTTTTTTCTTGCTGTTTTTTCCTGATGTTTCTCTGGGAGAAAAAATGTAGATACCATAATGATCCCTTCTTATGGAAGCTGCCAGAATAAGCAACTCACATATTTGCCATAAATATTTCAGAATATCTAGCATTTCTATTTGTAACCACTTAATCTTGTACACATGTTAAAGGAAATCGATTTTTAAAAACAATTATTTTAGATTTAAGTTTTCTTTAGGCAATAGAAACTAGAGGACCTGGTTATTTTTAATATGCCCCTACCTTGGAGCTTTAAAATATAGAGGCATTTGGGTCAGTTGTTTTCATTTGCTGTATAAACAGTCCCTAAATCTCCTGAATTTCCTAAGTATTTCCAGTTGTTTTCAGTTTTGGGGGTAAAAAAAGGCATAATCCAAATAAGTCTAGCAAAACCAGTTTCCCCCTCATTTTTCTGTTGTGTCTCACGGTAAGCCCAAGTGCAAAGCTCTTTGTCCTTTACAAGTGTGGCAAGTTTGCATTTGCTGAAGTAAGAGGGCACAGTATGGATGCAGAATGAAATATGGCAGAGGACATTGTTTTGGGACCCCTGGGCCAAATTCTGGACTACTTCACTTAGCTTTTGTTTTAGCTCAAACTCTTACTAGTACAAACAGAACTTTGTTGAGCAGTGGCCTGTGTTATGCCAAAACATTGTTCCTCATCATCTCCTAACTCTAAGACCTAGATCTAGAAAGGGGCAAACAAAGAAAAAAAAAGAAGTCCAGGAATTCTATAGGACTATGCAGTGAAGAGCATTGCAGAGAGACTGTATTGTTTGCTGAGGTTTTTTGTTGCATCTCCCATCCATGTCTAAAGAGGCAAGTGGTGGAATGTTTGTGTGGTCCATGAGTGGTCACTGGAACCTGTCAGCTTCCCTCTGAAATGCAGTTCAGTTGAAACATAGCTGCTAATTTTTTCTCCCTGACCCATGTCACTATCATGGCACTTCTCTGTTTTTTTGTGTGCTCTGGGTACCAGTGTCTGGTTAGCATCCAGCCCCACCTAAGCTTCCAAAGCTCTTTAATTTGCCTTCCACCCCTGATGTATGCACTGTTATTTTTCTGAGCTCACTCCTCTGCTAAGCCACTGCGTCACCCCAGATCTGCCTTCACACAGCTCACATGGCTTTTGTCTCCTGCACTGTTAGTGTAGCCTTTGTGAAGGGATAGCTCTGAATTTCGTGGGGGGAAAACCATAGTGCATCTGAACAGAGAATGTTAAAAGCAGAAGGGAGATAAAAAGCTAAAAATTAGAATACGTTTATCATGTCTCCTTTATAATTTCTCAAGGTTCTCTATTTCAGCAGTGCCTACAGAAAGCTCCTGAAAGATGCCATGGCCGAGTCAGAGGAGAGTAGATCACACTGTGGCTTTAATTGTAGCATAAAAAGATGTAAAGCACAAACATATGAAAACCAAATATCAGTGGCTATATACTCCTCTCATACCCTTCATTTTGAATGGTCTCCTATTTGGGCCACAACCTGTGGTGACCCCTGACTGTAGGCTGGTGGATTTGAAACAGCAAGGGTAAGGGTCACACTGGTGCTGCTAGCAACCGAGGTGGGGCAGCTGTTGGGGCAAACCACAAAGCCTCTTGGCTAGCAGGGCAGGTCCACCTGCTTTCTGCTGCAGCCAGCAGCAGCCAGCCTGCTCACAAAGCTCTTGTTGGTTAATGAGACATTGCCCTGTGCTCACCTTGTCACATCTGCCACCTGGAGAAGGGATGTGAAGCTGGTGGGTAGCTTGGCAACAGCAACGTCAAATAAAAATCTGCTCTGGGAGATGGGACAGTGGTGGTAGAGCCTCTGCAGAGCATATTTGTCATGTAACAAAAGTCCCAGGGTATAGTCTCCATCTCATCTGCATTAAGACAGAAAACAGCTGGGGTTAAGCTGAGGCACTTCAAAATTGTATGTAAAATCAGCTAGTTACACTAATGAAGGGCTGGTACCAGCCATCTCCAGACATTACCTTACATTCTGACTCTGAGAACAAAACAAACCTGATGCTGTTCAGCCATAATTAAGAAAAAAAGAGTAAACAAAAGCAGTCTCTCTGCTCAAGAAAATTAATTTGATGTATCAAAGTAGCAACAAAACGTTTTTTCCCCCTATATTGTTTCCCTTACTAAAGAACCCATTCTGCATCTGCCATGAAGATTTGGATGGTGGGTTGAGATCACACTGAAAGTCAGGGTGGCCTACATCAGAAAAGTTGCATTTCACAGAACATTTGCTATTGATATGTTGGGAAAGTGTCAGACTTGTGGGAGGACTGGAGAGTATTTGCATGATACATTAATAAGAAACAGTTTAGTATACTAGATTACTAAAGCATGGTTAATTTTGAAGCCAAAGCCCACACATTCTTAACTTTGTTTCCCAGCTGAAGAGCCAGTGTGCTCTCATGTATTGTACGGAAACCGGAGTGTTGTTCTTTGAAAGCAAACCTAGTGTTTAGAAAATCCAAAACTGAGCTAACAGCTCAGCATATAGGCATCACACAGGATGTTATTTTAAGCTGTAATGGAGAAATGTCAGTACAGTCAGTATCTGTATTTGCAGCATGTGTGTTTTGAAAAAGCAGGTTACATACGTTCTTGCTTTACAAGTCTAGTGAAACTGAGATAGTTTCATTTGTCTTGGGAAGTTCAGTATCTGACAGGCTGATGGGAGGTCTGCTCAACAGTTCCTAGAGGCTTTAACATGCCAGTTTTGATGGGGAGCTGCTTTTTGAGACTGTGTTCTTCCTCCCAGGAGCATTTTGAAACAAAATTTTCTGAACTTCAGAATTTAACTAACTTTAACCAAATTTGTTGTACCACATCCCCAGCTACTGTACTTGTCTTCTGCAAGCATTACTCATCTTTCCCACCTTGAGAAAAGCACTGGGCCTATAGGAATATATGTTTTCTAGAGCTATTTTTAAATATGGTATTGAAAATGTGGTCCTATTTCCTATGATCATATGAAGAATTAGAACTAGAATAGATTAAGTATCTTCTCATTTTAATCAATGCAATCAAAAAATAATACAACCTTCAAGTCAAAACTGGGGTGGCATTGTTGCTGGAGAATGAAAAAGCTATCAAAAGCTGCTGTGATTAGCTGGTGACCTGTAAATTCAGTATTTAGGAGCAGAGAAGTAATAATGTCAGAGAGGTGTTGCATGTCAGTAAGTTTTAAACATCTTGATTGATTTTTTTATTATTATTTTTGGGAGGGATTTTTCTCTCTGATAATGAATGCATGGTAACAGTAGCTTTCATTGAAGCAGCAGAGCTCCACCACCCAGATGCTTTGTGCTGAGCTTGTGCCTTACAGTTAATGTCACTGTTGCTCTTGAGTTTGGTAATGGTGTCCCCTCAAAAGTGCCTTAGATTCTTGCTCCTGTGGTTTGTTAGATTTTTTACATCCCTGTCTGAAAAATACCTAACTCTGGGAATAACCATCTGGACTGCTTTGATGGTTTGCTGACCATGTGGGTTGTGTGTGATAGCAAATAAAAAAACCTAATCTTTCAGCCACTAATTAATAAATAGTACCATGCAATTTAGAAGAGTGTTTTTTCCACAGAGAAGCTCCCGGCTTCTGCCCCAGAGATACTGAGTTGATGATCATCTGTAAACTGGTGGGGACAGAGATAACAAAAAAACATAATAAAACCATGTGAATGTTAAATGTTAATGTTAAAAAAAATAATAAAACAGGTACATCAGTAAACTCAAATTATTTTTTCTTTGATTATGCACAGAATCCCTATGAAGAACCTTCTCTTATTCAGTTTTAGATAAAGTGGTTTTATCACAATAGTGTTCTTTTGATGTATGGAGGCATGGATATAAAATATTTTTTCAGTAAACATATACAGAATTTAAATATTTATGTCAGAATTGATGCTTTGCTTTAATAAGAACTATAAGTGGAAGTTAGCACTTTATTTTTTTTATTCATCATTCTCCTTGTGTCAGCCCTTGTAGGCTACTTACTGTTGTTTTGTGAAAAATTCCTAACCAAGGAAGACTAAGATTTAGCATGTCTGAGTACCATATTGTTTTTCATTTGATATGTAAAACTGGGAAGATTGCATAGCCTTGACATAAGTATGGGGTAGAAGTGCGATATGCTTTCTCACTAGCAATCAGAGCCAAGTCTAGGCAGATACATAGAAGTAAAAAATTGGAGATTTGGAAAATATAAGTTAAACATTCAAAGTTGATCAGACTGGTGAAGAAAACCAGAGTCAATGTATTCAGCTGCTGGTTTGAAACCTTGGGGACACCACCTGCAGTGCTGTGTCCATCTCTGGGGTCCCCACCACAGGAAGGACATGGACCTGTTGGAGTGAGTCCAAAGGAGGGGTCACCAAGTTGATTGGAGGGATGGAGCACCTCTCGTATGAGGAAAAGATGAGAGAATTGGGATTGCTCAGCCCAAAGCAGTCTGTGATTCTGTGATTCTATTTAAACTCTTCTCACCCCCCATAAGTCATACTTAGATTATTATCTGGTTTACTTTTTCATGTTGACTCTCTTAATATTTACTCTGTTTTTTAGATTTTTCTCTCCTCCTAAGAATTTGAATTCCACTGTTTTAATAATTAATTTTCTCTACTGATACTTTATGCAAAATTGAGATGGCTAGTAGCACCTTTTGTTACAGTCAATTTTTTCATGGGGATTCCAAACCTATTATTATTGAACTGGGCAATATGAGTGATTTTAGTACCTTTTGTGTCAGGACACAAGTTTATATTTTAGACTATGAACTAATGCTTCAAACCTCTAGGGAAGAATAAAGGATCAAGTCTGGGCTGAAAGAATCAGAAACTTGAAATGAGAATCATTCTAAAACCTAACATTTCCATGTTTCCATTAATTCATTATGTTATGTTCTGAAAAAAAAAGGAAAGTCAAATTCAAAGACCAAAGTCCACATAGTTTTCTACACACAAACTAGCATTTAATCTAGATTATACATGTAAATAAAGTTGCAGCTTGCTCCTAAGACATAAAAAGCAAAGGTCAGATGATGGAAATAAAGGGAAAAACATGTAAGTCTGTTTGTTCTGCATTTCTTGGCAGCTAATATATTCAGTATTCTGGTACTTGTTATGTAGAAAAATAGAGCTGCCTATTGTGGATAACAGCAAATAAGGCAAAGGACCAGTTTTGTTCCTCTTGTAACTCCATCAGTGTCAAAGCACTTAAACCAGGAATTCATTTAACAGGGGTCTCTGAGTCACCCACTGAGGTTCAAGTGCTAACTTCTTCTAAGATCCAGAGAAGGTACGCTGAGTGAGGCTGGCAAAAAGGTTCAATTAACCCTTTCAGCTGGAAAACTCTGGGACAGAGCAGGCTCTGGAGCACAGTGATGGAAGGAGCCGAGCCTTGGGAAGGAAGCTAAGGCTGAGGTTTACATAGTCATTGTCTTTGAATTACCAAATGCTGGAGTGAGGCTGGGTTACCAAATTCCAGAATGGGAGTAAATTTAGATGCTCCCAGGATTATTTGTGCTTTGAGCAGTGAAGCAAGCTCCCTTCTTACTAGCAAACTGGGCTGTACACCAAAGAGGAGAGCCTCCCTTTTCTTCCTCTTCTCACCTTTATTTGTCATTTTCCTACATTGAGAGTAAAATGGGGAAATACCTACAGCCAGGGAGCTGAGTATAAATATACACTGGCAAGAGGAAAACTGCAGCACGTTGTTCTGACCTGTAACCATTGAGCTTCACAGTTGCTCTCCATCACTTCTGCATTAAGCCAGGAATGAAGCCTGCATAGTTCACTAAATGGCTATCCTTATTTTATCTTCAAAGATTTTAGGGAGAAAAATGTACCATGATCCTGCATTTTGCTCCTACTTTATTTAGCAGCTATGTAGACAATGTCTTTAAAACGATATGGACTGAACTCCTTATTTTTTGCTGTCCACTTCCAGTGACAGATAGATCAAAGAGATTGGTATCTTTAGTGCTACCTTGAGGTTCTTTTTTCTCTGCTATGCAAGCAGAAAAATCAAATACAGTTGTTATTAACCTGTTAATAGGACAGATTTTCAGTCTGTTTAATGAACTAACCATTCAGCATAAATTCTTATATTGTGGACAAGGAATTTTTGCCCTGTCATATTATCTCCTGATTCTAAAGCAACATACTTGTGGTACAAAAACTGGGGGAGGATTGGGNATCTCTTATTTTTTAGGTACTTTTTAAAATAAAGACAGGTGAAAATTGAACAGTCATACAGAGAAGGAAGCAACCTCAATTATTTACAAAGCAGAGGGTCTGCTGTTACCCTGAGAGTCGGATATTTATTTTACAGCCTCTAGATATGCCATCCTAGCTCCAAAACCATATATAAGGTAGGTTTGAAAGCCAAAGCTTATGAACAAAGATATTTTTGCATTTGGTCTTTTTTACAGTCTTCAGTTGTGACTGCTGAAGACAACATGAAATCTGTTTATCAGACAACATGAAATAAATTTAATAAACAACAATCAGTTCTTTCAGTCCTTATTATAGCTAAGGTTATAACTAAGGTTATAACTAAGGTTATAGCTAAGGTTACACAACGGTTTCCATTCTAACCCTTTTTAACCTCATAGTTTTCTACTGCTTTCATTTCAGAGGAGGGAATTTTCCTTACGGTTATTTTTCTTTGGAAAGTTTGAGTAACTTGGCTCAATATTGCTAAAAATATTGCAAAGAAAATGGGTGTATGTAGTCTTGCTAATTATAGATATTTTACTTGTTTTAACAACTCTTCAACATATGCAGCTGGGGGAGGGAGAGAGGCTGAAATTTCAGCTCTTTCCATATCAAGCCAGCCGCCTTTCTGAGCTACCGCAGATTCATGTTTTGGTTTGTGAGTTGTGATCCTCTGGAAAACCACGTGCTGAGCGTTCCCAGTGTAGCTCACATACATCCTCCCCATGGCTCTTGGTGCTGGGGAAAGCTCTGGTGGGGCCAGCAGCATTCCTGCTCACACACACGGCAGGAACACGGGAAATACTGCCTGGCCATTGCTGCTCCTCTTGCTCTGCACACGTGGCTGGCCCCCATCAGCTCCTGCCAGGGAGATTGGGGGGTTTAGCTTGTGGTCTCCCAGGGGTGGGACCTGCCCCTTCATTGTGTTTGGCTGAAACTTTCCTTTTGGAAAGAACTTCTTTGTCTGATCAGTGCTAAAATACATGCGACTTCGGGAGTGTGGTCAGGTAGCGTTTAGTTCACTGACATGGTGAAGGTGTTTTGGAGAAAATAATGAAATGGCTTGAAATAATTTAAGATGACCTATTATTGCATTGGTTTTTGAAGCAATGTTTATCAATGGTTATTAATTTTGATGGGCTGGGAGTGCTTTTTCATCCTTCTCAGAAGTTGGTTATTCCTGCTCCAAAGGGTTAATTGTTGTCAGAGAGGCTGATTGAAACCCTGGACTGTGAAGAACCAACCTAGACACAGCACACTGTGTTGTGAATTAACTCTGACACCATCCTGGACTGTTTTAATCAGAAAAAGGAGTTATTTATGAGGAATAACTGTAACATTCAGTACTCATATTTTTCAAAAAATATCAGCGGGAGAAAAAACATAAATAAGGATTTCAAAACAGTTTTATTGCATCATTTGCCTTCCTGTTCACGAGGCGCATGGTGTTAGGAATTAGACCCAAAAATACAGAAATCAAAGGACGTGATATTTCTCCTCCTGTTTCCGTGCCCGGGGTTGCACGCTGTGAGCCTGCCTCTCTCCAGGCTGCGGTTGTGCCTCCTGCTCGGGCTGCAGCTGGAGCCTCCCGTCGCGACTCAGCCGGGTCAGGCGGCAATTACACCAGTGGCTGCGCTTGCTGACAGTTTTGGGGCGAGGGGAACCTTTGGAGAGGAAGAGGTGAGCTGGGGCTGCTTGATGTGGCCGGGCACGACGTCAGCGGGGGGATGCTCCGCAGCTGGCATCGAGCTCCCGCCAGGGGTGTTGTGGTGGCAGCCAGCGAGCGCTGGCTGGCCTGCTCTCCGAGCTGGCAATGCCACCGCTGCCAGCGCCTCCCTGCGCCACCCTGCAGGGCACCGACAGCGTGTCCCACCGCACGGAGTCCTAAGGGATGAAGGCGGAGGAGGAGGATCCTGTTCTCCTCTGGCCGTCTGTCCCAGCATCTGCAGCAGGGTCTCCACGGCACTCTTGGCTCGCAGGGTTTCACACACCATCTGTCAAAAGGGAAGGAGGAGGAGGAGCAGGGAGACAGTTCCTGGGGCAGGAGTCCCACCTATGGACTTCAGTGCAACATGGCATAAACTCTAATGAGGGGTTTCCTGGATGGCAATATAGAAATGTTACCTGTGGAGGAGGGGTTTGTGGTGGCCGTGGGTTGCATTACTGTGGATTTCTGGACACCCATGTCATGGCTTTGGGCCCCAGCTTGTCCTCCGAGGGCTTTGCTGGGGCCGCAGTCGCAGGCCATGAGACTTTTGGTGGAAGTGCTGGAGTGGAAGCATCCTGTTGCCCTTGGTCCCCATTCCACCAGCAGTGCCTGCACACTCTTGCCCTTCTACTGCTCTGCAAAGCCTTTTCTGTTGGGAGGGTTTGGTTGTGAGCTAAATATAAAAATGATGGAAAAAGGAAATCAATGAACCCAAAAGTCATCCCCAAGGACAGAAGGAGGACAGAGGGGAAAGGAGGAGATCCTTAATGTACTTTAAAAAAATAATATTGTTGCGCCTTAGCAAAAACTAGTTATTGTTTGATGGTCCTGATTGAATTTTTTAGTCAGAACTTAAATAAAAGACAGAGTAGGCCCCAGGAGCAGTGCTAGGAGAGATTTGGCCATATCCAAATTGTTAGAGTTTATGTGAGGGGCAATGGAAATTCAGTGCAGCTGGTAAACCTAAAAAATAATAACAAAAAACAATACACCTCTGTGTAATAGAATGTCTTTTGTATGACAAGTATTCCTAAATGCTTTATATAGAATTAAAAACAGATTTAATTTGAAGAACAGGTAATTTTGTTTGTTTAAGGGAAAGAAAAACATAGGACATTAGAGTTAACCAAAGCTGGTATAAATCAAAAAGGGTTCAACTAAAGTCACATGGCTTAAAATATAGATGCTGTAAAATACACAGGATTGTAATCGGGCCCATAATATTTTACATTTACAATGTGTAATTTTGCCCCTTTGAAGCAGGTCAGGTAAAGGATCTCCTCACTACATCCTATTTCCCTTTTGTCTTTAAATTGGGCTTATTAATGTCTTGCATTCCTTCATTTCTTGCTTTTGTCTTGACTTCTGCTAGATTCTACCCTTTCCAAATATTTAATATTTTAAAAATTTCAGAGTCAAAGGAGGGGGAAGGGGACAAAAGGTTGCTTTTCTTTTCCATGTCTCTTCTGGCACCCTCCCCCCACCAAATCCTATTCTTCTCCCAAGAAAAATGAAAAAAGGCCTACAATTAACTTAATGGAACTCCCTGGCAAAGAAAAACAAAGAGGCAGTAGAAATGGAATTAAAATATTGATATTTTTGAATGAAAATATCCCAAATTTAAATAAATTTTATGCCTTATTTTGTCAAGGATAAGTTGAATAACTGGAAGAATTCTACAAAACTTTTGTTTGCTTAAGGCCACTCAATTCTCTCATCAAATTTATAAACAAGTTTAATTAAAAGAAACACCAAAGGATTTGTGAAATAGAAGTATGTGTTTGAACCATTTAAACCTCCAACATTTGTTCAGGGAATGAATACCAGGTTCAGAAATAAAGAGAACCTCTGTGATGTATCTCCTCTTCATGGGTGCAAGTGAGACAAATGAAAAACCTTATGTTTCTTACAGAAAGCATACTAGTTTAGCTCAAAAGAGATACAAATGCAGACTTCTGTGTCGCAATAAATATGGTTTTTAGAATGAAGGGAGAACTGAACACTTGTGGCCCGCTGATGTAGTTCTCAGTGTTTGCACTGGAGGTCTCACTGGCATTTAATGAGCGTGGCCCTCTTGGCTGTCAGGCTTCTGTGCCTGGGTTGTAACCAGCTCAGCCTCTCTCTCCTTCTGCCTGCTGGAATTCTTCAGGAAGAAACAGCAGTTAATGTGGAACATATCCTGAGTCGAGGGATAAGTCCCACCTCTGGAGGATCCCAGGAAGATTTGTGGTTATGTATGAAATGATGAGGAGCAGATTCAGTCCCTGCAGGATGGTACTTGGTGAGAGATTTCTTGTGACCTTCCCACATGTGATGTAGGATTTGCCATTGACTCTGTTTTTCTGGAGGAGTGCTGCTTCCATTATTCTATATGGTTACTTGCCAAGTGTCCTTTTGAGCACAAAATACTGAATTGCTCTGGGTGGTTTGACTAACCACGCACAAAGTATGTGAGCCTTAGCTTCTCCAGAATAGGCATCCAAACTTAGTGGAGAACTTACAGGTAAACTGTGTTTCTGCATGATCTGTAGTGTGACCACCTCTGCTTAGTGCATTCCATGCACTTGGTTCTCTGGTAGAGGAGCCCCATGGAGAAACACAATGTGCCCCATGGCATTTTAATGTTTTAGAAGTACTTGATGTTTCTCAAAACCTAAGCTGCAGTGGCACAGTCATAAATCTGAAAAGCAGAGATGCTTCTTGATATTTTTGCCTCCATACTGTCTTAAACTTAAGTGGATATTGTGAAATAAATCTGTGTACAGACTCTGAAGTACATTAGGGCTGCTGAAATGAGGAGCACAGGAAATTTACATGTCAGTTTGGAAGTCTGTATTTGACCTGTTTGAAGTAGAAAAGGCATAGGTTGAATGCTAGTTAAAAGTCGGGGGGGGGGGGAAAACAAAACAAAAAACTCCCCATGAAACTACCAAATAGCTTGTTTCTCTACAAGTGTCATGCTTTTGTTAAGGGGAGAAAAACAAAAGCTCCTCCCTAACACAGATTTAGTGTCCTGCCCATCCACTTTTGCTTTCTGTGGTCTTGAGCATCCTGTTGGTCTGGCAGCAGCTGCCCTGCAGTGAAGTGGGTTGTTGCTTCCTCTGGAAGGAAATGTCTGTCAGGATAATAAAGCAAAATCTGTTCCCATTTCCTCAGAGATGATGCAAAGTATCTTCCCTTCAGAGCAGTGAGTCATAAGATAGGTCTTGCCCTGTTGTAAAGTTACCCATTTCTATTCCCACTAAATTTAAATTAATGTCCGGAAACTTAGTTGAATACAACTGACTGATGAACTTCATACTTCAATGAATCTGGACTGATTGACAAAATGAGTTTGGGGCACCTGTTCTGAGATAGCTGAAAAGCCTTGATCATTCCTTCCCAGTTTTCTTCAAATTTATAAATGTTATGGATATACAAGGACTTAGTTATTTACATCTAAAGACTTGTAATGTGGCTTGCATTTTCCATTTATTAATGTAAGTAAAAATTTTAGTGAGGTATTAATAAACATATATGTAATTAATTTAGACAGAGTCTACTTACTATCTGATCCTTTAGGTGCTGTGTGCCTCTTTTAATACTGCCCATGTCCATTTATTTCAAGAAGAGCTGTATGATATTTGCATGAGGTCATTGTGTTTTTACTGTCATGAATTCTCTTTGCATGTCTCATCAAATTATTTTGTTCTCTTTATAATCTTCCCTTATTCCAAGAAAATCTGGTAGATAATACTCTACCACTGACTTAAAAAATTGTGTTCATTCCTGGGTAAGAGAAGCACAGGTGAGATAAGAATTTTCCATGACATTACCTATTAGAGCTTTACCTGTGGGCATGGATAGCTATTTGCTTTTGGGTGTGGGAGGGCTGAAGGTGTCAAAAGCCAAGTCAAAAGCAATCAAAAAAGACTGGCTTATATCTCTTTCCTATGAAGTAGCAAATTCCTTTCTGATTTTTCAGAAACATTTCCTTTAAAATGTCTTCAAGCATTACCGAGGATTAAGTCAGAAAAGTAATTTTAGTTTATTTGAAGCTGCACAAAGATAGAAAAAAAGGGAAATGCTATGAAGAAGACAAACTTGAGGGGTTTTTTTCATTCTTTGCTCTTTGCCATGCTGAGTAAAAAAAAAAAAATAATTTTGAACCTAAGTTTTTGAAATCAAGTCCAATAAAATTTCTTCCAGTTTCAAACCCAGTAAACACAAACTCATCTGAAGCCTGAGCCAGAGCAAGTGCAATACTCTGTAGAAGAGTTTAAAACTCAGTCTTGGCACTGGCATGTCATTTCAGTTGTTCCTTAAAAAAAAAAAAAAAGTAGTAATCCCCTGAAGAGATCATTTGATAAGGAAGGTAAAATATCCAAAAACTGGCCCAGGAGATGGATTTAAATTCTCTCAAACAATTCTAAGGTTTGAGCTATGAATACAGACACAAATGACTCCATTCTTCACAAGGTGCTCTGTTTAGTATCATACAGCCCATGAGGTTAGGACACATTGCTAGCAGTCACATGACGCTAGCTAGACAACATTTGACAAACCTTATCCAAGGTGGTGTGGTTCCTGGGGCATTCCTGCAGAGAGCTCCCAAGTCCCCAGCAGGGCTTCTGCTCACTGCAAGGGAGCAGCAGCACTGGAGGCCAAAATGGTGCCTGGCTCCTTTCTGGTTTTTCTTGCCTTGGCAACTGCCATTTGCACAGCAGTTAATTTAGAATAAATGACATTTCAAAGTGCACATTTCTTGTTCCCCCCTTCTGCTATGTAAAGGGCTGGAGTAAGAGGAAATGATTGATAGATTAGAGGAGGGATCCTCCAGAAGAAGGGAAAAGCATGAAAATTCTCTCCACTGTTCCCAGACAAGGTAATGTTCATACAAGAACATGTGGGACAGCAAGAACGCTCTTCCCTTCACCATCTTTTGTTCCCTCCACGCCACTTTCACGTGTCCAGGGGAAGGACAAGGACTTGTAGCTGTTCCATGGCAGTAACAAAGTGCCTCATGGTGATGTTCTCTGCTTCATTCTAGATCTTTTGCAGGGAGAAGTTAAAAGCTGTACCGTTCTCTAATTTTATGCTCTGTGTCCCTGTATACCTTCCTGTTNGGGAACCCTCCAGGCTGGGGGGAAGGGGGACGGAAGGCGCTGCGCGGCGTGTTCCCCCCGGGGATGGGGATTGCGGGCTGCGGAGGGGCCAGCGAGAGACTTCGAGACCACCGAGTGCGAGGGGCAGCAGCGCAGGAAGGCCGACGGGGGCTCTGCATCCCCTCCCAGGTCCCGGCGCTCCCGCCGCGAGTGGGGCCGGGCCCGGGNAGGATTAAGTCAGAAAAGTAATTTTAGTTTATTTGAAGCTGCACAAAGATAGAAAAAAAGGGAAATGCTATGAAGAAGACAAACTTGAGGGGTTTTTTTCATTCTTTGCTCTTTGCCATGCTGAGTAAAAAAAAAAAAATAATTTTGAACCTAAGTTTTTGAAATCAAGTCCAATAAAATTTCTTCCAGTTTCAAACCCAGTAAACACAAACTCATCTGAAGCCTGAGCCAGAGCAAGTGCAATACTCTGTAGAAGAGTTTAAAACTCAGTCTTGGCACTGGCATGTCATTTCAGTTGTTCCTTAAAAAAAAAAAAAAAGAAGAAATCCCCTGAAGAGATCATTTGATAAGGAAGGTAAAATATCCAAAAACTGGCCCAGGAGATGGATTTAAATTCTCTCAAACAATTCTAAGGTTTGAGCTATGAATATAGACACAAATGACTATGACTCCATTCTTCACAAGGTGCTCTGTTTAGTATCATACAGCCCATGAGGTTAGGACACATTGCTAGCAGTCACATGACGCTAGCTAGACAACATTTGACAAACCTTATCCAAGGTGGTGTGGTTCCTGGGGCATTCCTGCAGAGAGCTCCCAAGTCCCCAGCAGGGCTTCTGCTCACTGCAAGGGAGCAGCAGCACTGGAGGCCAAAATGGTGCCTGGCTCCTTTCTGGTTTTTCTTGCCTTGGCAACTGCCATTTGCACAGCAGTTAATTTAGAATAAATGACATTTCAAAGTGCACATTTCTTGTTCCCCCCTTCTGCTATGTAAAGGGCTGGAGTAAGAGGAAATGATTGATAGATTAGAGGAGGGATCCTCCAGAAGAAGGGAAAAGCATGAAAATTCTCTCCACTGTTCCCAGACAAGGTAATGTTCATACAAGAACATGTGGGACAGCAAGAACGCTCTTCCCTTCACCATCTTTTGTTCCCTCCACGCCACTTTCACGTGTCCAGGGGAAGGACAAGGACTTGTAGCTGTTCCATGGCAGTAACAAAGTGCCTCATGGTGATGTTCTCTGCTTCATTCTAGATCTTTTGCAGGGAGAAGTTAAAAGCTGTACCGTTCTCTAATTTTATGCTCTGTGTCCCTGTATACCTTCCTGTTTCCGAAATGCACTGCTTTGGTGCTGCAGCGAGGTGATGCATTGGATGGTGTGGGTGTACTTCGTAGCACTGCGGGTTTTATTACAATCAGATGTGTGCTCATGCCAAGGAAATGGAGAAGGTGGATACGAAGAACGTGTCTTGGGTTGATGTTGGCAGTGTGGTATTGAGAAGGGGCAGGTGTGGAAGAGTGCAGCGCAGCCTTCTAGGCTGGACGTGCCCTTAACTTGGGCGGCGGACATGGCTGGCTCGGGCAGCACGTTCGGCAGGATTCGCTCGCCGGCCCCGCGCCCTCCCAGCTCTGCGGGTATGACGGGCTTTGCGCGTCCGAGCGTTTCGGGGAGCTGGGGCACCTCGACACGCGTCCCATTTCGGCAGCCCGGTGTCGGGGAGGGGGCTCGGCGGGGCTGAACCTCCGAGCGGGGCTGGGCNGTAGGAGGAGACGGGGCGCTTTCACTCCTGCTGACTGCTGAGGCAAAAGGCAGAAAAAGGAGGAGGGGAATAAAAAGTAAAGAGGGGGGAGAGAGAGTGAAAGAAAACTAAGCCCAGCTTTTGCCGGTGCTGCTTGGATTGGATCTGGTTTGAGTTTCCTCTCTGCTGGCTTGAGCAGCAAGAGAAGGAGGAGTGGGGGGAAGTAACTCGCTCACTTTTCCTCTGAAGCTTTAGCAAACGTGCTGGTGCCTGTGCTGGCGGGGAGCTGCCCGGGTGCAGTTTCCTCGCAGCTTATTGCTCTCAGTTTCTAGAGAACTGCCTGGACTTCTCGAGGACCTGGAGGAAAAAGGCATCACAGACCTGACAGTTGCTCACTGCCTATAGACTTGTCACATTTTTTTGTTTTTTTTTCCTAGGGGATTCTTTTTTAAAAATATTTTTCTCCCGTGTCTCAGAACAGCAGTTCCTTGGGTGGCTCTGAAATCCATTGCTTCCTTAACAACTTCGGGAGATATTTTTTAAAACTTTTGCCCCCCTCTCTTCTGTTTTCATAGCCAAAAAAAAAAAAAAAACCAAAAAAAAAACCCCAAAGAAAAAAGGAGAAAAAAAGATAATCCTTTTGGGGGAGGGGAGATGTTCGTGCTGATGTGGAATAAGTGCTCCTGCTGTCTCCTCTTACTAGCCGCGGTCCTGATCGTGGAGAGCTCCCAGCTAGACAGCTCCAGCTCCAAGGTGAACTCCATCAAGTCCACCCTGATGGGGGAGGCTCCAACTCAGGCAACCAACAGATCTGCAGGCATCCACCAGGGACTGATGCTTGCTAGCAGTAAGAAGGGCAAAATGCTAGAGCAGATGGGAAAACCTCCCAAGCACTATCACCGGCAAGGAGAGGTAGGACATCGCTTCATTGCTCGAGTGTCTGTCTGTGTGCTGTATGTAAATAATTGCTAGTCTTCCCCCTCACATTGTTTTCAGAGCTTTAATGTGCTAAATTAATTAATTTACTTCATTGGGCTTTTCTGGACTATATAATCTCATAATAGGTGTAAAGAACTGTGCAAGTGGGAGGTTTAAGCCATTCATCTTTCTCTGTAGGGTTAATAACTGATGGAAGAAAGAGCAATCTAAAAAACTATCATCTTCAGCATTTCTTTTTTTTGATTCCTTCAAAAGGCTGCCAGAAGCCAAGGCAGAAATTTCTTGTTAACTCTCAAGACAGTAAATGAGTTGAATTTGAATAGGTGAGGAAAATTTGAACATGAAGTAAAAATTCACAGCAGTGTAACAAACTTGGTTTTAGAAATCGCACCTGGCAAGTTGATTTCTGGTATCTTTGTCCTTGGTGAGAATAAAAAAGCATGCTATCCCTGTGGTATTCTTTAAGGTACAGTCCTTTTATTAATAAGACAGAACACTAGACAGAATTCTAGGTATCTTGTCCAGAATATGCTCCAGTGATTGTGGAAGTTTTGTTTGGTTATGAGAGTTTGAATGTAAAGAAGATAGAAAAGGTTATAGAAAAAAAAAAGAAGATTAAGGGGAAAAAACCCCAACACCCTGACTTGCTTGTGCAGTCTTCTTTCCTCTCTACCCTGCCTGGAAACTTGCAAGTCTGATAGAAAATAATCTTCATTCAACTGTCTTTGTGCTAAACTGTAAAGCAGCATTTTAAGTCATCAGTCCTGTTCTTCCCTCTCAAGTCTTAACTTGGATGGTACAAATGTTACATGTTGTGATGTTGAAAGAGGTAGACTTCTTCAGAAAATGTAGGTTTTATTGGGTATTATTAGTATCTCTAAATACAGCTGCTTTTCATAAGCAACAGTGTAGCAGCAAGAGAGCTGCCAACATTCAGCACTAAAAAGACAAAATACTCAATGCCTGAAGGGTCTGTACTTGCTTAAATTTTCCTTATAGCAGCAGAGAAGCTGAAAATTCAAGTAATTCACTGAATTTGCTAAAGTGTTTCACATCAGCTTCCTAATAATTGAACGTTATAATTTGGTTTTGTGTGCAGGCATAGTAACAGTAGTGGTAGTTTTGGCTTTTGGATGTGAGAAATTTCCAAGCTTTCTTTCCCTAGCCACTCAACTGCTTTATAATTTACCCAGAATTTGGTTGCCTCTCCTTACCTCTAAGCAAAGTTTAGCAAGAGATGCTGTGATGAGGTTTCATATTACTAAAGTACTGTGCTCTTCTCTAGCTCACATTTTACTAATTACAATTACATTACTATGTTGAATCACCTTGAGGAGATAGAGGTGCCCAATGCACCTTCTGATACGTTCTCCTTGGATTTTCTTTTGTTTTCAACGCATTCACAAAATGTCCAAATACAAGACTTATATTCCCACTGAGTGTTAGCACTCTCATGAGTTTTGTGAGTCTGTGCTGCCCAGCTTTTGCCTTTTGGAGAAGTCTTGCCACCTTTTCCTGTGTACAACATCCTCAGCGCTTCACTGTGTATCCAGCGCAATGTTGAGAATAATTGATTATAGTTCACCCACTTCCTGCAAAACGATTTGTGCTATGCACTGGTTGTATTTGCAAGATTTGCCCCTAACTTACCAGCCTGGACTGGGATTTCTGGGTGCTTCTAGTTACTGGCATGAACTCACAAGGCACACTTCAAGTGGGAGAGAGCAGTATAAGTATCTGTAGTGGTAGAAGAGATGTCATGCATGTTAAGATTTCATGTTTGTAGCATAAGCAAAGACCCCCAGAGAATTGGTGGCTGTGACTCCCAGGGAGTGAAGCCTGACCTCCCATCAAGGGCTGTCAGCACTGAATTTACCCTCTCTGCCTGAGATTCCGTCCCCAGATCCTGCATGGCCTCACACCGATGTATGTGAAAATGACACAGATTTGCTCCCAATAATTCTAGATGCTACTTTTGGCCATCTGCCTGAAGCAACAGAGTTAATGCAGAATGGCAATAAAAAGAAGAAAAAAAAGGGAAAAGACAAGGAAAAGAAAATGAAAGAGAGGAAAGAAAAAAGAAAAAAGAGAAGAAAAGAAAAAAAGAGTATCTTTTGTGAAAATGCTTTTTCTTTGGTGTTACTTCCAGCTGTAGGGCTGGTAAGCCGCTGCGATTTTTAAGAGCGGTGTCATGTATATCAACCAATTAAGACATGACATTTTCATAATCTTTTTTAAAATATTCTCTTACTAGGTTAGTGCTTAATTTGTTTAGATTATGGGACTTTGCACTGAAGTTTACCATGCCACTTGCAAAAGAGCAGGCCTATGCATTTCTTCCTAAAACTATCTGTTGAATTAGTGGAATTTGTAATGTCTCAAAAGTAAGAGTATCTTTTATATCTTGGCAACATTAGGTGGTGAGTTGAGTGTCTTGTTTACAACTAGGAAATAGTTTTAATAAGGACCAAGGAGATGCATGTTAAAGAAAAATTAATAGAATTTTGCTGTTGTGAGGTCTCTGAGCTGTGCTTTCAGGTCTGCACATACACGTGGTGGAAATCACGAAAACTGATGAAAGGACCATCAGCCTACAACCTGCTTGCTTTTCAATTATGTTAATTCTCAGGACTAGGAGCAACTTGGGAGTGTTTAATCAGCAATAAATCAACCGATACAATAGTTCATGGCTTATCTGGAGTGTTGATGTTTTTCAGCTGGTAGTTACAGTGCTTCTGCCCAGAAAGGGAAGATCCAGCGCTCTTTTGTCAGGCAAAGTTCCAGTTTAAATTAATGAAAATACTCACATGAGCAAAGCAAGTTGATCCAGCTTGCAAAGAGACTGGCGGGGCAAATGTGGATTTTAGTAAGACTTAACATTTTTATGTCTTTCTGAGGAATATTATTTATTTTCTGGTCTTATTCCCTTTACTGCCTTGGATCAGCAGAGAATGAGAAGCACTGATGTGCTAAATCGGTGAGATTTCATTCTCTTCACTGTTCTTTACTGTCACTGCTGCTTTTCTTTTCTACAAACTGTTAATATTTCCCCAGTTTCACAGAGACTCAGAAAGCGTCTACAGCATTTGCACAAGGGAAAAATATGCTCAAAAATAATACTGTACAGTGCATGCTAATCTAGGTTACTTTGGGGATGTCAGGATTATGTATTGTCAGCTATTTATTTCCTTTAAAAACTTGATTTAGAAAAACGCTTCTAGGGACATCCAACACCTCAGTTCTGTGACCTGTCTGTGAAAGTGTTCTGGATATATCCCCTCTCTAGGAAAATATGATAGAGTGAACAGGGTCATAATTGACAGTGAAGACAGATTAATTTTTCTGTGTGTTAGCTATAGCTTCCACTGTATTTGGGCAAGGTCTCCCACGTGAGTGCTCTAGCTCAACTATAGTGATGCAACCTGAAAGGAAAAATAGAACATACTGTATGGTGCTTGAAAGGAATAACCTTTCCACAGATTCCTAGTTGGTGACTTTGTAGCCTCTTTAATTCACTTCACCTTCTTTTAGACTTCTTGCCTCTGGGTTTTAGTCCCCTCTCTCCTCTGAGATGTGTCCCCTCTATGAATGCTGGGGGTTTGCATGCCTTCACAGTCAATCACCTTTAATGATCTGGTAGGCTGTGACCTACAAACTTTATTTCCAGCTGTTTTCCTTCTTTAATCTATGGGTGCTATTATCTTCTTCCCTTCCCACCTCCTGGCCACAAGCTGTCATTTCAGCTTATTCCCCAGCAAAATGTGTCTCTCATTCCCTTTTTCCCTTTGCTGCTGCATAGCTGTTTGGGTTTGTGCTTCCCATTGAGACTTTCCCTTCCCCAGGAACATAATTGGAGCAGTAGCAATGAAGGGAAGAACTGGGACATCCAGTAGAGGGAACTGGCACATCCATGGGGCTGACTAAGAGATAGTGAGTTCTGGAAAAGGGAGAGAAGAGTGAAAAGCTGGGACAAGTTTTAGTGCTGCAGAGGCACAACAGACAGCTATCAGATAAGCCTTAGTATTCCAAATGCACTTGGTTTAATGTTAAGATGTGTTTATTTTTTTTAAATTCTATTGCAGTTTGAGCTAAGATGTTCGAGACCACAGAAGCCAAACCAAAGAGGCATTTATTCAAATGACTAATTTGATACCGATCTCATACCTATTAATGCGTGGACATACATGTGTTTCTTGGACAGGACATAGTTACCCACAAGGACTTGCTAGAAAATGTTTGGATGACGTTTTGTAGTGAGTAAAACAGCATGAGATGTAGTAATTGAATGCAGTGCCCTGACAATGTTACAATAAAATGTACCAAAGACACCAAAAATGTAACCACAATATCTTAAATAGCTAACAACCAAGACAGTAAAAATTATTTCTTCATGGGATTAAAAATAAATTAATTAAAATAGCTAGAAATTACATCCAGCAATAGCTGCCTTTCATTTTTTTTAATTAAAAAAAATACAGAATTGCTAAATCTGCAGAGGCCACGAGAGAATTAATTCTTTGCTCTTGCTGTTTGGTGTTAGAAATCTGGGTGACATATTGGTTTACTGGCAGCAGTCTTGCTAAATAACCTACTGGCTTCCCTCTTAATTGCAAAAAATGGGTTGCAGAATATTATCTCCTTCCTGGGTCATGTTTGGTGTCCCCTTCAAATTGTTATTATTAACTGATGTCATAATATAGAGCAAAAGTTCCTGTAAAGCAGCTTTACTACAAGTATTTCCTATTATCTTTGCGACAATGCCTAGAAAATTTCTAGAACTCTGATGTGCTGCTGGGTGTGCAAGTACTTAGGAAGAGTCAATTTCTGTATGGAAAGTCTGTCAGAGCTTAATGACAACACAGAAGATGATGAAGCATGATTCCATTTTCCCCTCAGAAAAGTGAGTCTGATTAACTCATTATGTTTGATTAACTGATGCTTTGCAGATGCAAATATAGCACAAGTTTAATTTTGATCTTAATTATCTCAACACCGGATGTATCTTGCAAGCACTTCGTATCTCATGGCTTGTCAATAGAGCCTTTGGTCGTTTTACACTTGTACTTACAAATGCCTCACCCTCGAAATGTCGTTCAGGAGGAATTTAGCTCTGCAAAGGAGAAGCCTCATGAAGCTTCTGCTTCTGTTTGGTTTTCCAGCATGGCTTTCCTCTCCAGGTTTTGTATATCTGCTTATTTTTTTTAAGCATATCCAAACAAGTTTTATATATATATATGTAAAAATGTTAATTTGGAGAACACCTTCAAAACAGAGAGCTTCCCCTCCTGCATGTGCTTGCCAAGGTCCCTACCAAGTTCATGCTACCGCCTGCATGCACGCACTGGTTGTGGCTGGCAGGAATCAGAGTGTGGTAGGACACACCTGAAGCCAGCAGGCTCTGCTTGGCCCATCATTGCCATGGGGCTTGTCACCGTGTCCTGTGGAGCTTTGTGTTGGTTTTGGCACCACAGTCATGAAATGTTTAAGATGGATTTAAGGAGCTGAAGTTTGTATGACACCACAGACATGGTGGAGAAAGCTAGAAGCCACCATTCTGCTCTGCCTGCACTGGTAAAATTCCAAGTGTATTAAGAATTTTGTATTTATTCCTTTTTTTAGTGAACTGAAGATAATTCTTTTGAAATCTTTGTCTTTTACTGCTGTGTTCTAGGTGGTGTTTCTGGTACTTTTAGGTTGAAACCTATAGGAAGCTTCTATGAGCTTAATATCCATGGGTGTGAAAGGCCAATACAAAAGCCAAGATCAGAAAGTTTGTTTTGCTGCTCTTTTAAAATGAATTTTGCCTGCAAAAGTTTTTATTTTCATTAGAGATCATGAACTTCATCTCATCTTTTTTTCGCCAAGTATAGGATGTGCACTGGCAGTGTGTGTCCCCAAAACATGACTTTTCTTCGGTGTAACTCTTTCCCTTTTTGGCTGAAGGTCAAATTTATTCTAATGGAAATTGTAATGAACATCAAGCAATTTTCAAATTATAATGAAATGTGAAAATAGATTATTTATGGTATTTCCAAGCTAATTGCAGAATCCTTTGCTCTAGAATGGGCTACAGAAAGTAGTGTTAGAGAGTGAGCGAGATGGCTTAAAAGGATACATATGTTCATACAAAAGGACAGCGTAATAATAAATCACAGCAATCTTCAAATAAAATAATGAGTTTTTTTCATCTTGGTTACAGTTTTTTGGGGATAGGCCTTAAATCCATCTATGATTTATACATTTGTGTTCACACAAACAGAACTTGAGTTATGAAAATAAATGCAATACAAACACACAGTGGGAACATGGAGTTCACTCATTCAGCAGCTATTTTGTTCTTACTAACAGAAAGAGCAGAGCATTGCTACAAAAAAATTTTAAAAAGCTTAAAAGTTGTTGGGTTTCCCCCCCTCAAAGCACATAAGCACACAGTTCAGCCCCTTGGGACTTTCTTAAAGCTAAGCTTTGATATGATTGAATTTTCATATGCATAGTAATGAATCTTTGAGACATGCATGTTGCACATGTGTAGTGCAAATGGCACTGGTTTAGCATTTTTAGCAGTAAGCAAAGGCAGACTGCTCTGCACATGCTTGGGAATGAGGTGTTGCTTCACTCTGCAAGCCCTCTGCCTCATTCTCTGTGCATCATGTAAGTGTGAACCAGGCTGTGCATGCTTTTAAAAGCATATTTATCGGTCCAGTGAATGAGAGGACAGGGTTCAGTTCTACGTGTTTTGGCAGCTTGCCTTGAGTAAAGCAGTGACTTGCTGTCAGCATGATCTCCTCTCTGCAATCTGAAATGACTACAGTGGAGATCTCTTAAAGGAACTGCGAACACAATACGGTGATGTTGCAGCAGGAAGCTTTTATTCTTGGAATCTCATTCTTAACTGGAACAGCATCAGGGAAAGTAGTGCATCTGGTGGGGGAAGATGTCCTTTACTTTTCCTTTTGCACAGAGCAAGGCAGCTCCCCAAACTGGGTTAGTTTTTGGTTTTTTTTTTGCTATAAGTTCCTACAGAAAATGGTGCACCTCTTCTTGGCAGTCTGAAAAGATACTAAACTGGACATTCTGCTGTGGCCTGACCTGTCAGGATTAGTACATACTGCACTGTACTTGCCATATTTCTTTGTTTCTTTTCTTTTGGCTTGAAAATGAGAGCGCAGAGCCCTCCCACCCAGTTTGTTGTGGACTCAGGATGCTGTTTTCTACCTCAAAAAATAAAAGTTTGTGTTTCTTTCTATCTTCTGGGGTTTTAGGTTGCCCACACAGCAACTGAGCTTAGTCTTTTATTCTCCCTTTGGTAGGAGTACTGGATGTGTACTTCCTTTCTTTATTTTTCAAAAATTATCTCCCTGTCATTCTTCAGGAGGGAGGGAAGACAGGACATATCAAATGGTCATGTTTTACCAGACCTGCCATTCTTAAATTTCAGTTTATCATCCACTGAGGTAGCAATAATGACACCATCTGGCTCACATAACCAACCACTCTGTGTGAACTGAACACTATGGGGTTGCCCAGGGAGACTGAAAGTTGTCCTTTCAGACCTGTTCAGTTGCTGTTACTCCCAACAAAGCTAAATTTCCATTTGTATATTATTCATAACCGATTCCTGTGGTAGGGTGAGAGAGTGTGGGTGTAGGTCAGAATTCAGGAATGGAAATTTTGGGAACCAAGGAAGGACCATGAAAACAGGAGGTTGCCATCCGCTCTCCACACTTTCTCCATATGGAACCAAATGTTGATGTTGCCTCATGTCATCTTACAGGTAAAGAGAAAAACTGCCTAGGCTTAGAAGTCTACTTTATAGTTTGGTGGCAGTACTAAACTGCTTAGCTGCATACAATGTTTTGTAATTGTTAAAATAAATACAGAGTTTTTAAAATGCTCTTTAGGAATGCTTGTAAACTTCTGTGCTTGGATTTGTCCCCATTGCTATCTTCCAGACATCCCACTCCTCGCCAGGAAAATGGCTTTTTAACAAGAAGAATACTCTGGAAATTACTTTCTGAGAGGGTCCTGGCCACAGCAGCTGCAACAAATTGCCACTGAACTTCAGTCCCAATTGTTTTTTATTGCTAAAAGGATAAGTGACCAAGTGAATACTTGTATGATAGCTTCACAACAGTTTATTAAGTATCGAATTGTAGTGTGTGATCTTGTCTAACCAGAAGATTAAGGTTTTCTCTGCGGAGAAAAATTTCTCTCAGACTTTGTACCGATGCTTAAGCTGCAAGAGGGTGAGAAAGTCCTGCCAGTTCCAAACTGTTCTGTGGTTAGGCTGGCTTAGGGGTTTCCTCTGCTGGAGCTGGTCAGTGATGTCAGCACAAGCAGAGCTATAACAGCATGAGGCAGCTGAGAAGTCACAGCACCACAATCCATTGCACGTTGGTCTACCTCCTGCTGAGGAAACAAGTCCATGGGGAGCACTTCCTGAGCAAGAGGGTTTTGAGTAGCAGCACAGCTTCAGCATGGCTCAGATTATGCTAGCTGGGAAGCATTTTTGGTATGATTTTCCAAATAAGCAACACAGGTCAATAAAGGACGGAGCAAAACCTTGAGATGGTACAGGAGGCATGCCTGTGTCCTTGAGCAGGATTTGCCACCTGGAAAGGAGGTGCAGGTCTGCATGCCCTCCTCTCGGCCTCTCTGCTCTAACTTTGAGGATCCCTCCTTCCCCAGACATGCTGGCCTCACTGTCACTGCTGTAGCTTTGGGGCTTGGGTTTGGTTTTGTCCAATGCCTTTTAAAGGATGATGCCTTTTCTTAAGCACTATCCTCTCAAGTTATCAGTGAAGAATAGATAAGACAATCTTTATTTCAGGCACACATGTGCACTCCAGGTGTGAAGGGAACTCTTAAACTGTTTATGAGTGCACAAAGCCCCATGAACAAAGAGGGCAGAAAAGAACGTTGTCATTTTAAGGAAAAATATGTTTTAAGGCCCTGTTAAAAAATAAAGCCAAAACAGAGCTGCAAATGGGCTGCAGATTGTCTGTGTAAGAGGGATTAGCACTCTGAAAATCTTTGATAGGCTTGTGCCACAGGCAGTCCCAGTTAGCCAAGATGCTACTTGACAATGGAGGGGGTATCCACTGTCAAGCTCTTGTCTTGGAGAGCTACTCACAAAATCCTCTTCCAATAGGCATACACAGGTGAGTAGGATAGCACTGCCTTAACTGTATTTTAAGTGTTTTGGATGACTAGAAGTCAATGGAGACACTGTATGAAAGGTGTGATTAGTGGGGTGTGAGTTCCAGATCTGGATGCCCTTGTCACTTTTAAGTTTGGTGGGGTTGAAGTCTATTTTACTGTTAAAGGGTCAGAAGGGTCAAGGATGACTAAAATGAGAGAAAACACATTATTTTAACAGCCATGTGAGAATATCTTAATTTGTTTGGAACAGCTTTCAGGTACACTGAGGGTAGCATCCATAATGGTGGTGACAATTCAGTACCCAAACAAAAGTGATGTAACTCACTCCCCTCCAGCACTGTTTTCCAGCAGATGCACCAAAAAAATTTGGCCATAGACACAAGTTCATGCTGCCAGAAATGCTACACTTCAGCTCTTTGCTCTGCAAAATATGCTGCTTTATTGCCCTTCTTATCCAAGAAGTGCCACACACTTCTGTACAGAAAGCCATCTCAAAGGTTTGGCCCTGTTTACTGACAGGATGAGTTTGAAATTAATTTATATACCTAACTCCCTGAATGTTTTCAGTGGGAATTGGGTTCTGCATGCATTTAGGGAATGTAGTCATGCTCTTTTCCATGCACAAGAGAAATTCAGAGGTGGTCGTCTGTCTGAGACTCAGTGCAAGGCATGCTCCGGGACAAGGACCTCTCTTCTCTTTCATCACCTGTGTAAGGTAGTCTGAGTTTGGTCATCAGAATAATTTGTTATAACTATTATTACAGAAAAGTTTAATCAGAAAAATTTGTGCTGTTCCCTCAATGATGAAATAATTATATAAAAAATCAGTTATAGATCATATCTAATGTAGACATGGTTATGCTGGCCCTCCTCTCTGGGTTACAGTCTTTATCCAGAGTAACTTTTTTCTTAAACCAGCTTTTTTTTTTTTTTATTTTTCCCTGTAAAACTGGACATGGATGCAGAGATGTTGCAAGGAGAGCTGTAGTGCTTGTCTTTAATGAGCCTCTTCCTGACCCACCCTGTGTAAAGCAGTTGACACATCATGTGTTGTGCAGCTGGGACGGCTACCCTGGCACATATCTCTGATATGTGAACGTTTTGACTTTGGCCTTTTGGAAGCACTGGTCCCATGCTGTTCTCCAGAGTCGTATTTAAGTCATTTCCCAGATACTGTGGATATAGGGCCGGTAGGAGCAAAAGCTGAAGTGGAATTCACGGGTACAGATTTAGCTGATTCTGTGAAAACAGATTGCACAATACAGACTGACAGTTTCTAGATTTGATTTTCTCTCTTTCCTTGGTTTGACCCCCAGTGCTCCTTCTGTCAGCCGGCCAGTATTTGGTTCTGAAGTTGTAGAGTTTGTGTGTTGTATGTGTGAATGTTTTTTTTTTTGTTTCAGTTTTTTTCTGGGATTGTTGTTTTACTTTTGCAATGTAGCCCTTTACATTTGAATTTTACCCCTTGATCAAAGGGCGGGGCAATTTCTGTGAGACAGCAGCTGGAGGGCTTGAAGGATGCTGGGGTGGTGCAGGGTGATGCACACTGCTGAACAGTCTGAGCAGACAAGAGCAGCCGTGGACAAAGTTCATGCCCTGTCAGTGGAACAATGCACATCTCTGTCCCTGTAATATGGGGAGCTCAGCTGCTGCTGATGGTCTTGACTCTACTGGCAGTGTTTGTTCTTGTATGCTTTGACCATTTGTTAGTAAAATGGTCACTGCTTTTACTTTTGATCCCCTTCTGTCCTAAATGCCCCTATTGTCCGGAAATAAATTTAAAGAGTAGCTACTAGAGGACATTTTGTGAACATTTGCTTCTTCTGAAGTTCATTTTAATGGTATGTTTCACCTGAATACTTTTCAGAACAAAAAAATCTCTAATGCTTTTCTGTCCTGACAACGTGTGTGAGGCTGAGGCTTCCTTCTTCGTCCCAGCCTACCTCACAAAACACTATTAATACACAGCCTTAATCATATTTGCAAGTAAAATGTCAAAGTTAATCTTTCAAAACAGCATTTTTTACCAGACTAATGACAGATCAAAATCAAATTACCCCATCTTTGCTCTTCAAATACTTGTGCCAATGGAGCTATAGCTCAAGTACAAAAACTTTAAAGAAATGGAATTGCCAAGGTATAACCCATTTCGTAACTGATTAGAATAACTGATAACTGATCAAAAATAAGCAGGATTAAACTACCCCATTTCACTATACAGGGAGGCTATGAGCAAAGCTTCACATAAACCTTTCAGGACTGATGCTGTTCAACTTATTGGCAAATTTTCTGGAAAATGGACACAGAAATTTTTACAAAAATTTATTCACAACAGTAAAAACTTAAGTGGACCACAGAGTTGCAGTACATGCCAGTATACTGACCACCTGAGAGATAAGTCCTATGGGTAAAATTCCATTTCTAATAGTGTAAAGCAATATAATATGGCACCATGTGATGGCAATTTGGCACATAAGTGATAACCTGTAATTTAGAGTCAATTTAGCTATCTTTCATGGTGAAGCAGCAGCAGAGAGACAAAAATTAAATACTAAGAACATATTAAAAAAAATCCAAGTGGAATATCAGGAAGTGAAAAAAAGAGGGCATTTTTAAACTCGTTCTAATCTTATGATGCTGAATAACTGTTAAAAGACATAAAAGCAGTCCAGATTAAATGGGATGAGAAGGGATGATCATAACACCAGAACTGCTTAAACACAGGAGAAAGTAAATAGAATGCAAAGACCCAGTTTGGAAAAGGGATGCCCATGGGAGAACAGGATGGAGAGAAATAAAGTACTGAAGAGTCAGAAGAAGGTCAATGGGGAGCAATAGCTCAGTGTTTGCTGTAGAAGAAGAGCCAAGAGCAGACAGTGTGAAATTATCAGACGGCCAGGAGCTACTTTTTCATGTGGTGGAGCTCATGGCCACATGATGCTGTGAGAGCCACGTGTGGGAACTGCTCACATGGAGAGGAGACAGGCATAGAGATGAGAGATGGCACTGGTAGGTACTGAATTTCCAGCCTCAGATGTGTCTAAGTGGCTGTTGGCTGAAGCTGGGAGAATGCAGCTGGGAGAAGTCCTTCTGTGCTTGCCTATAATCTTATTCCTCTGAGTATTTGCATCTAGCTGGATGCTGGCCTGGCCACTTTTCTCTGATGGTTATAGCTACTTTTGTGTACTTATGCAGTTAATAATTTTTTTCAACAAAAAAATCAATAATTTTTTTTATCAGTATCAAAAGTAGCCCAGCTTGTGCCTCAGTTTATCAGGAAACTTAAGCATATCTGGTTCAATGTAAGCATTTGTGTTTTGTGTACTTCTGTTAGGATGTGCATATACAAAGATTATGCAAAAACTTAACTACTGAGTTGAACCCAATCCTTGGGTCTATGACAGTGGGCACTGATTTTCTTATCCTCTCCAATGCCCATGGACATCAGTGTTAACACTCCCATGAATGCCAGTGTGGCTCTGTTATCCACATTTTTAGTCAAAATGTTAAATAGTCCAAAGAGATTGCTGCAGCAAATGGAAAACATGACTGCAATGAAAAGGAAATGGAAAAAAGAAGAAAGAGGCAAAGAGGCTTAGAACAGATTTACAAAGTATGTATGATACACAAGTCGGGAGACTTTTCAAAGATTTTTGCTAAAATTTAATCAGCTACAGAAGTAAATACTTTCCAAAAAGGGTAAGATTTTCAAGTCATTCTTTACTCAGAATGAAGATTGTTGGGGTTGGGAGGGTGTCTTTTTGCTTTTCTTTCTAATTTCTTCAAGAATTTTTCTAAGGAGTAAATCCTTCTCTTGCAAATTATCATTATACACAGGGCTGCATATCTTCAAATTTTTGAAAAGTCCAATGTTTCCAAAGTTGTTACAGTTTTGATGGAAGCTACTCTCATGCCAGGGAGGTACAGGGTTGGTTGGCTCTGTCTACAAATAGATAAAAAGAGTTGAGGACAAAGAACGACTCAGGGTTACAGTCAAACTCCAATAATCTCCTGTTTTATCTTTGAGGACAATTTGACCAGAGATTTTAGGAACCTAAATAGAATTCACAGTGTTATAAGTGCTGGTATGTGTGTGTTTGTGTGCATGTCTTTCCGTGCTTTCACCAGATCCTTCTCTGCATCAGGCAAAAGTTGGAGTTCACAAAATATTGTGTTCCCTCTGTTGTCTTCCCCTTGCAGCAGTCTCTCTCTGGTCATCACCTCTGACTTAATGAGTATTGGTAGTATTAAAAAAAAAATTTAAACCCTCCTTTGATCTTCTCTTCCACCTGCAAACTCCAAAAGAGTTAAAAGCCATGGTTAACACACATGTTTAAATACTTTGGCATTCAAACTTGGATTCCAACCATGCAGGTTTAGTAAAAAACTTGGCAGGGCTGCTGCCTCTCCACTGTGTTTAACAGCAAGGTGTGACATCTTGTGACCAGTTGATTGATGTGAAGGTGTGAAGATACTTGATGCATTTATGGGTAATGCACTACATGAATTTTGGTAGATGGGACCAAGTCCAGTCTGCTCCCTTCTCTAAAGCAGACGTGGAAAGGAACTTGCTATCCTGAACTTGTCTGCTTGCTAAAATCTCTGACACCTTTTTTTGCTGGTGAAAAAAAATCCCAGCTAATAGTGTGTATTTGTTCATTCTGCTGGTTTTGTGCATATGGTGTATTAGCTTTCTGAGCAGAGTGTTTTCATTGACTCTGTGAAATAGTATTTACAAGGCCACAAATGCTTTGTTAGTTGGACTTCAAGCATAATATTTGGTTGGCTCAGTCATCAGTTATGCTAAATTTCTATGGCATTGATTCCAAAAACCTGTCAGTGTATGCCATCTGAATTTCCCCATCACGTAAAATGCTCCTCTTTGAAACAAATATATGATATTTTAAGGAACTAAAAACGTTTGGAAGATGATAACATAGATGACCAATCCAAACATTTACACAATGGGGAATATTTTTAGAGAAGAGAAACACAGAAGAAATTAAATTTCATAAAGTTTAATAGGAACTGCACAGGTTGAATATGATCCTGCTCAAGGCAATATGCTTTTAAGCAGTAGCTTTTTTAAACTTGCCTTTGAATATTTTTATTTTTAAAGATGCATACCTAACATAAAAAATTCTTGGAATAAAAAGAAGCTGTTTTTTTCTGTTTAGTTGTTCAATGTAAAAAAAAAAAGGTGCTATTTTCAAACTGGTACAGATTCTAAGCAGAACAATATCATAATTTATTGCAGAAAGGAAGAATATTTGTTTTGAGAACCTGCATTTGCTCTTGAATCAGCAGGTTATGCTGCATTCATTTTGTATCCTTCTCAGCTTTAATGCTCTCTCATCCATCTCTTTCTGATATTATATTAAATTCTTGAGTGTATAGAAATTTAGGTTCCCAGGACTCTGAATTAGACTGGAACTCAATTCATCTGACAGACTTTGGAGACTGGGACTGTAATTCCCAGTTCATTTAGATACTTAATGATCATTCAATCTTTTGTGTTTCTACTTGCTCACTCACTTTTTACACAGTAGGAGTCAGTCAGTCTTCAGATCAGAAGCATATGGTACCCCTCCAGCAGACAAACATTTTCCACCAACATTTTGAAGAGAATGAAAATCTAAATAAATAACCTCCAAGGCTGAAAGCAGCCTATTCACCAAACAGTAATTCCACAGGAAAAATAAATGTTCAGCAAAGTGATCTTTCATTTGAAAATTGGATCCAGACTCTACAGACCGAGAAGGGTGAGCAACTGTGTCATATGCGGCGCAATGCAGTTTGTCTGCAAAGTGTGCTGCCACAAGGTACTGATGTTCTGCTTATGGGGAAAAGCAACTTGGGCAAAAGTTAAACTGCTTGTTTGTCAGCAAACTGTTGAAATCGTGGTACTGTGAATGTTGTCCCTCATGAATTATAAATGGTTAATGTGTATGGACCGTCCACCAGCTAGTTCAAAACAATGCAATTCAGGACAGATTCATCTTTCTACACTTTGCTTTGAAAAGTGTAGATTTTTGTTCTTTGAAGAAAGATGTCTGAAATCATTATGTCTGAAAGGCAAACAAAAATTAGTCTTTTGGGAAGGTCAGACACATAGTTCCATGTTTATATTTTGCTCTAATATTGTAGTTTCTTGGTAAATTAATCATTGCTGCCTTGTTTTTTTGCAAGGAAAGGAATTCACTTCTTCCATGGAGCTACCTGTAGTAGTAGTAGTAGTAGTATCTTACTGAGGATGGAGGGAGGAAAAGTAGTGTAAGGACTTAAGGGCCAGTTATCCTGTCAAAATGCAGTGTTATAACTTGGCTGCTTCTTCAAGCAGCCATGTGAATTTGAAATCTAAGAGTTCTTCTCTGAAAAGAAAAATCACTGAAAGCTATCATAACTTAGAAAATCTCATTCTTCCTGAGTTGCACTGATTTTTTTCCACTTGTGCGAGTCATCTGAATTGAAAGGAAATTTCAACAATACAATAATTGTAAGTTTGTAATACTTATAAGAGCTAAATCCAATATCTTTGTGCTTCAGGCTAAGGTGAATTTGTGCTTAAATTGATTTAGCAAGTGATCAGTCAGAAAAAGATTTTAAGAAGGTAACGAAAGCATTTCTACCTTTAAAGTACTTACAAAATTTTAGCCAAGGATATAATTTTAGGGGTGGTATAGTAAAGACAATATCTATAATTTTCCTGCTGTAATAGCATATGCTAATTTGATATTTTTTATGTTATATATGACTTATATATCTGTACATATATGGATATATACTAAGACCATTTATCATATGTGGATTAAGCAGCAAGTTTATAATTTACTTTCTGGGTTTTATTTTCCCAATACTGTGTTGTTCTTAGAACTGCTTTTGCAATCTCTAGTATCAGGAAAAGGGAAAACACCATAAAAGAAGTTCAAGAAGTATTGATAAAGACCCAAAACCTTCAGTTCTTGTTAGGGGAAAAAATCCTTAAAGAAATTAGGTCTTTTGAAAACGAAATTATTCATGATTTTAAAAGTAATTATTCAGTCCTACTAAATGCTTAAAGCATAGCAAATTTCCTTTTCTAAATAGTTTTGAAGGTAAGGTTGGAGCCTGGAAAAAAAGTAAAATTATTATAAAACAGATTGCTTTAAAAATGGCATAATGTGCTTTCATGTGTATTGTTTTCCAAAGTTTAAACTTAGTCAGTTCACAAATGGGATGAGAATTATTCTATCTCTTGGAGATTAAACCTTTCCTGAGATCAGGCTGTGCACTTTTTCTGGTTCACTCATTAACAATAGTAATAATTTTGTGATTGCTTTTTGGTCAAGAACTTTGTTCTTTATGCTCATAATAGAGAAGATTACCGTCTGGATTTAGGTTAATAGGTGTGATAAATGAGGGGAAATATTTACTGTGTTAAGGAAATTCAGAAAACAACTGATTTTAGATGGATCTGATGGCACAATTTAACATTATCCCTTACTTTAGCAACCTGATTTCAGGTGGAAAGACTAATTAGGACATTTGTAGCACAAAGCTAGTGTTTCTGTGGTTAAAGAAGCATTGTTGAAGTATAAACTAAATTCTGCTTGAAGGGACTGCTTTGATTAGGGTCCCCCCCAAGAAAATAACCACAATAATAATAAATGTAACATTGGTCTCATATAGATGTGCAAGAAATATGAATTGTTGACCACAATCTGATTCCTTGGTACTACTTGTCATATTCTTGTGGAAATTAGTGGGAGATTGCAAATTTCTACCAACAGCAAATCTGGCTCTGCAAATAACTTTATATTCTTTTAATTCCTATCATTTTAAACCACAATGGCACAAAAAAAGCCTGCATTAATTCTTTCCTCTTATAAGTGTGCATCTTGGCATATCTGACATCTAGCAGTAGTTAGAATGCCAGCCAGCCTTCCATGTTTGTTTTTATAAAGTTTTATGTCAGTTTAAACTGCCCTACAAATATGTGTTGTCTTTGTCCTACCCCTCAGCTTCAGAGCCACGTTTTAAAACATGGCTATAAGGGTTGTTTGCTTGTATAGATAGATCTGTTAGCTGGTGTTTCTGTGTTGTGTTTGTCATGAAAACTCATTGGAAAACTCGGTTATATCAAATTATTTCTAAACCACTTCCTACTTGGTAAGGTAAGGATGGGATTGATAAAACAAAGAAGTGTTCATTTGACGTGTGGTTTTGTGACTCACTGGGTAAAACTATTATGCTGTGTGACTCCAGTAGGTTTTCAAACAACATCAAGGAGATATTTATTGGCACCACTGTTTTTGTGGCTCTGAGAAAAGAATAAATAAGTGTAAAGGAACAGCTGTTTGAAGTTCGTCTAGGAGAATTTAAATCCCATATTTTCCAACAATGTGAATGAGTCTGCATTTGAATGCTAAACCAGAAAGGTTTACAGTGCATATGGTACCTATTTGAATTTTTTAAATGTCTAATTTCTGCTGTGGAAATGGAGGCCAGCTTGAGTTATTTATTGTGGGATGCAGAAGGAAATCACGACCCTTTGCAGGGACACGTTAGAATCCCTGCACCATTCAGCCAGTTTTCTCCTGTCACACCTACTTAAATTTTCAAAAAGAAGCTTTAATGTATTGAGTGTGCTCTGGATCTTACTAGTTCCGAGCACTTATGACAGCTTTCAGAGATTGCTGGTGGCTCCCAGTAGATTGTAATTCTAGAAACAGGAGCCTGATGCTAAGCATCACCACCTGTTCCCCATTATTTTCCTTCAGAAGAAAACAATGCAAGTATAAGATTACATACTAATGGAACTCATTTTCACTAAATAGGTACATTTGGTCGCATGTTATTTGGTGGCCCATAAAAGAAAAAGAGGAAAATAGTATGCTGTTTTTAAAAGGGAGAAGCAAATAAAACTTAAATTCAGAGTTTCCTAACTAGGATAGCTAAACCAAATTCTTCCACAGCAGGTATGCCAGTATGCAATATGTAAGTACATACAGATTGCTTGTTGGAATAGCTGTGTTTTCAATTTGATTTGTTGTCATATCCTAAAAGGCTTTGGACTTCATTCATCTCTTTGTGAATTCCCTTTAGAGCTAGATTTGAACCTTTTTGGCATTTGCACTGAATTCCTATTTCTGCTTTGCTTAAAACAATGCAGGTCTCATCTCTAACCAAGGTTTCTCTACTGCCCCTCAGTAGAAAAAATTACAAGCAGATATAGCATGGTTATAATGATACTTGCAAGTTAAGTAGTTGTTTGTTACATTCTGTTATCATTAACCATACACCAGCGTGGTCCCTTGTTATATCTCTGCTATATGGTCATGTGACATGTATCTAGGGAAGTGAAGGAATGTTTAAAATAAACTCATCACTGCTTTTCTTACAGGTGTTAGTATGCACATGTAGGCAGTACATTTTTCAAGCATGGAAGCATGTGTATGTCTCCCTCCCTTGGACTCCTGAACATGTCAGCATTCATGTAGAACCTGTGATAGCCAGTCATGCTTTTAGATGCAGACCAGCCTCTAAATTGTATCTATATATCTGCTTCTTAGCACTTGTTGCTGTTTTTCCTTTTGCTAATATTTTATTCCCAAGACCATTCTAAAAAACAGCTTTTTTTTTTTTTAAGAAGTTTTTTCCTGCTTGTGTTCTCTGAGAATCCATGTCAGACTGTTGGTAGCCTTTCAATAGTCTTGCTTCTTGCAAACTCTTCAGTAAAAAGTGGTGGGTTTTTTGACATAGCATACTTTTTGAAGCGTGTTATTTCCTGAGTTTTGCAAACGAGGTTCAGCAGTTCATTGAATGGCAGCAAATTAAGGGTGACTTTACCTACTTCTTGCACCTTTGGGGAGATGAGATGTTATTAGCAGTGTTTCTTTGCTGTGTTCGTGCTTGGGAGACAAACCCTTCAGTCAGTGATCCCATCAAAATGAATGGGGTCATGTGTGTGGGACACTTTGTAGCTACTAAAAGTAGTTTTCTGGCATAGGTTTGGTGGCTGTATGAGGCAGCCTAAATGGAAGTACTGTCTCAGCCATTATTACCAATGGGAAAGACTTAGGATCAAGCCTTTGATCTGGTTTATTCTCTCAGATGTGTTTGTTCTATAGTATTGGACCGGATTCTTAACTCTGAAACTGAAACTGAGGTTTTGCACAGAGGAAGCAGAAATAGATTTATGGAGTGCTCTATAGCTGCTTTTTCTGAATGAAGTACTGCTCTAATGACATATATTCAGGGACTAGGTTTGTCTGCAAATCAGATTACTTAAGCTTTTAAGAGCTTCATTTCAGATGTACCAAATGGATTTTGGTGGACATCATCAGACCATGACATTACTCAGTACATAGATGACTGAATGTGGTGATTCTGAAAAGTTGACAGACATGGTCTTAGCTTTTCTGTGATCAGAACAAAGCATTTCTATGCCTCTTTTCAAAAGTGTGTCCAAGCTGCTTTAAAATAACTGAAAGTGAATGCTTCCAACCAGCAGAAAATTTACATTTCGTAATTTTTCTTCTGTCATATATAGGCGACCAGGTCTTCAAATCTTTTATCATGAGCTAAGTCTGTAAGGAGTAAATCTATTTTGAAGCTCAGTGAAACCATGGGATCACTGTGGGGACTACTCACATTAGGGAGAAATTACAAGATCATGGCTTTTTAGCCTTTTAATTTACCAAATAACTTTAAAACTTCATTCTGATTTTGGCTGGGAAAGCCCCTTTGTTGGCCAGACACAAAATTTACATCTGTTTACATCAGGTTTTTTTCTCACAGAGCAGATAACAGCAGTGCTGGATTCAACATCTAAAAGCTCTCTGGCAGGATGGGTGCCTGCATCCAGCCTGGTAAGCACTGTAGCTTTACTGTTATTAATGTAGCTTGCTAATAAAAACAGTGATCTGGGAGAGTCATGAGCAGAGTTCTGCCTAATGGAGTCTCATTTAAACTGTGGCTTGCTGCTTTTCTTTTGAACTTCTCAAAAGTCTTTCTTGAGTTACACTTGATAGGAATGATAAGGGTAGAGCCGCACGTTCCTCAGCAAATCTGTAGCACACAGGGTGTTTTTCCACTTAGATGTGTTTGTATTTACATGAAAGTTGGGCCTAAGACAGAGTCTTGTTTCCAGACCAGATGTACTTTGACTTGAAGACTCTAAGATCATTAACTTTGGTTTTTGGTGCATTGCAAACAACTGTGGCTTAGCCATGGGTAAAAAGCAGCTGACATTGAAAAGAAACGATGGAAGAAAGTCAGCAAATGTTTGTATAAATAGCTGAAAGAGGGTCTGGGGAGGATGCAGGCACTTGTATTTTGCTCTTAGCATGCACTCCCTACCCCATCAATCTACAAATGGCTGGGTCTTAGTGGTGTGACAAATTGTTTCGCTGCTTCTAATGCTGATATTTGTCAGTGCCTTCCATCTCGCTTCACTGACTTTTATAATGAAGACTTAAAACAACAGCAGAGGAATAAGTCAGTGATTGCAAGGGGGTGTGTGTAGACCAACTTTGTCCCCTGTTTAAAGAAAAATGGAATAACTGCACTAGGATGTACTTCTTCCTGTTTTTTTCCAAGTCTCATGATCAGGCATGGAAAGTCTTGTTAATACAAGATAAGGAAAAATAAGAAAATATTTGGAAAGGGATGTTTTGGAGCAGAATGATTATGTTCTCTCAGAATGTGTTAGAAAAACATCAAAATAGCAATGTAGTTGTATTTTATGTTCAAGAAATATTCTGAAGTATACACAGGCCTAACTGATAGACAGTGCACTTATAACATGTTTCTGGGGGACTACTCAGTATCCATACTCGTGCTCTTTCACACAGGCCACCTGTAGGCTTCAGCCTGATTGCATTGGTTTAACTGAGGAAAAAAATCTCTTTTATTGATTAAACCTGGATAAATATATTTACATTAGATTAAATCTTTGTAAGTACACTATGTGCTATCTAAAGCTTGAGCTAAGTATTGAGTAATTAATATACCCTATTGTTGCAGCTGAAGATAGCCTGACACCCTCAAACCAAGAATTTTGACTGATCATTTATTTATACTGACAAAGTTTGCCCCTCTAAAATATATTATCTCCTCGTTGTTAACCCTTTAAGATAAGCACTGACTTGCCTTCAGGCCAAGTCCTGAAGAGATGTGCTTAAGTGAGGTTCTTTTGATTAAAATGAGAATAGTGCACCAAAATTACCGATTATGGGTTTTCAGGCAGAAAGTAGCAGCAAGGCTGTGCCCCAGTGTCTCAGTTTAGAGAGATCCTCTGAGTGGGCAAAGTGCTGATTGCTCCTATCTCATATGAACCTTTGAGCTGGTTTCAAGGAAAATCCACCAGATTTAGGAAACACTCTAACTTTTAAACAATGGTATTTAGTTACTTTATGGGCTGATTTTCCTGCTTGGGAGAAACTTCTTAGGACAATGGGAATTGTGCCTGTTTTGAGAATGAGTAGTCTGTGGAAAAGGGGTCATTTTCTGTTTTGTTTTGGGGTTTTTTTTCCCTGTGTTTTTTCACAAAATATGCAAACACTCAGGTGAATTTAGTCACTTGGCTATGCCAAGAACTGCCTACTGGGTTTTGCAGCTCCTCCAGCAGAGCAGGTGTGTAACCAGCACTGATGTAAGAGTTGATTCAGCGCAGGTAGAGAGAGATCCTCAGGGCCAATTGCTCATCAGAGCTAAAGATATGGCCCAGAGGGAAGTGTGTTGTTTTGTCTTTTTAATTCCAATGTATTCTGAGCAATCCTGTCTCCTGGGGATTTAGAAGAGCAGGAAGCTGAAAGGGAATTGCTTGACTTGGGAAATACCCTTCTTATGACTAAGGAAAACCACCTAGTGTTCATTACTTTTCTGTGATGAAGTACTTTTAATTCATGTCAGCCTGGTCTGTTTTTATGCCTCCTTGTCATGTAGGAAAATAATCTGTTGCCCAATAGGTGAATCACATTTTGTGTACAGTAAACTATTACAAATGTGCATATATTGTCAGAAATAGAAATATGTAAATAACATCAAGGATCTGAATAACATCACTACTGCTAGTTGAACTACCCAAGACTTAGTTATAAATAGTTTTATCTGTCTATCTAAAATTATTTTTTTTCCCTGGAGTGTCATGTGAACTATAGGGAAACAGTAAGTCAAATCTCCCATATCTTCCAGCAAACACTGTAGCAAAAAGTAAGGAAAGTAATCTTCTTTTGTCATAATTACATAGCCATGGTCAATGTTTGATTTCAGCATGAAATTTAAAGAGAACTCTGCACGTAGCCATGCTCTAAAAGATTTTTGCCAGTTGTTAAATAGACTGAATTTTTCTGTAAAATATGCTTTTAAAAATCAAGTTATTTCTCTAAAATGTGCTTCCATGGGTATCACTCAAAAGTAGGATACATTTTTTCCCACTTGGCTGGTAAATGTGGCCGTCTTGATTTGTGTTTGTGTCTCTCTGTAAAGGAGATAATTGTTACAGTCATTATCACTTATATTTAGAACATCTGAAAAGAAGGGTACAAATTCAGAAAAAAAAAGAAATAATCATACCGTTAAATGAATTATTTCTGTTCTGTGTACTTCTTATGTGGCCTTGGCACAGCAAGCCATTTATACCCTGCTACCTTGGGTCCATCTGCTTAAAAGAAAGCAGAAAGAAAAAAGAAAAGGCAGACAAAACCAATGAAGTAAACCACTTGAAATCTTTTCTGCCCTTATTGGTTTTGCTGTGCAGGCTATCTAGCAGGTAAAGAACTGATCATGTACAATTTTAAGAAAGCACTGCACCCAGAGAGCACAGCACCCAGACGTTGCCTCTGGGCGAGGTTGCAATGCCAACAAGTGGAAGCCAGATAGAGGATGACTCTATGTTTGCAATCCGGGGCATAGAAATGTGAAAAATGTCTGCTAACGAAGCGTGCAGTACCCTGGGGAATGCAGCTCATGCAGACTAGAAGTTGTCAAGAAGGTGGTGCAATATTACCATGGTTCCTGCTTCTTTGCCTTTCCTAACAAGAATCAGATATACACGGAAGTTTTCACTACAATAAAGTTGCGAGAACTAAAAAGTAGTATCAGGTTGCTGCATCTGGCTTAGCTTTAGAAGTGGAAATATAGTAATGGGATAAATAAAAGGGCCACCCACTATAAAGTGTGGGTGACCAGTATAAGGAAAAAGCACCCCCCTTTAATGCTTATTTATTCCAAAGGCTGTTACGAAGAAATTGCTCTCAGTCTGATGTAGTGCCAAACACAGGGGATTAAACTTTTTAATGACTTTTTGTTGACCAACATCCAAGACATCTAGGAACAAAAGAGATTCTGTAACTCCGTATAAAGAATATTATTTTCAGACAAGAAGAGAGTGCTTGAAAACATAAGTTCAGAAGATAGGATAAAAGGTAGCAGGGAAAAGGATAAATGCATGTCTCAGCAGAAGAACAGTTTATTTTGAGGGTGGAGAACAGATTTAGAGCTAATTCAATGTTAAATGCCAGAATTCTAGATAATTGCTTGCTAACAGTGACTAGAATAGGACGATGTCCATTTTGGCTGGATTCAGAAATTGTGTAGGATTATTCTTCTTTCTTTCTTTTCCCTCTCTTTTTTCTTTCATTTCTCTTAGATTAGGTGGGGTTTTCCCCCCTACAAATTAGATATTTTCTGAAATCCTACTGTTCTGTCTCTTTTGTGTTATGGTCCCTAGCACTGAAGGAAGTCTTGCTTGAAAATGGAAAGGGGCCCATAAGATTGAGAAGAGGGTGTAGTTGGAGTTCAGTGTCTGGAATGAAAGATGGTCCCCCAGTGACTATTGAAGACTGAAACTAAGAGCAGTCTCTACTAACTCAGGGGCTGCAGACATAAATGTTGTCTGAAGCCACCCTGTTCTTGCCTCCTGGACTGCATGTGCTCGCTCTCTCTTCTGAGAATTGGGGTCTGGGTTTGTTTGAATTAATAGTGAAGTCATTACACTATGTAAATATGTTAGTCTTCATCTGGTTTTACTCACAAGCTATTCTTGCCTTGCTGTGCTGTTCCTGTTTTCTTGTTTGTGCAAAATTAACCAGGAGTATTTTAAAAGAAAAGGGGGGGAAAGGGTGAATAGTGTTGAAACCTTGATTGCTAAGTTATTTACCACAGGCTGAAGTTTGGTAGGCAGATCCAACTTAATCATATAATAAGAGTACAATGGCATTTTTAATGGAGCTTTTATGAATCCTTTCCCTTTGTCATCTTTGGCCGTCTTTGAGTAAACTGTGATAATTTGCCTTAATAGCCTAGTATTACAATTTTTCATTTTACTCTTACTGAGGAGTCAGCTGAGCAGCAGTATGAGTCTAAGCACTTCACAGAGGTTGCCTGTGCCTTCAGGGGGCTGTGACCAAGTGTTTTCCCAGGACAGCTGGTTTTCTGCAGGTAGTCCCACTCCATAAGCACTGCTGGCTCCTCATCCAAGCACACTGCTCCTAGAATGAGTCAGGATGAGGAGCTACACTCTCATACTGTAATTCTTCCTGTTGGTATGAAAAGGAAAGCCCCAAGCTGCATTATTGACTTGTCCTGTTTCTCAGCCTCACTTGTGCAAACCAATTGTAAAAACTGAAGAAATACTAACTTTTTTTTTCCTTAAAACTCATGGGCTTCTGTGGCAATGTCTCTGAATCATCTGTGGTACAAGAGATTGGAAAGTGAGAGCTGGTGCAGGTACCCCAGAGTTGGTTGGTTGTTCGGACATTAAAGCTGGACTGATGGAATTTTGATGATGTCTGATTTCAATTCTCTGTAGGTGCTTTGGCATTCTCAGTTCCCCCTGCAGTGGAGCAGTCACAGCCATCATGTTGCAGAGGGGCTCACATAGAACAGGGAAAGAGGGAAGGTGTTTGGAATATCAGATGACAGTGGTGGTTTCTGATGCATAGAGAAAGAACTGGGGGTTGGAAGAGGCATATGAGTCAGGTGTTCCTGCACAGATGACCATCAGGGAAGGAGACAATAATGCTGACATTCAGTAATGATGTTAGATTGTGGTCAGCAGTCTGCTGAGGTGGAGACTGCAGTTCATCCTTCTCAGACATATGGCATCTGGCTGTCTCTCCAGCTGCCACAAACTCATGTTTTCAGGGCTGTCCTTTTAAATATGCGAAGCAGAGAAAGCTCATTTTGAAAAATGGTGTCTTAAATGCTTTGTATTCTGCAATGCAAAGGGTATTCTGTAAGGAATACCAAAGTCATTTCCAGAGTGAGGATTGCAGATGCTGCACAAATGTTTATAACCTGAAAGCATTCTCTCTCCAGGCAGTGTAGCAGACAAAGGGGAGTTTTTGCACTGACTTCAGTAAGACAGGTTTTCCCCCTCACTTTTCTAGAATTTGTGAATGTTTGAAAGCAAGGGCAGTTTACTTGCTTAGCAGGAATACTACAGAAGGTAAAGCTGTCATCTCATTTTTCTTGCTCTGTATGCATGCTTGCAGAGATGGCTCCCAATAAAAGCTCCACCTTGACAGTATGCCATGATTTGTAGATGTTCAAACCCAGGTGTTAAACAGTAACTCACTGCCAGTTTCCAGAAGTGTTATTCTACACCAAACCACATCATCTGAGTATTTCCTTCTGGTTTTATGCCTGGTACTTTAGGAGCCATAGGGTCTGCTAGCTGTTTTCATCTGGATAGTATTCTTAGTATTCCAACTGCTTATCCATTGCAGTAAACATGTTGATCAAAAAGCCAGAAGACTCTCATGCTGAAACGGGTGATAAATAGCCAATTAGAGACAAAACTAAAAAGAAAAACCGTCAGAAAAGGAGTGAGGAAAAGACAGAGATAAAAGGGCAAGAACGGTCTGCTGAAAAGACTGGACATAGAACAAAGCATGTGTTGACAAACCTTCATTCTTTGAGCAGCCTTTGGTGATGCATTTGAAAATGACATAAAATCAAGACTTGGAGGCTTCCTGTCATATTGATGTAGAACTACACTGTTGACTTCAAAGATTAACTAACACTGTTTTGATGCTCTGTTGTGATGCTGCTGCTGGTAGTTCACCAAACAATATGAATCAGACACATTGAGACAGAGCCTGTAAGATTTGGGGTCAAACTGAATGTTCCCCAAATTTTTGTACCTTCTTTAATCATGTCTTCTGTAAGGTCCCAGTTCTGCAGAGCAGGAAGCCACCTTCAAAATCAAGCAGAGTAGGTGGCTCGTGATCTCTCCAAATGTTGAGGAGGAAACACTGCTATGAAATATCATGGTCACAATACCAGGTAGACAGGGAAAAGCTGAGCACCTCAGTATGTACACTGTGATAGGGTAGGAAACATAGTTTGCTTCCTTTGAGAAGACAGGATTCAGTAGAGTGATGCCAATATGGATCTAAGGGTGATAATTTGCCTTAAAGATGGGATAGAATAGGAAAACTCGTAGCTGTGCTGCCTCAGGGACAACAATATATATGCTGTAGTCTGGAGTAAGTTTGATGCTGTTCTGTGATAAACAATGTACATTTGTGCATATTTTGGGTATACTGTGCTGCCCTTTAAGTTACTTGGAAATGTAACTAATTTCTGGTTTTATCTAAATGAGGAATTGAAGGTGAATTAAGTTCAATAAAACTTTAAGGTGGATTATTCTAAGTGTGTTAAACATTTGGGTTTATACTTTCATGACACGTGTAAAATGCACTAAATTAAGGCAGGTTTAACTGAGATAATAGTATCCTCCCAGAAATTTTGCTGATCCACTTGCAGTCTTTCAGATTACCTTCTTCCATATTTCCTTCTGAAGCCAAGGCAAGCTTTAAACAGACACTACCTTCTCCCAGTAGGACACTGAATGTAGGTAGTTCTGTAACAGAAAATGTAGATTTATAAGCTGTAGAATAACAGGTTGGGGTGATCTAGATAGTCTAGACCTAAAATGCTTGTTGAAATTCATTATGTGGGCTGAGAGACTCATAGGGTCACACGTGAGTGAGATACCATTCAGGAAAATCTTTGGAGGTTTTTTCTGTCTGCACTGGGATAGTCACCGCTAACACTGACTAGTGCTGTGTGAAATAGGGCAGCACAGCTCCCCTGTTTATTTGAAAGTGTTTGACTCTCTTTCCACCAGATGCAGCTACACACTCCTGAGCATAGCTCCCTGCACAACTGCCTAGTGCTTGCAGAACAGGATGTTGTTTTCCATGGCATTATTGTTTGGACAAGGAAAACTTACGAGAGGACCCCTGTGAGTCTTGCCTCAGTTGGTTCAGAGGGACCTCAGTGAGGTTTGTTTTCTGGTTGTTAAGATCTGAATTTTCTTTGGCTCTAGCAAATCATGAGAGCTGGACTACTGCAGGTCGTAGAAATGTTCTTTCCCTGGTGGTCTAGCAGTGGATTGAGAATGCCTTTGAAAGATGAATATTTATTGTTTAATAATGCAGGCTTCTGGGACCATTATCTGCACAGTTTGATGGAATGATCTTTGAAAGCTGCAGTATATGTACCCATGATGTAGCACTCTGTGAATCAGACCTCATGTAACAGCAATGTTGTGTTAAATTGAAGAGGTAAAAATAAATTATCTATAGAAAAAAGTGCTTGTACTGAATCTAGAGGCTGAATATGGCACTTTTCTCTTTAGGTCTGGCAGGGAAAGGCGTCAGAGTTATTTTAACAAAAAGGAGGTTTGGTGAGAAAAATTGAATCATTAAACTTGCTATGGCAACTGAAATAAGTAAAACTGTTTCATTGCAAGTACTGTTAAGTTTTTCTTTTTGGAAGGATCTGTGCCACAGCAGTCACTGAGAGTTGAGAGTTTCTGGTTTCTCAGTCTGAGACAGGATCCATGTCTGGAGCTGTCTGAGAGCACAGCATGATTTCCTCTGTGGGATAAATTAACCATGGCTTTGTGCTTGCACACAGTGAGATCCCTCACTATCATCTGTGCCTGTGCTGAGCTAAGAATAGAAAAAAGCAACATCAGCAGTGCTGTGGGAAAAATACATCACTCCAGATGGCTGCTGATAAACACTCTTCTTGTTTGGGATTAATAATAAAATAGTAAATAATGGTTATTTCTCATCCACATCTTAACCTACATGTCTGCTTAGCAGCTAGGCGAAAGTTAGGCTGAAGTCTGTCAAAGGTGGATTTTTCTGGATACACCTGAGAAGCTATCAGTAAGTAGTTTAGTTGCCTTGCAGGGAAAAAGACAGCCCACAAAGAGCTGGGAGTTTGCTTTGTTTGTTGGTTATTAAAGGCTTTGAATTCTCCTCTTACCCCCTCCATTCTGCTTTATCACATTCATGTGGTGCTGAATAAAGAGCTATTATTTCCATTGTTACTAAGGTTTGTATCCTGTGAGATCATGTTAGGATTTCTCTCAGACTTCTGAGAGAATCTTCACTCTGTCTCCAAAGAGGCGAGTGGGACGAATCCCACATGTGATGTATTCATTTAGCTCTACAGGCCACATGTTGCATACAACTGTCCCACCAATGTTGATCTGTTAAAAGCCAAAACAAATTTGAGACCCAACTCAGAATCAGGCCCAACTGGGGAGCCAAACAATGACTTGCATTCTTTGTAGTTAGTCTTGACAGCAGGCTACTTGGTTAAAGCATATGTTTGCATTTCCTAATTTATTGGCATGCTTTTAATTTGGATTACTAATTCTTCAGAGAAAGAGAAAAGAAAAAGAAAACATGGCACCCCTGTGGCTATTTCATATGTTTGCTCCATGGGGATCAAGTCCTTGCTCTGAAAGATAGTTCTGTCCTGTCCAAAGCAGGATGGGAAGGAGAGACTCTCACCATGATTGAGCCAGTTGGTTGCTTCATTGTGCCTGATGGCTTTGGAATATTAAGCAATATGCCCAAGACTAAAGGCAAACAAGCTCTTTTGTTCATCTCTCAAGTGGAGGTTGGAAACTCTGTCCTCTTGCCTATAGTTCAGGACAGTTTTGATCATGTGTAGCCAGCATGTTGACTACAGAGAGGTCAGCTTCCACCTCCTTCACAGTCATTATTTTAAAATGTACAGAAGTATGATGGATTGAAATAGAGAAAATAACTTTTTTTCCTTAAGTAACGAGTAATAAACTGAGTTGCAGTACCAATTAATTTGTGGCAACCTGTCTCAAGACATTGTATGAATATAAAAGATTGTGTAGATGTGATATAGAAGAGATTTTGACAGCAGCAGATGTCTGTAGTATGTGGTGGCACAGGTATTTGCACAGGATATTAATAAATAGGGATAGTATGTACAAGACTGAGTAAGAGCCTAAATTTGTTTTCTGACATATGGGTACTTAGGAAGCAAGGCCATTCCTGGGTTAATTTATGTGTCCATTTCCTTGAGTCCCTTGTCTCACCTTTGCAATATAGCTACTGCCTCTTTGCCAAGTGAGAGAGGATGATGAAGGACTGACCTGGTAGCTCTGGAGAGCTCTCACTTCTTGGCTGTTCAACTGGTTGTAGCTTTTCTCCTCTTCCACTCAGTCCCCACTATCATCAGGGGATGATTGTATGGACCAAATCTGACAGAGTATACAGAACGATAAGTGCAGTGGTACTGTAATTTCTGTGGTACATGAAACTTCATCTGTGTTACTGAGTGCTGCTTGGCATCCGCAGTGAGAGGTTAATAGACAACCTCCATGCTGTTTCTTCTGCTGGGAGGGATAGTAGCTATGATTTTCTGCCAGGACTGACTCTGCACTTGGATTTTATGATGTATTTTTAAAAAAAGTTAATTGCTTCGGGGGGAATCACTACTGATATCTGTTCCATCAAAACACCTATTTGGGCACAGCTCCTCTCAGCGTTGAAGGTGGGTCTGAAGCCAGCAGTGTCTCAACTGCTTGTGCTGGATAAGTGATGACACAAGCTAGGTAAAAATGCCAGTGGCTCTTCCTGCCTTTCACTGCCTTGATTAGCTAGTATGGCGTGGAGTGCTTCAGCATAAAAACAAATGAGACATCATAATATGAGCAGATGAGAGCCTGGTGACTAAGACACTGGCTGGGAATATTGTCTTCAAACATTTGCTGGAGGCCATGCTGAAATTCAAGACCTTATCTCCCAAAGCTCAATAAAGTATGTTTGCCATCAGTCTTCTCACCCTTCAGCACATTGCAGCGTCTGTCTTACTCTCCCCCTGGAGTGCTTCTCCATTATGGTTCATAGTGCCAGACAGAGAGACTCAAACTGTTTGACTTCTTAGCACAACAGTCTCCCCACTTAATATTGCTACAGCTTGCAGTGAAACTCTGTGGTGCCTATAAAATATGTGTGATAGCAAATGACTCCAGCAAAAATATCAAGAAAGTGTCATTGCAGTGAGAAAAGGGGCTAAGAGCGCCTCTGTCTAAAGGGGAAGACAAAGGTAAACATAAATCTCACTGCTGCATGATTCTCAAATCATGGGAATGACATTACCCACTTAGCCACAAAATGTAGACAGTCAGTTCCTTACGTAGCCTTCCTGGGAAGTTAATATAAAAAGGAAGATCTTAGTGCTTGGAACGACTTGTTCAACTATAAAAATCTCAAACTTTTGTTCTCTATCCTCTGCATATTTTTCCTTGAGTATTTCTATCATGCGTTCATGAAATTTTGAATATAAATTCAAATGGGAAGGAATATTCTCTCTCTCCAAGAGAAAAGTTTAACATCTCTGTGTTGTTGTGACCTGACTGGTAAAGATTAGTCTTGGTGGACTGATGCAGGTGACATTTTGGCACAGCACAAGCAACATCCATTTCAACATCTAGCCTGAATCCTCCAACATTGCAAAAATCCCTTTGCTGTACAGTTTTGGACAAGTAATCAGCGGTATCTTTTATACAAGGATTGTAATGGCTAATTGGAATGTCTGAGGAAAAACCATGTCAGTAAACAATGCTCTTAATCAGACAACACATTCTGAAAATGTGACTCATTATCACAGGCAAATCTAGTTCATGTCATGCTACGGGTGACTTGATTGCCTGTAAGCGGAATAAAAAAATAAGGTTGTTTAAATGTAGCTTCAGGGAGTGCTACGTATTTTATCTCAGTTTCATCTGGTTTCCCATAATATCAAAGCTATGTTTAGTGGATGGAGATTTACAACCAGAAAATGATACGTGTAGCTGAAGAATGTGAAGGGATGATGTGCCTTATAGAATTAGTTATCATTGCTGGGGAAGTAGAGCTGGTTTACAGCTTGCTTCTTCCCTCTCCATCTGGGACTGATCTGTGTCTTTGTGTTGTATATAGGAAATGTTCTCTACAATTCTCTGAACGTAAAGACTCTGTTCCAGGCACTGTGGTGCAGGAGATTTTGGAAACCTTGACTTATGCAAAGATAATAGTTAACATGCACATTTTTACAAGTACGTTTTCTTTACCCTGTATTTTAAAGAAGTATACCTAGATTGACTCAACTGACAACAAAGGAATAATTATGGATGCATTTCCCTCCTGCTAGCCAAGGCTAAGTACACAATATATTTTTTGTTTTACTTTCTGTTTCTATAATGAATGCTACACAGCAATAGAAATTACTCTGCTGAGACCAGGAATTATGTCTATTCTAATGAATGTCTAGTGACTAGGAAACAGACACAAGGCTATATAAGCATTTTTGTTTTAAGGTCCTGGTGATTGATAGCCAGCCTATAAATGGATAGTGATTTTGGCAGATCAAAATAGTTGGTGGCAGCAGGCATTTGCAAGAGGGTTTCTTGTATGGCTGGCTGGTTGCTGGTCTTTCGAGTGGACTTGTTAGTTATTATCTAAGCTACATGTAACAGACTTATTGTTTGATGCACTGCAGTCATTTGCCTTAGGTAGGTCAGTTTTGGCTTATTGTAATTCAGAAGTATCATTTTTATTTAGGAACGGGCTCTAGATTGGGAAGAAAGACTGGGTTCTGTTGTTTTTCCTAGCAATTTTTGAAGTTGTCTTTTGTTACTTTTACCATTGTCAAGGACAGAGCATAGAGGTGACACTTAGATGCGTGTCTTAAAATACCTTTTCCATGTCACTCAGCTTAAAAGCCAAAAGTAAAGCAATCACTAGATATGGTATGTGAGAGCATTCATTAGCACCATTCAGGATCAGGGAACTTTTTTTTTAAGAAGCTATTTGAGGAACCAAAATAAAACTGCAAGTAGGCTTCTTGCTGACAAGTTGCAGGTGTATGCCACATGCCCATATTGGAAAAAAGATGCAGTTATGAAGGTCTTGATGACAGACAAGGGTCTAAAATGCCTTCATCTCCAGGTTTTAGCCAGTCCATCTGTTTTTTATTTGCATTTCCTCCAGCTAGCAGAGTATTTTCCAAACTCAGTATAACCATGCACAAGTCTATATAAAATCGCTTTTTTTTTTTGCATTGTAAGATCCATAGGTTAGTAAGCTATAATTTAAGTCAGAAAAGTTTTACTTTTATGGTAACTATATAATAAATTTTAAGTCAGCTTTATTTATTAGTTTTGGAAAAATGAGGGACAGGAGTGATGAGATTGAGGAAAGAGCACTTTAGCTCCACTTTGCTAGAATAAGTAGAATTTGCTTATGCCTTAAGAGTACCAAAAAGGTATTTCTATTTGTCCCTTATTGGTACTTCTAGCTTAAAAGATCTGGCCTTCTTTGATTTCATCCTCTTGAGGAAATGTCCATTCTTAAGGCTAAAAGACTTTCACATAGTTCAGATTACTCCAAACAGCTGCACCCTAGAAAAATTCTCAAAGGCACATATTCAGAGGGCAGAAGTAATGAGGCAACAGCAATTGGGAAATATCCAGCCAGCACTTTTGGTACTGTAAAGTAAATTTTGACAAGCAACTCATGAAGTCACATGAGGAATGGCATAGTTTCCCCTCCCACTACTGACATGAGAGAAATTTGTTAGGTTTTCTTTGAAGACCTCTTGTTTCTTATGTGATTCTCAACAGAATCACATGAAGACAGATAAACAAGAGTTTCTCCATCTAAAGAAACAACTTTCAAAGTGAATTCTTAAAGACCTTGAAGTTTTTCTTTTCTGAGAGAAATATAAGTCTTGATTTCAAAAATGATTACAGAAAAGTAATCATTCTACACTGGAAATTAGTCAGTTGAGCTTTTTTGGTGAGGGGTGAACAATTAATTTAAAAATGGTTTTGAAAAGCAATAGTTTTATTTATTTGAAATACTGGAGAAAATTAGTTGAGGAAATGTAAACATAATTTTCCAGGAAGTGCACAAAATTTATTGTAATCTTTTTTTTTTTATTTAAACAAATTCCTCAAGAATAATTTTGAGGAATGGAAAAAAAAATCTGTAATTAATTTTACAGGCAGTAAAATTAGATTCAAACAGATAGCATAGTTGTAGCTGTGTGGGAGTCAGCAGAAAGCATCCTGGAATGTGGCAGTGTGTGTTATTATGTCTCTTTCAAGAATCCTCTCTTTTCCTTTTGTAGGAATAAAGGTTTTTTTATCTTTATGGGAGAATGCAGTGCTTTTGCTTTTTTTTTCTTTTTAAAGTCTGTTTTCCTGTGAGGTAATGCTGGCTTTGATGAATAGAGAAGAATGGTATACCCATGTATCTGCTTGCAGGGAATTATATGTGCAAGATATTTTGTGCTCTATAATACATTCCATGCTGCATTCCATGGGGTGTTGTTTAGCAGGTGGCAAGTATAAGGAGTATACTGAGACCAGAAGTGAATGAAAGGTTATCAAAGTGAAATGCTGACTGGTGATGTTTGTTCACTTCCAAGGAGTCCCACCGGTGTGGGCCAGCGACGAGTGGTGAAGTTACAGACATTTGAATGAGTGTGATGCAGATACTCACAGTGACAGCACTGAGCTTATTGATAATAAACCAGTGTGTTTGACAACTGTCAAAGGAAAAATGCCTCCTCAGAGTTCAAAATGAAATGTTATCTATTGGAGGGTGTGTTTCAGTATTGTTGCTGGCTCTCATGGCTGTTTTGATTGTTCATTGTGGAGTTTTAAGCTCTTGCCTATGAATCAGATCCCTGAATCCACAAAAACATGGATTCTCTTGTGCCCACATACGTTTGAAGTAAGGAAAGTTGAAACCATGAGTAAGCATGTTCCATCTTATTCTTTAAGCAATGACCAGCAGTTGTGTGAGCTTAAAGATTGCTGTGTGACTGCAGTGGAGCACCCCTAGTTGCATCTCCTAGCCCAGTGAATTGTTACCTCAGCTATTGTTTTATTTTGGAGGTTTCAGTGGTAGTTTGTTTTCTTGTTTTTAGTTTGTTTGCTTGTTTTGTTTTTTGGGGTTTTTCATAAATGGGCTGCATTCATTCCTTGTGCAAAGGAGTGCCTCAGTGTAAACCTTTCTCTTCCCCACCAGGCCTATCCTTGCACTAACGACAAGGAATGCGAAGTGGGGCGGTACTGCCACAGCCCTCACCAAGCCACGTCTGCGTGCATGATGTGCCGGAGGAAGAAGAAGCGCTGCCACCGGGACGGGATGTGCTGCCCCGGGAACCGCTGCAACAACGGTACGGCTGCCAGCTCTGGGCTTTTCTGCAGAACTTCAGCCTTCTCGACATCATCTGTTTCTATCAGTGTTCCTAGCAACAGTATTTTTTCCTGGGTGATAGCTCTTCTTTTGCTAAGCCAAGAAAACTTAATTGTCTACTTTGTTGCACTCTACCTAATTTTCTTTAATAGTATTTCTATGTTTAGGGCTCAGGTACTACCAGTCTTTTCTTATATTTTGTGGTGGAAAAACACAAAAATGCTGCCTAAAATCACAGCTCTATATTCAGTGTGCTTTGATTCACTGGAAGACTGCACAGAAGTCGTATTTTAAGGAAGCAAAGGAGACTTAATGAATCCTGAATCTACTCTCCCTGAGGAGGATTATAACCATACTGTTTGCATTTCCATGGAGACTGGAGAGAGATGTCTGTAAGGAGCTCTCCAGGGGCTCAGACCATAAAGCCAGAGTGACAGAGAGACTGTCTGACAGTGAGTGAAGCAGAGCTGTGGTGAGGCGAAGTGCCAGGAGCCAGAGGTGAACGTGTCATTAGAGCTGAGCTTCACTGAGGCCAAACCCCAGTGCTTTCATCGTCCTGACCTGGTCAGTGCGTGTCTCTCAGCTGCTTTTCCTCTTATTCAAATCTTTGAGTGGCTGTCTTTTCCTTGCAGGTATTTGCATACCAGTAACTGAAAGCATCCTTACTCCTCACATCCCTGCTCTAGAAGGGCCACGCAACAAGAAGAATGGTCATTATGCGAGCAAGGATTTGGGATGGCACAATCTGGGGAGGCCCCGATCCAAGCTGTCACACATAAAGGGTAAGATCACATTTGGACTGGACTGCTCTGTTCCTTCATGTCATGAATCATGTTATTGCTGTTAAGATACAGCAGTGGAAACCAGAAATAGGCAATAATTTCACAGGGAGTGAATGTCTATTGTGAGAGATCACAGCATGACTCAGAAAGTGATGTAATGTCAACCGACAGTTCCTGTGATTGAAACAGCATCTGCTTTCTCCTCTGTATCAGATGTGGACTGACAATCATGTTATCAGTTGTGCAAGACTGCAGACATCCTCCTCTTGTAACAGCCATGTAATTGAACACTTGTAATTCCGCTTACAATCCTGTAGATGAATTTCTCCTTACTAAGTCTTATGGCAGGTCTCATGAATTACCCCCTTGAACCTTCCTAATTAATATTTTGTCTTGTGTTTACATCCTTCAAATAGCCACAGGTGGAAATATCACCTCTCCTTTTTCTCAGTTCCATTTGCATAAGCCTGCACTGAATCCGTACTTCTACATTTTTCCATGAGATAAAATAATTTGGTTGCTCTTTTTAGGACACGAAGGCGATCCCTGCCTACGGTCATCAGACTGTATTGAGGGACACTGCTGTGCTCGCCATTTCTGGACCAAAATTTGCAAGCCTGTGTTGCATCAGGGGGAAGTGTGCACCAAACAGCGCAAGAAAGGGTCCCATGGACTGGAGATTTTCCAACGATGTGACTGTGCCAAGGGTTTGTCTTGTAAAGTATGGAAAGATGCCACCTCCTCTTCTAAATCAAGACTTCATGTGTGCCAGAAGATCTGAATGAGGATTGGGAAGATATTATTAAGTGACTGTGGCTTTATGTGTTTAATGCATTATGGCATGGTGGAAAAAGGGGACTGCAAATGAAGTGGAATGGCTAAAGTAACAGTTAGAGTATGAGTAGAAGTCACACCAAATGCATTTCTTTTTGAGCTGGTGGTAAACACAAGTGTAGCTGGAGTTCACCTACCTGCGGCTCTCCTGTAAATAATTCTACAGTTTGTGGGAAATGCTAGTATGCAAACAAGTAGCATGGAAATGAATGTCACTTACCTTGCTGTGTTGTCCCATGATGTTTCAGGGGTTCAGTGTTAGGGCTACTGTGGGTCTACAGCATGGTAAGGATTTTCTACAGAAATTGTATACATTGTACTCCTATCGGAAGCAGTGCATGCCAGGAAGACTCATCTGTCAACACATCATTGCAGGTGTGAGAAATGGAAATAAAGTTACTGTGAATGTCTACATGCCCTCGTTATTCAGGGCTGACATTCAGCAAGGAAGCACTCCTGCAGGACAAGAGTGCTATGTTTTGCAGGCCCTTATGAAGAAGGTGAAAACTGGCTATCTCAAAATTTCAAGAGAGCAGCATAAGAGGAGGCATTTAAACAGAGTTTTGTTTCCTATACATGGATAAATTGAAATGCTTTATGTAGTTCAATGTCATAGTAAGGCACTTAATTACTTGTATTTTTCTCAGTTTACTGCTACTATATGTTGGGTTGAACAGATGAAGCAAATATGTGTGCATGCTGAATCCAGAATTATATACAGGCAGTTCCTCATTAGTCCTAAATATACTTTCCTTGCCTAAGCATTCTTGCATTATAGACATTTCCAAAAGAAATAGCAGAGTGTTGAAGTGCTTAACACGAAGAGCTTTGAAGTTGTTTCTCTATTGCTGTTATTATATAATATATTCAACACTTGTTGAGGTGTTTCGAGCATACTCCTACAAACTCAAATTTTTGCATCTTATGGCACTCTGCAGCAGTATAATGGATTTGTTCTCGAGACAGCAGAGAAAGAGGAGTTGAGTCTTGTGAGCATCTCCTCTCCTGCAGAAGAGGATGTAAGAAGATGGCATGACCACAAATGACTTGTTAAACATCATGTTATGTCACAGCATACCAGCCTCGAGCATGTATTCAGCCCGAAACTGATGTCCTCTCACTCTGGAGTGTTCTGCCAGGAATGACAGAAATATATAGACTGTGGAAACAGCTGCCAACCCTACGTTGTTTGTGTACTGGTTAAAAAAAGGACAGCCTCTGTCCCATGATTTGTCTCCCAGATATTTTCAAACTTTAAAAATTTTACTTATTTTCAAATATTCCTTTGTATAAACTTCGGTAAAGAGACTGATATTACTTTAAAGAAGTCTAATTCTATAATTGACCTACTGCTATGTTGTAATTACCCATTTATAATTACCCATTTTCATGTTCTATGGTACAAAGATAAAAAGATACTTTTCTGTTTATTCAGTTCTGCACAACATGGGTAGGCCAGTGTGTAGTTTAACTTTGAAGACCACATTGCCATTACCTGACACATTCTTCCACCAGTGGGATGCTTTAAAGCTTTAGCTTAACTACACTACTTGACTCAGCCTTCCTAATTAGAACACAGACCTCATCTTCATTGCCCTTATCTTTCATAAGAGTCTAAAGCAGAAGAGTATTTCACACACCTCCTTCCCAACTGGAAACAACTCTTCTTACTCCAGCATTTTCCAATGTCACTGAAACAGGAATAAGGCTCAGAAATTGCAAAATACTAAAAACGTCCAGGAACCAATTTTACAAGTTTTATTTACACAGATGCAGCACATACTCAGAAGAGGAACTCAAGTGCTTTCATTGCTCAAGTGCTCACTACATATAAAAGAAAATGAGCAGGGGGGTTGCAGAAATGGGGTCCCAGCATTTTTTTAGCTCTTCTTATTGGCCTACCCACCATTTTGCTCTTGCAAAACACAGTTATTTGGGATAATTTATTTACAGGAAATGTTTAATGAGATGTATTTTCTTATGGAGATATTTCTTACACAAAGCTTTGTAGCAAAATATATTTGCAGCCTGTTGAATTTAATGTAGAAAAATGTATAATAAGATTAAATATATTAAATTTCTTTTCACATTCCTCTCCAAGTATCTTACCCATATTCTTTTCCTTACCTGCTGCTTAAGAAGAATAGTTCTTTACAGAAAGACATGCAAATCAAATGAGAAAACTATCTTGTATCTTAGCTATGCAAGTAAAAACATCTGATTGTACTTGGTCTGTGTGTAGGCTGAGTTCTAGTAAAGAACATGAAAGGTCATCTTAAAATCCCCAAACATTATTTCTACAAAATGGTTTAAGTGACAACTACCTGTATGCTTCTCTTGGGTCGCTTTAACCCTAAACAATCAAGAATACATTTTGAAAATAATGCACCTGGTTGTGTAATGTAAAATCAACCAGGTTAAGTAGGAAAGGTATCCAGACACATTTCCTGGATAGTGATACATACCAGAGGGACTCATGGTGGATAAAGGTGGTATTCAAATTACATAGCATTTTGTTAGAGGCTACAGCATGCAAATGCGCTCCTGCAAAATCTATAACTAGCAATTCTGAAATGGCAACTTACAGCATTCAGCACTAATAACATGAAACAATCCATGTGACACCAACTGTGAATACCGTTAATAAAACCAGCCAAGTTTTGATCCTAGGAAAACTCCTGCAGAGCACAATAAATATTGCAAAATAATGCCTGTGGTTATTGAGCAATGGTCTTGATATCCCTGTTAGCTGTTTCTGGTAACCCTTTGCTCCAACAGATGTACATTTGGGGGATGGAATGGTCTCCAAGTCACACAAGTGTAAAATGAAAAGGTTTATCTACTGTCATTTGCAATATTTGGTTGGTAGGCCTTTGAAAATTCCAACACTTTTAACATCAACATAACAAAGTTGTGAGCATTTTCAGAACCCAATGACTTCAACAAAGACTGCCAAAGCCTTCAGAGATTTAATCTGGGAACAAAAACAATAGGCACAGGCAGTTCCTTGCACACCACAAATGCTGAGCCACATAGCTGAACAGAGTAGCATGCAAGCAGTTTCAAAAGACTGAACTTTGGTTGTTTAGAAGACAGTCAGTCAATGTTTTGTGGAAATATACATCAGTTTGAGAATAAAAGAACAGCTAAATTTTGGGATAATTGCTCTCACTCACTGTGTCACTCATCACGGGAATTAAGAATGAGTTTGGTTCAGGAACGTTTCAGAAATCTGCTGTCATGACACAAGTACACAAGATGTTATTGCCGAACAATTCAAATAATTTTCCTATTAGCCTAGAATAGCCTCAGCAGTGCAACATCTCTTTGGAAATACTTACTAACTTTCCTAAAAATAATGGATTTCTACTTTATAATGACGTATATTTGATTTACAGTATAAATGTGGGTGTGTATCTATTACTGTACTATTTGCTTTGTCTCATTTTGTTTGCAACCTATAGTATTTATGATTTTAGACATTTTTTAATGAAAACAATTAAAATTATTTATCTGCTTCTATAACAACACTTTCAACAGCATACATCCAGCATCTACCACCTAAACCAGGATTCACTGAAATTTAAGCCATCTTCTGCATATTCTGACTTTCCAGCTCATTGTCTCAGCAACAGCAAAATAGCCCTCACCAAACACCATAAAATATCTTGGGCAGAGATTGAGAAGAGACATTCGTAAACCATTCCTTCCCTCTCTGCTTTCACTTTAGAGCTCTGCATCGTCACCCCCACTAGCAAAAGTAAGTGCTATCAAAGAAAATTGGTATTTTTCATCCCTTCCAGTTTGCTTTCCTTCTAGGAAAGCCATTTAAGAAAGAGATCCTGAAGGTCAAACCTGCAGAAACTCAGAGGCTCTAAGCTCAGGCTTTTAGGAGTTTTGAGATCTATCCTGTAACTTTCAAAAACTTAATTGCTAGGAGAATTATGTAATATCAAGACCACGTTTATAAAAAATAAAGAAACCTTGTTCTTTGGATTGTCACTCACATGTTCTGAAAATAACTGCCCACAGTGGTGTAGTAAAAGCAAACACTTCCTCCTCACCCAGGCAACCTTCCCTGTAGTCCCTGGCAAAGGGGAAGCAGCTGTTTTGTATTTCTTTTGCTCTGGGCACAGTGTACACAAAGGAATCATTAATTTTGTTTTATAATAAAGTTATGGTTTCTTACCTTGCTTACCAGTCTGAGGTATGATATCTCTCTTTTGCTGCATTAGACAGGAGTGAAGAAACAGCGTTAGCTTCAAGGTCTGTGCTCCCTCATTTAAATCATAGTGTTTCACTGAGATAAAGAAAGATTTTCAGCTCAAGTGCCTTATCAGCTAATACAGTTTTTCACATGCTCACCACTACCAAAGAGTGCTTACAGTACAACACAGACCCTGTATCCATTCTTACCATTTGTTTAGGTTCAACTTTACCTGGCTTCTATGAGTTAGCGAGAAGCCCCAAATGTCTGTTGCAGCCCCCTCTCACTGCTCTGCCAGCTTTACACAGCCCTGCTTGTGGCAGAAATGCAGGAGGTAAGGGGAAAGCACCAAAAAAGCTGGAAGTGGCAAGGGTGGGAGCCAGCCCAAAGCTTGAAACGGTGGGTACAGGGGGCAAGCTACCTCAAAAAGTAGTTAGATGCTGTTGCAAACACTGTGAACATTAATGGTATCCCACACAATAATTAAGAGCAGGGAAAGGCAAATGCCCTCCCTTTGCTCCTGAGCCATGACCCCACAGTACTGACCCAAAGAGGGGAGGCATGTTTTAGTGACTCAGGTCACTCAAAAGCTGAAGTGTTGAGCCTATTTCTCCTGGAAGTAGTATGCCTCTCACCTTGGTCCTCTGTGTATCCAAGTCCTGGTAATTCCAGAGGCTTTGGATACAGGCACATTGTTTGGATAACATTGCTATAGCTCAGAGCCTGCCCGTGCCTACGGATCCCACTGAAAGTCTGTGCAGAAGGAAGGAAGAGGCAAAAGCAGGAGACAACTGCTCTTTATAGAGCTCCAGCTGGTCCTGGAGCTGTTATTTTGACCACCACTGATGGGACTGACCTTGATGGATATATAGCATTGGATAGAGCTCGTTGCAAATTTGTTTGTTCTGGCAGCTCCCTGCGTTTTTTTTTTGGAATTGCTTATTGTTATAGCATGAGTGTCAATTACTTATTTACAAATGTCTGGTACCAATAAACTCTGCTCTTTGCAGTACCAGCTTGCAGCTTGATTTAGAAGTGGTTTGCTGCCTGCCAGCTTCCTGAAGCAGAGGAAATAATCTTTTAGTAGAAACTAAGATTTGAATAAGCACAGGGGTGGGTTTTGTTTAATTTTTTTTCCTTTCCTTTTTAGGAAAAAAGTGTTCAGAAAAAAAAAGCAAACACCATTAACACACAAAGATTTCTTGACACAAATAGTAGTTTTAGAGTCTTTGACAAAGCTTGCACTGTAATTCTCCACTGCTGTTATCAGCTGGCTGAAGAGTAATTTACGAATCAGAAATGTATACCAGTGTGGTTGCTATGGTATGGTTGTTCCAATTTTCTATTCCTCAGAAGCTATTTATTTCTGAGAGTATCTTATTCAGCAATATTCACTCAAACTTGCAAACTTTTTTTTTAAAAATCAAGTATTAAACATTCAATTATTCAGTACAATTTTAATTGTAGGGCTCATAAGAATTGTTTCATTCCTTAATGAAGGTAATTTTTAATGGAGCCATCAAAGTATATAGATACACTGAAAGTACTGAATGACACAATGAGTTCTGGAAGAAATTTGCCAGGAATTTCGGAATACAGCACTCTAATGAATCCAATGACCACCCAAAGCTTTAGAAAATCCACCTCAAAGTTATTTGGGCAATGTCTTTTTCTCAATATCTGAGCAGTTTCGGCTATTGCAACAGTGCTTAAAAGAAAATCCTAATGTATGTGCTCTCAAAGGACAGTTAACTCTTCTGTTTCAAGAAACATTTAACTCTTCTGTGAAGTTCAGACGAAGGTGATAACTGTCCTTGCCAATGCAGCGCCCTGATAGCTGGTAATACTGTACATTTGGAGACCTATTGGATTAAGTTATAAAGGCTTTTTAATTACTTGAAAGCCAGTGCTCTCTATCCTGGAGCTTCCTTCCAACTGTGTGGAGATCAATGGTCATGGAGGGAACATTCTGCAGGTCATAGATGAGTTTCATTAGATGAATAGAAATAGAAATTTCATTAGAAATTCATCAGGATGGCTGTAAATAACTCTGGAGCACAAGGCCTTCCCTCTGCTACCACAGCTTCCACTGAGAACTCAAAATGTATCAAAACCTATGAATTCATCAGATTAATTTTGATTTCTCTGCATCTTTGGATTTTGCGTTTTGGCAGAGTCAGATGTGAAAATGCGAAAATACAATTCTCATACTGTCACCAGCCTGACAACATTTAGAATCTCACAATAATAAGTGCCATTGCAGAACTTGTTTCCATGAGATTTGCAGCTCAAAACATAGATCCAAAATGTTCAGAAGCTTTGAAGCAGAATACAGAATTCATTGTGTTTATTCAATTAGCAACTCTGAAAAATGTTGAGATTCCCATGTTAAAAGCTCTTGTAGAAATGTATCCTTATGTGATTGCGATTGAATACCACATTGTGCAATGCACAAAGTACGTACTCAAAAAGCAGAAGAGCTCAAATTAAGAAATTTTCTTTCCAAATCTGATGCTGAAAACTAAAAGTCACCCATGACAGAGTGCAATTATTCAGCACTCAGCTTGTATTGTGCAGGGACTATATTAATGATTCAAGCCAAAAATAGAGAAGTATGTTAGCACAACTCACCTGAATGCTAGAGTGACACCAAGACTGTAATATTATCTGTAATAGANATAACTAATCGTCATGCCCCCCTCACTAACCAATTGTTGCACTGCTGTATACCTGTCAGCATTTACAGCAACAGGATTTCACCCATGTGAAAATTACTTATTGAAAATATTTGGTTGTAAACAGGCAATTCCCATCATGGTGCCATAAACCTGTCCATTTGTGAAAGCCATTTAAGAAAGAGATCCTGAAGGTCAAACCTGCAGAAACTCAGAGGCTCTAAGCTCAGGCTTTTAGGAGTTTTGAGATCTATCCTGTAACTTTCAAAAACTTAATTGCTAGGAGAATTATGTAATATCAAGACCACGTTTATAAAAAATAAAGAAACCTTGTTCTTTGGATTGTCACTCACATGTTCTGAAAATAACTGACAAATAAAAAACACACAACAATTTGTGTGTTGGCAGTCATTACTATCATTAATGACAATCTCTCTAATTAGGCAACCAGGAAGACACTCAATATGAAGAAATGTTGCTTTGCATGCATTCATTTCAACAAAAGCTGAAATTACTTACCTATAATAAGAGCCAACTTCCTTGGTGTTGCCTTTCCCATCTGGACACAGAGGTTCATTTTTACATTACCAAGCATATTTAATAAGCTTCTCAGCTGTGTTATCAGAGCAATTTTACATGTCCTAAAAACAACACGGGAAATTAGTTTTCATCTATGAGTTCAAATCTAGTTTTATTTCTCATTATACATTCCCATATCTGCATTTTTTAAAAAAGATAAGCTGTTCTAATTTTCAGACTGTTTCAGGTTTATTCCACCTCTAACCCGGTTTCAGAATTTAAATCAAAGTAATTGCATGGAATGTAGAAGTAAGCAGAACCGAATGATCATTTTTAATTTCTACCGAGCACTAAAAAAATCAAGTAGACAAATTGTCAGGGAAATGTGAGATGAAGCCTGCAACAGCTTGAAATAAATGCTAGAATTCCTGTTTATTTCAGTACATTCTGAGTGTTTCCTTAAATACATCTCTGATATACAAACACTTAGAGTATATAGAGGCTGATTTAGCAATGATTCCCTCACTTCAATGATCAGGAGTAACAACATTACTGTAACAGAAAATAGTTGCAGGAGAAGATTCATGGAGGGGAATAAGGAGATTTAGTTCAAGGGTTGAGGGTTTATTGACTTTTTAGAAAGAAAATTACTGTGACAATGATGATGATGAAGTGCTATAAAGTAATGAGAGGTTGAAAGAAAGTAACCTGATGCAATAATTAAAAATTCTTCATGGTAGAAAGAAGCAGTAGGCCATCATAATACTCATGTGCATAACGAGATACTTTATTTTACCTACTTAGCCCATTTAAACAGTCAAGAATACTGTCCTAAAGCACAGCTCACACATGATATCAAATAATATTTCCCTCAAAGTCATTTCACTTTGAAATCACTAAGACAGAAGATGGCTTGTTTCATGTTTAAATACATCTGTTTTATCCCCATTTGGTTTAAATTGGATTTTTTTTTTCTGTCTGGGTGAAGAAGACACATCTAGCCACTCACATTTCAATTCATCTAGGGAAATTGTTGAGACTGTTTGAAACATGCACAGAAACTGCTAAAGTGATCAACAGCTCAAATCAGCTTCATTGACACTTAAATTAGTAACTGTGGAGACACTCAAATACTGTAGTTTAAAGCTCATCAGAACTAGAACTTGTGGCAAAATCTATGGAAAATATATATTTTTTTACTCTTTTACTGCTTCCATTTGAGGCTAGAAAGCAGGTTTTTTTTATCAGTGATTTTTATTTTTGAATAGCTCTAGATAAAAATTCCTTTTGAGTACTCCTTCCAGCTCCGGGGCCTCAACATAAGAAGCACATGGACCTGTTGGACTGAGTCCAGTGGAGGCCATGAAGATGCTCAGAGGGCTGGAGCACCTCTCCTCTGCAGACAGGTTGAGAGAGCTGGAATTGTTTAGCTTGGAGAAGAGAAGGTCCTGGGGAGACCTTACAGCACCTTCCAGTGCCTGAAGGGGGCCTACAGGAAAGCTGGAGAGGGACTTTTTACAAGGGCATGTAGTGATAGGACAAGGGAGAATGGCTTTAAACTGAAAGAGGGCAGGTTTAGTTTAGGTATTAGGAAGAAAGCCCTTCTTATGAGGGTGGTGAAGCACTGGAATGGGTTGCCCAGAGAAGTTGTGGATGCCCCATCCCTGGAGGTGTTCAATACCCGGTCGGATGGGGCTTTGAGAAACCAGAATTCATGGAAGTGTCCTTGCCTGTGGCAGGGGAGTTGGAACTAGATGATCTATAAAGTCCCTCCCAAGCAAACAATTTTTTGATTCTATCCTTAATCAAGTGTTCAATATTGATGTTGCATCTTTTTTGTAACAAACAAACAAACAAGGCACTACAACACTGACATTTAGAAAATTTCCTTACATGATGACAAGAAATGTAGATTCCATGCCTCCCTAAGTCACAGGAATGGTTTCCAGTTCTTAGCAGGGAAATATGAGCAATGAGAAATTAATTGTAGCTTCCCTTCTGTTTGATATAAGGGTTGGAAAACACTTTTTCTCTAGAAAAAGTAGTTTGGATTATCCCTGGGAACTTTAGTGAAAAGGTTTACTAGAAGATTTTTGTATAATGTACTAACAATAAAAATAATAACAACAACAAGAACATAAGAACAGTGATAATAATCTTTTTCTAGCTTGCTAGAATATTTTACTACGTTTTTAAATATGTTATTTTTAAGGACTTAATAAAGGATTTAGCCAAAGAGAAGACCTGGCATAGGATTCCTTTCAGCAAATTTTAACTGTCTGAAGGTTAAGTGTCATGACAAGATTATACAGATGAGAGACAGTGAAAAAATAATTCACCTGCCCCATGTCAGAGCCTCTTCTGTAGAAGACTGCCTGGTGCTTGGTGCTTGCCTCTGTTTCTCCACTGAGTAGAGGGAGAGCTTCAACACTGAGTTCAGACCACACCTGTAGCTTTCAGATGAGTAAGGAACAGAGAATGTGAATTGTACCCTTTGTGCATAGGAGGGAAAGGTTTAAGCAGTGTATGCACAGCAGGAAGAGTGGGTCAAATACTGCCTAAGATCAATATTTGAAGATCTATCACTATATTTTAACCTTCCCATATCTCACACTAGCATGGTGCAGTTTTTGCACCCACCTAGTGAATGTTTTATAAACTGCCTCTCATTGCATCTGGTTCTTGATCTGTTCTTCAAACCCCTAACAGAGTACAGTGCTGCCTTGACTCTCAAGGGACATCTATCATGCCCTCCTGAGCATCCCTCCCTCCTGGCTCTGCCTGATGGTGCCCCCCTCACCAACTAATCATTAAATTTTCAGCCAGAGTTTTGACTCTCATTATCCCTTTGTTTCTGGAAGACACTCCTTGTAGACACCGGGACATCCACAGGCATCTTTGACATCAGCTGAACCACCAGCATGGCCCTGTTGTTCTGTTTTCACTTATTCCCCCACCAGTCTGCAGCCACCTCTCTGAAGTTTAAACCCTTTGGTGCTGGGACTGAATTTTTCTTCTGTATTTGTACAGCACTTAGCACAAGAGCACACAAATTCACAGACTAAAGTCTATTACCATCCCTATTTTTATTACTATATATATATATTTACTACAAATTTCAGATGGGATTATCCTGTTAACAATTCTTACAGCCAAATGAATACACAGCAGTGTCCTTCCTCACACTACAACAGTTTTCAAGTTGTTTCATGACCCCTCCATGTTCAGAGACCTTGAACTAGGAAGTATGCCTGTTGTCAGTAAGTTGAAAAAGAATTGGGAGTTTTCGAACCAAAAAAGGCAAGAAAAGTATTGTTAAAAAAAAAACAAAAAAGAAAGGGAAACCTCATACTCTGCATAAAGGTGATCCTAACACAAGCTCTGGGAAGCTGTTCCACCTTTTCAGTGAGCCTGTGAATCAAGCTGTGGGTATCCTGGAAGGCATGCTGCAAACACAAGCAAGCTGATGGCAGTTCCTCAGTGTCTTCTCCCAGGGAGGTAGAATTGCTGATTCTGCATTTGAACATTTCCATCTACAACAAAAACACTTTAAAGTATCTTGCCATCACGCTTGATATCATGCTAACTGCAGAAACTCTTACTATCTGCTGTTCCCATCCCATGAAAAACATGACTTCACTATACTGGGATTACAAACTGCTCCTCAAGCAATGTGGTAATTTAAATTCCATTTCCCATAAGGACAAGGCAAACAAGCTGTAGATGGACCTTCCAGCTATTCTTTCTTTTTAATAACTGATGCATGATGGTCATATGCTAAACTCATTCGTCAATCTTATTTTTTTATCTATTGCCTGGAAAATACAGCAACTTAACCCTGCACGGATGGAAGGGAGACTTCAGGGCTGTGAATTAAAAACAGCCTGCTTGGAGGAGTGAGGACAGGTGCTGGCTTTGGCCAGCTGAGCAGGTGGAGGAGCTGATTGTGAGCAGGAAGGATCCAGACAGACCCACTAATTAGGAGGGTGATAAGAACAGGGCACTTTGTGTAGGCAGTTTCAAACCCCGTAACCTTTCACCTGAAGCACCCTGGTTGGAGCCCAGCCATGCCCAAGGAGCTCCACCTTGTCCTGATGGTGTGCTGCTGAAGGCTCTGCACACCCGGTGGTTGCTGGTCTTGGACCTATTCCCAGAGACGTCGATTTCTCAGCTTCAGTCCAACTGGCAGTCTCAGTTTTGCTCTAATGAGACCCAAGGTGGAAATAAGCTGGAGAGGTGCATTCCTGCTTTCCTCCTGACAAGTGCCTCTCAAGGGAGCTGCTGTGGCCATGTGAGCTGAGCCATCAGCTCTCGCCACCCTGGGACGAGAAAAATGACACAACCCAGCCATCACACAGCACATGGGGAGGGGTCTCGTCAGGAAAGGAAGAAGCCATGTGCACCTGTGGTTTTATTATAAAAAAAAAAAGCCATAAGGACCATGTTTCTATATAATTTTTTTAAAATTTCAATCTCTTTTAAATGTTTTCAAACACTGACATCATATTTCTAACAAAAAATCGTGTAGTTCTACTTGTATTAGTTTTGTCCCTCAGAGATCTTTTCGTTGTATTTCAAACACATCTGAGCTAGGAAAACCAAGGACAAGTTTAAAAAATCTGTATTTGGAGACACAAACTGGGAAACAGTATTTTGGAAATGGATTTGATTGGTGAAAGACAGTCACTTCAACACAATACTTAAAAATGGTTTTGGAATATACTAGACAATAAACAGGGTGAAGAAAGATATTTACATACTTAGCTGTTCTAAAGCAAGGCATGCTCTGAGCCAGAGTTTAAAAACACAGATCCAACAATTTAATTTACATGTTTTGAGGTTAATAAAAAAGCCTTAAGTTTTTAAATTACTTTAATATTATATAAAAATTTCAAAGGGCTAGATTTCTACTGTGTTTTTTTCCTGTATATGCAGTAAGTTGAGCTAATCTTGTCTTTGAACGAGACCACATTTTAAATGGTTATAATGATTTAATTGAATTTACAATTCTAGGAAAACAAACAAAGTTTCCAGTACTTGTTTCTACAAGATAAGTGTTTTGCAGAGACAAAACACTTAATTTAGTATTCATAAGTCCTAAGAAACCAGTCCTGAGATGGGGGGCATTTTTAATTTATCTAAGATATCTGAAGATGTTTAATTAAATGAGACTTTTAGAAACATTAACCTTTTAGTAATTATCCTGGCTTTTACGTTGAATTCTTCAATAATCTACATTAAATATTTTTCTTATGACTGCTGTAATTGTTACATAGCTGTTGCAACCCTTGTACCTGTCGTATCATTAGCAGACATACCTTCAGAATTGCAACTTGAATTTAAATCCTATTGATAAACTTCCAATAACCTGGGTATAAAAAGAGTCCATTTACTTTAGTAACACTTATAAACCCTGCATATCATGCCACACTTCTTACTCAAGTGCAAGATACACTCTGCATGCTTAAAAGCCTAACTCAGGTTGGGAGAGCAGCTTCCTAAGGGCTCGGTCTGGAGGAAAGGAGACGGGGGGAGTCCTGGTGCCACAGCCCATTCCCCACCCACAGCATGCCATGCCAAGGGCTGGGACACCCTCTGTCAAGGGCAATGAAATCCTCAGACAGGATTTCCTCTGACCCAAGCCACAGAAGCTTTGCAAAAAGAACTTTGTGGAGTCAACAACCAGGCACCGACACCAGCAGAGAAGCTGTAGAAAAAGCTGAAGCAGGAACTGAAAATATTCTCTCTATTCAGGCTGGGCTTAAGCCATTCTTGATGCTTGATCCAAGCTTGTTCCAATCTCTCCTCAGTCCCTCCACAGCCCTTATCTTCTTCTCTTTCCCTATTGTTTACTACAAATTTCCCCTATTCCTTGTCTTTCTAATCCCTAAACAATATTCTTCTGCCAAAAAGGGAGAATTAACATGCTATTTATCATCACAACATTAATAGCTATGTATTACTGCTCTCCCCCTTTTGTCTATTCTTATACTAATCTCCAAGGCAGGAAGATTGCCTCTTACCCTACCTTTTGTATCATGTCCAGCAAAATGTGCCTGGTTTTGGTTGGTCCCTCGTAAATAACACAATCAGTAAAATCTCTGCAAAAAGAAAAGCAAGGAAACTTCCTCACCAGGTTTTTGATGGTGATGAGATATTTTCTCAAGCTGTACTCTGACAGAAAGTACCATGGTCTCACTAAGTAGAAAATTATATTTTTAGTCATTTGACTTAAATAGGTGAGTTGTCTATACTCACAGCACAGGCTATAATTCTTTGCTCATGGCCTAATAAAATGCTTCAGTTTCTGAAGTTTACCACCTTTTCTTTTTGAATTTCTCTTCACTACTCAGATAGTACAACTACAATACTTTGTTTCTTGAAAACCTAAAAACTAAAGCAAACCAGACTTCCATTTGTCCCAAACTCCTGCATGTCATTTTTCTAGGACATTTTTAAACAGAATAATTACACCAAGACCCAGATAATCTATGTAACATAACGAGAAATCAGACAGTATGAGAAGAGTGCAGCATTCTGGAAACCTGTGAAACTTGTTCCAACGAAGCTGGAACAAACAAACTGCCAGCAGTGTTTGCCAGGTTTCCTAATGTTCTTACCCATTATCTTTCTCAATAGGCACTTGAGGCTCTTCAGAGCTTCCATTTGCCCCGACCCTCGTTCCTGTGCACGGTCCTGCGCAGCGGGGACTGAGTCGCCCCTGTGGGCACGTCTCCCTGCAGATCCATTGCTCTGCCGCTGTGCCTTCCCTAAGCCATGACTGAAACGTGCAGCAGAGACCATCTGGCTCCTCAGCCTTCTGCCTTCTTGGCTTGCCCTTCCCTGAACCGTCTCTCTTACCCTCCTATGGACACTGTCCCTTTGTTATTACCTGCAATAGCCACACGCCCTGTGGGTTTTATGCTCCTGGCCAGGCTTCAAGTTCCAGCTCTTCCCTTGCTTCTCACCCTCCACACACTAATCAGAGGTTCCCTAGTGGGGTCTGGGATGTAGATGCCTGTTTAACTTCTGTTCTCAGCATTTCAAAACCATTAGTCAGGGCCTGGACTGTGGCCATCAGAATACGAGTACTGTAAGGTAAACAGTAACTCCCATATTTTCCTCACCCCCTGCATCTGGAAGACAAATAATGAGTCCCACAGTGTATTGTTTATTCTCATCCCATATTAATTTTAGTTATAATGGTCAGCTACTAGCCTTTTCCTGGATATTAAGTGGAGCACGGCAAGGTACCACAAAGCATGGAGATGGGTACCATGAGCTGGGAGGATGGCCAGCTTGTGCCTTCACACACTTCACCATATTCTGACCTTTATCTCCAACTAGCAATCCTGGTCATTGTCACTCTAACGAGTTACCTGTGACAGTCTGTATTACCTGCAAAACAAATGCTTGATCCAGACCAACCTGTGGTAAGAGCAAGCTTCTCTGAGTTAAACCCCATGAAATCCCCTGGTGATGGTGCCTCTACCTGCATTGCTATAAATAACATCCAGCCCAACTGTTAAACTCATCTGCAAGCACCGTGCCTTCAGCTCATCGCTGTTAATTCGTTCAGGCTCCCCTCTTCTTCATTTTTGGTAATGTCAGGTTGCTTCTCCCTTGGGTGAGATAATACTGTGCTTACTAATTCCCAGCTTGTGGGAAGGACTGAAGGCAATGGGAGCTTGTAGAAGACAGAGACAGTCAGAGAAAACTTGAAGACAATCTGCAGCAGTTCCCCTGTCAGTCTCAGGCTTGAGACTATTGGGGTCTATTGGTTTGCTTAAATTTTCTTTTGCCAACAGCCCTTTCCTAAAATGTCCTTCATTTCTCTGACCATTTACCAAATCACTTTACTTCTACATGTGCAAGTTGCAATGCTTTTCTTCATTTTAACTTGTCCCTCTGCTTACCAGTATCAACTTTTATTGAAGATCAGCTTTTAAAATGTGCTTACATTTATATTACATAACTTGCATAAAATATACTATAGTTTAACAAACTATGTTAAAATACAGACTGGTCAAATTACATAAATCTTAATAAATATCCAAACCAAAGCTTTAGGGTCTCTTGTACTCACATCTGTTCACCTAACAGACGCACCCCCTGCCTTTATCATAATAATAAATCCTGGTCCTCAACAAGTGCCAGTGAGACTTATGTGCATGCAAATTGATTTGTTTTCATCAATGCAATACTTAATCAAATTCTGGTACATATTAATGGTGGTCTTCATCATAAAAAAAAAACAAAACAGTGAACATGTGAAAATGGAAACAGATGTTTTCCTAACTACCATAATCAAGAAGGCCAATTTAGAGAGTAGAAATAGTTATTTGCATGGTCAACAGTGATGTAACAGATCATGTATCTTCTGCTACATGTTATAACAAATACCTCATTTTTTTGCCTTAGGATAAAGGATAAGGCTCTTACCCAAACAGGCTGGGGAAAGACCAGTGAAGGAATTGTGCAAAAGCATAATGTTTTTCAGTTTTATGCTTATGGTGTTTTCAATATTGCAATCTTCATCATGCACTGGTAAAGAAAAAAAGAAAAATGTTATAAAGGATGAAATGGTATTTTTGACACAATCTATTGCTATTAAAAAGGTTATAAATCATAAAAGCACTGGATCTTGATTTGTGCCCATACTACATGCAAAAAATTGGCTTTGAATGCAGTGGAAATCAATCCCTTCTTGGAATAATATTTTTATAGACTATGTGTTCATTTGAATCACTATTTGATACTTGAAGGTATCAAATTTTTATGGGAAATCAAAGAAACAAGAACTAAAAGGAGCAGAGAAGTGTACCTGTATCTAATATTTCAACAGGAGGCAAGATAAAGACTTATGCCTCAAGACTCCATGGTCTAAACTACTGTCACATCTCACTCACTAGATAAAACATGCAATTTCTCCCTGTTCCCAAAGAAGTATGAACATAAGACCACAGACAAAAGCAGTTTTACTAGGAGAGGTCTGCACAGAGGAAAATTGTTCCAAAGAGAGGCTTGAATGACACAGAGATCCTTGGTGCTTGACAGATGGAGAGTGGGACGGCATCATAAAGATGTTAAGCTATGACAGAGAGAAAATAATAAAATCAGAAAGAAGTCACTGGCGGTCAGTAGGGAAGAGCGAGTAAGTGCTCTCTGGGGATGTGCACCCCAAGCCCCTAGAAGTTAACAGGAGATTAAATTCATCTTTGTGTAACTGGAACATTGACTGAAGCCAAATAATTTTGCCCTTAGCTTCAGCACTGTCAGGATTTCCACTGAACTTCCATGCGTCATCAGCATAAGAATACATTTAGCCTTGGTGCTAAACTGCACTCCACACGAGGAAATGTCATCCAGAATCAAATTTGATACTGAGCTATGTTGATTTATGACATGTGTAGATCCAAAATTTTCAGAAAGAAGCCTTCAGCTCAGAAATAATAGAGGAACGTGTAATTCCTGTAAAGCATCTAAATCAAGCAGTTACACAAGGAAGCCGGGGTCCTGACAGCACTGGGGGGAGGCTAAGTCCTTAATTCAGGTGGTCTGAATCATCACCTGGCAGGTCCCCTCCACTCTGCAGGAAGCACCAGCACTGAGGCTTGGCAGCCCTCTGCCATGTCCTCGGAATGCCCTTTGTCCAGATAAAGAGGTAGCAGAGCAGATCCTCTGGTTTTACTGAATGCTTTTCTTTTCCTCTGAAGATTACTTTCTCACTCTCCCACAATAAAGTTTAAACATATTAATGAAGAAAACTACATAAGTCAATATGAACAGAACCGCAGTCAGCTCTCAATTACACAGTTCAAGCGTTACATAGTTTGTGCATGGAGCACAGAACAGCTCTGGCACAAGCATTTCACTGGATTTGCTTCCCTCAGGAGCAGATTCACTCTCTCTCTCTACTCCCCACAAACGGATGTAGTAATGAAATAAGCTAAACCAGGCCAGAAAATGCAGATGTGCTGCTCTGCGTGCTATTGACACCCAACGCTGCGTCCAGCGAGAATGAAGCCAGAAATGTCCACCACACCCAAACCGTCTCTGAAGAATCAGACATGCATGCCCTTCCTCCACCAGATAAAAAAACTAAGAATTATAGGTTTTATTAACTGCTTTCTCCATTTCTTTCCTTCTTGTCTGTCATCCTATTTATCTGAATGAAGGCCCCTCTGAACACTGTTTCTAACAAAAACTTCTTCTCAGAGATATTTTACATTTTTTCAAGAATCACACTTCAGCTACTGCATGGTCCACCTTCTGTTTCAGACACTGCTCATCTTAGAATACAGCAAAAAGCAATAATGATTGTGGGGAAAGGGATGTTAGAAGAATGATAGAAGTGATTTTCAAAAGGTCAAATAAACAATTTCTCGAAGTACAAGTCCTGCTGCTCCTCTTCGCTCCCTCTCCCTCCCTACCTGCTTCTATCTCATGCACAAACACTGTACTTTGGATAAGTTACAAAGTTTTGCACAGAGCGAAGAGCAGTTATTCTTACTGACAGTACTATATGAAGCCAGTAACTAGGAGTAACTGGGGCCAGGTCCTTTGGGAAAAAGGTCAGCAGAATTCCAAGGTATTTTTTTCTGTCAGCACTAAGCAATCCGCAGGGAGTCAAAATTTATCATTTTACCGGACTCATGCTTGAGCCTATCAACTTTTTCTTCCAGGAACTTTGGTCCATATATAAATATAGACTAAATGTATTCTTACATGCTGAAATGCTTGGCTTTTGTTTTTGCCACAGGCATTCAAATATAGTTATAAAACAATGAACACGAGGAAGGATATATGGATAAATCAGAAAGAGTGCTTAAGACATAAATCTGTGGTCTAAGGAAAAAAGTTTTTCTTTAACCATGTGTAACAGATTATGAACCTGATTTTACTGAGAAATTGTATTTACTCATTTGACATTTGCATACATTATTATACAATTAACCTGTTTCTTTATAAAATAAATATAATTTTCAATCATATTTTTCTGTGAAAACAGATTTTATGGAGACACACAGAACAAAAAAAAAATCAAAACTCTGTGTAGAACTGCATATGGTCAAAAACCTACAAAATGCATACGAGGCACAGGTGCTAATAAAATAATGTGACAATTATTATGAAGCCTGTGCTTCCTTTCCCTCAGAAGAGTAGAAGAAAAGGCAAACCTGAACTTTTGCAGAAACACCCAGGAAACCACCTCAACAACCCTGTGCTGGGTTACAGTCAATTTTCTTCACAGTGGCTGGTATGGGGCTGTGTTTTGGATTTGTGCTGAACACAGAGTTGGTAACATAAAGATGTTTTTGTCATTGTTGAGCAGACAAAAGAGCCAAGGCCCTTTTGTATGGCCACGCTGGCAAGGGGACTGGGTGTGTGGGGCTGGGAGGAGACACAGCCAGCACAGGTGACCCACACTGGTATTCCAGATCACATGACATCACATTCAGTGTATAATGTGGGAGGAAGAAATAGAAAGGGAGAGGCGTTTGGAATGATGGCATTTGTCTCCCCAAGTAACTGCTGCATGGGATGGGGCCCTGCTCTCCTGGAGATGGCTGCACACCTGCCTGCCCATGGGAAGCACTGAATTCATTCCTTATTTTGCTTTGCTTGTGTGGGCGCCTTTTGCTTTCCCTATTAAACTGTCTTTATCTCAACCCACGAGGTTTTGACCTTTTACCCTTCCAATTCTCTCCCCAGTCCCACTGGTGGGAGAGCGAGCGAGCGGCTGTGTGGGGCTTGGCTGCTGGCTGGGGTTAAACCATGACAAATCCATACATTCCCATGGCGTAAGGTAACTAGTTCCCCTGTGTATAGCTTCCCCTCAAATTCACTCCATAATTCTTTTTTCTCCAAAAATGATAAAAACTTCAGCCTAGAGAAGAGGAGACTGAGGGGAGACCTTATTTTGGTTTTTAATATCCTCACAAGGGGAGACAGGCACTGATATCTTCACTCTTGTGACCAGTGACAGAACCTGAGGGAACGGCATGAAGCAGAGTCCCAGGAGGTTTAGGCTGGACACCAGGAAAAGGTTCTTCATCCAGAGGATGGTTGGGCACTGGAACAGGCTCCCCAGGGAAGTGGTCACAGCACCAAGGCTGTCTGAGTTCAAGAAGTTCAGACAATGCTCTCAGGCACAGGGTGTGATCCTTGAGGTGTCCTGTGCAGGGCCAGCAGTTGGACTCGATGATCCTGATGGGTCCCTTCCAACTCAGCTTCTTCTGTGATTCTATGACAGAGTAGCTAGAAACACGGAAGCTCAAGCTAGCACATCTTCCATTTTAAAACCAAATCAAGAGCCACAAATATTCTCAGGTCCTCAAGCACTTGCTCTAAGCCACGGGCCAGTCATATACTTTTAGATCGGCATCAGTCCAGCAAAGCACTCACACACGCACTTAACTTTAAGCACATGAGCAGTCCCATGGATTTCAGTGGGACTTCTCACAAGTTTGATGTTAAGTGAGGGCAAAAGTGACTTACCTGGACCAGTGCCATAAACTGGAAAGCCCATACTGCTGAGACTGAATATTTTCACGCATGAAGTGCTTGTCCTATTTTGTGGGAATGGATACTTAAAGATAATGCTAATAATCACAAGAACCTCTGTTATTTCAGGTACAGGAGGGAATGGAAGATTTTTTTGGACAGAAAAGAAAACAAACATCTATCCAAACTGGTACAACAACCACTGTCAGGTGTTGCGTCTGTGTTTCCTAGGACGATGAAAATAATATTATTGTGTTTCCACAGCAACACAAATGTATATGCCTTGATGCAAAATACATTCACAGTGTGGAAAGAAAAAAAATGTCTTACATATAGTAACATAACAGATGAAAGATCCCTATCCAGCTCAGGGACAGTTTTTCCTCCCAGTAACCCACATAAAATAAAATCTATCTAGAATTTACATTTTTCTGTTTCTATGCTCTGCACTGACACAGATCTACTGCGCATCCATGAAGCAACCCACATTTTTTTGGGTTTCGAGCCCAATAGGTGCTTTACTTTGTAGGGTTAATGAAGGACATCAGCCAGGAACTGCTTTCTTCCTCTGTTTCCAAATGTGGATTGGAAATGCTTTTCCGACCCATTCGTTATTTTTAATTTGATAAGTGTGGAACACTATAGAATGGACAAATAAATAGCACCATGGGCAAAAAAATGAAGCTTGAAACTGTAGGCACAGTGATGATTGACTGGGTCTTGGCTGTCAGACTCAGCCCTAGAGGATTCAGCGCTGCTCAGGTACAGACCAGCACTGTGATTCACTCACAAGCAGCCAGCAAGGTGCAAGGGGTGCAGCACACACCAGGTTTTCCAAGAATCAACCCCTGTGGTGTGAAATAGGCTCAGCCCCTGGTTGGATTTGTTGGTTTTATTAGAACAGCCTTACAGGGAAGATTTACCTGCACAAAGGCTATGCCATGCATATGCAATAACTCCTAAACACATCATGGACACAAAGGTCACTGTTCATATCCCATGTACCACATTTTTCTTCAGGATGGCTCTGGCAGAGATAGAAAATCTTTATCCATCACCTGTGAAAAACCACAAGCAAAACTGCCACTCAATCCTTAGCAGAGGTGCCAGTAACTGAAAAGTATGGAGGTGAAAGAAGTGATTTTCCCTACAAACTCATCTTTCTGATGGTGCATGCTGACACCCTATAGTTTAATCAGGGCAATTCCTGTGGGATAAGATGTGAAGGATATCCATGGATATCAGAAGGCTTTTTGAGGTGCTGAATATTCTTTATTAAATCTATACTAAAATACATTAATAATATTTGAAGAGAGGCTACACTACATACTTACTTCTAACTTACCTATCTTAGACTTGTCTCGTGACCTTCAATCCGAGTCCAGACACAGCTGGACTAGGATGGGTCACTGAAGATAAACAATCTCCATTTCACATTCCACAGGGAGAACAGAGATAAGAATTATTTTTCTTTCTGCAGCTCTTTCATGCCTGTCCCAGCAGATCTTCATGAAAAGTTTGTGCCCCGTTCCCCTCTTAGAGTAACACCCTGTTACTCTAAAATCTGCAAAGAAAAGGAGAAATTGTTTTCATTACTACCAGACTACCCCCAGTTGAACCTGTGCACCTACAGGATCTTATAAACTGTGAATGGGATATAACTGGACCAAATTTATTTCTGCTTTCAAAAGTCCTAGCCAGCATCTTCTAGGAGTCAGTTCCTCATAGCTCTGTTCCTGATTTTACTATGAAATGTCAGCCTCAGGTTACAGCAAAACTGAAACAGAACTGTGGGACAATTTAGGAAAGGTTGGCTGGCTGAACTATTTGTGAAATATAATTATTTCATTTTTGATGAGAAAAGAGTGATCAGGGTCACAGATACAAGTATTTACAAGTGCAAACTATTATCCTAAGAACTCTAGGATTTAGCTAGGGAAAAATACATTTACTGGAATGAACACTGACAAGTAAAATATTTAATCCCTAAAGTTTTATTTCCCCCTAACATAAAATAATATTACTTTGAATGGTCCATAAATAACGTTAATGGAGAGATTTTGAATGGTAAATCTCTAATGATATACGAGAGAGGACTTAAATAGGTTTAACTGGGCTCTTTCTCAAACTTGGCAACTGCGTTACAAATGGTTTTAGGGTTTTTTAGGCAGCATTATAATCTGTTATCTTTTTGGATCAAGTCCTAAAAAAGCTTTTTGTTCCAAATTTGCAAACACCACCAATGCAGAAGCAACTAGAGGAAAAGCATTTTTAAATGCCCCTACCAAGTTCAGAGAAAACATCACTTTAGTGCTCTGTGGTGTGACGGGAGCTCTCTACAGATGCCAATGAGTGGTTGTGCAAAGCCTCAACTGGGCTTCAACACATGGAGTATGTAAAGAGAAGCTTTGTAGCAAGCTTCTGCCAACAGAGCTGCTACCTGAGTCCACATCTAGAGCCCAAATGGGTTAGCTGCTTTTTAAAAATTAGTGCTCCAATACAGCGTTACTCAAAAATATTGTGAGATAGTCAAGGGTTATTGATCACGTTTTAGTAAGTTAAATAAGAGAAGCAGAAAGATGGAGAAGAGTTTGTCCAAATTAGCATAGGAATGCTTTCCCTCCCGCCCTGTGCTGAGGCCCTTCTAGTCCTCAACTCTGCGCCTCAAGCAAAACTAGTAACACTGGGACATAAACCACAGGTCAGAATTTGAGGTCATGTGAATTGACAATATTCCCCCCACATGATAATTTTAAGCAAAATAAAAATTCCATCAATAGTGAGTCATCAACAGAGGTTCAGTCTAAGATCAGAAACAGAACTAAATCTGTGGCTGGAGTAGGAAACAGCCCAAAGCACTGTCTTAGAAAGCGTGCAATGAATTTATGTGGAAAAGGCTTCAGCCGCACACATCCGCAGCAAAATTGTGCATTAATCTATAATCTTCTCTGGTTCACATGCTGAACAATTTTGAATGGAATAAGAGTTAAACTTACTGAACTGATGATATATGTATGCCACAGCTTACCCCTCTGAAAATATAAACCTCTGTCTAATATGATTTAGAGAAACAATTCTGAAAAAACATGTTGCATATAAATAACAAATCGAAATCCCTCTAACTAGCAAGCTTTTAAGCATATAGAAGAAGAGAATTGTTCAAGAGTATAATTATAGAGGGAAGTTTGGTTTTAATTTTTGTTTTGGTATTTATTTTGATTTTGGTTACGTGTCACAAAAAATATGAAAATTATTTAAATTTGTATTTAGCATGCATTACTTGGTTAAAATGCCATACAGAGGATTTTACTAAGCCAACATTAAGATACCTTAATTCCAGCATTAGAAAGAAACACTATTAAAAATACAATAAGATTTCTACTCTGCTGTAAAATTTCTGAGCTACCTAGATGTTATGCTTTACGAATATTTCTGCACTGTGAATACAAATTAAGAAAAAAATCCACAATCAGAAATTCCACCTCTCCCCCTTCTTATAGCCTACACTACCAGAGTAACTTTCTTCATATTTATCAGCTTTTGTATCGATTTTTTTTTCCAAAATGCTTCTACAGTATGACTCCCTAAATTGTTCATTAATCTCCTACAGATCACATTTTCAGTGAGATATTGAAATAAAAGCATTTTTGACTACTTAAAATGATAGTTAACTGAAGTGCATGGTTTTAGTGCTAATAAAGATGAGTATTAAATTAGGCAAAACTTATGCCTTTCAAAATTCAAGGAAATTCAGAATTTAAATTGCACATTTACACAATCAGAATTTCTATATAAATCAAACTCCTGGCCAAGGCATTTTAAAATAACAACAACAATAATAACTCAAATGAGATCAACTTGTACTTTTACTTTCTCCTCCTCAATCAGTAGTATTTATTCCTTTTTTTATTTCTGTGTAATTAATCATCTAGAAAAACTAAACTCTGTCATCAATGAAATCAGCTCTGGCAAAGTCAAAATATTATTCAGTGGAATTTTTTCTCCAGTTTTCTTGTACAAAAATTAGGAATTCCTGCACTGAAGAGACTTACCTGGGTACACAGTCAGCAAGAAAAAAGAATTCAAAGCCCGTGGCTGAACAGACTTTTTGCAAACGGGCGATCACTGCTGTTTATTTTTTTCACATCACGAAATGAAATTTTCAAGGCTTGTTTTTCTCTAATGGCCATTGTAGAATACAATACCTTCAGCATCATGTTTTTTTCCTTATATTTAAGTGTAGTATGGCAGAAAAACAATACTGAACCGAATTACATCTGTTAGTGATCATATAATTTCATATTCATATATAATCTTCACAAGATTTCATCAGTGGCTGCGCTTCATATAACAAGGACAGCAATTACTAAGAGAGTTTTGAAACCCCTCCTAAAATCAAAACTCCTTTCAAAAGCCAAATTAGATATATTGGAAATAATGTGTGCTACAAATCTTTTTATCAAAAAGAAAGAACTTTTAACATATGTTTTCTTATAACTTCTCGATCTACTTTTCACTTTACTTTTCATTTTTGTATTTTCTGTGCTTTCACCAAATTCCTCCCGTTGGTCTTGCAGCATGTAATGTTTGCTTTGCTTTCAGATAAGGAAAAGAATTCAGTATTTTTTGCAAATTTAGGTGTCTAAACCAAAAATGCAGGCACGTGTCCAATGACTCAAGGAAAAAAAGATATCTTCAAAGCCACCCAAGTAAAAGGAAGGGAGTCATGTATGGTAACCCTGAATGGAGTATTTTGAGAAAGAATTAAAGAGAATAACAGTGTACATCTTTTAGACAGGGTATGAAGAACGCAGACAGGAAAAGACAGCAGGCAGCACACTATGTTGAATGAAAGACTCATAGAGCTACTGAGAAAAACAAGTCACCTGCCACATTTCTTCTTCAATTAAGGAAATTATGCATCCTTAAGGATGATTTAAGGTCATCAATTTTGCTTCAAAGGTCAGTCTATTAAAGAAATATCCTCTCCTACTTAGAAGAACTTGTATTTTTTACTAACTCAAAAGAAATGAAATTGCTAAAATTAATGTGCTGTAATATAGATGCTCATCTTCTGATATTTTCATCTTCAGTCTCCTTGGTGGAAAATACGGACACTTTGTTTGGCTATTCAAGACAGTGACCTTAAAGCTAAGTACGACACACTTATTTTTGACACTGTTTCAATTAAGATACTTCAGCAGAAATAAACTATGAAAAAATATATCCAAATTGTATACCCAGTTATACCAAATGCTACCATTTAAGCCTTTTTTGAACCACACTAAGTTATTACCCCACAAGTCCCCTGAATTATGTTTGCAAGACTCCCTGCAATACTAATTGGTATGATCAAAGCAGTTCCAAGCCATTTAGTAGAACAATTAATGTCTTGGATTTAACACTGAGAAAAAACCAAAAAAGCAAAACAAAACACCAAAACCAAAACAAAACAACCCACAAACACAAAACAAAACCCAAAAAACCTAAACAAATAAAAATAAACAATCGAACCCATTGTTTCATGTGTAATTTTTGATCAAATTTGTAAGACATTGCCATAATCCTGATGATAATACCTCTGCTGAAAGTCCCAATGAAGTAACTTTTCATGGAATAAAGAAAATTGTTCTGCCAGAGGAAAAATACCAGAATATAGCTTTTTTCTCCCAGTTCAAAGTTGCTGTTCAGTCGTTTGCTGAAAGTTCGATTTTACAACACCTTGAGCCTGATTCAGTTGGAATTCCATGGAACTGTACCTCTTTCTTCAGTTAACTATTGGATCATATCCCATCACAAGACAAACTATTCCCTATGATTAACACTTGGGAAACACAGCACTCTCAGTGCCACAAAACATTTGTAGAAAGGATTAAAATGCTTTCAAGATGTGAGAAGTAAAATTTAAAAATGAAGCTTCAAACAGGACAAGGTTACTTTCAATCAAATACAACATGCAGATTAAACCTTATTTTTATGTATTTGTTTTGTTTAATCAGAAATACTGATCTGGTATTCCAGAAGATTAAAGTTTCCTTACATTTAACTATGGCAATAAATCATCTGTATTTTTAACACATTTAAAAGTGTTGAGTTCCCTGTGCCTCGGTCACACAAGTTCAGAATTTTCCTGCATTTAAATTAAGATCTTTGTCATTTCCAGATTCTTCAGGAATCTTTTCTCATAGGTCAGATTAAGATGTTTCTAGTGTGCCAGAATCATCATCTTTTTCTGTTTGTTTGTTTAAATGAGGATTCCTGTAGGAATTCTGTGAAATGTCAGCATAAAAATACCTTTATTTCTGTCCTTTGACTGGAGTAGGGCAGCTTGAAAATTCCTAAATTCAACCGCAGCTAGCACTTCTCGTCCTGCAGGGATTCCTGCAGTTCCTGTATTCCTGCTTTCACTTCATTTTTAAGCTGTTACAGATACCTTTTTATGAACTGATATATCTTCACAACTACTTTACAGGCATTTTGTGCTTCAGAATATTTTGCAGACTGAGTCTTCATCTTCCCCTCAAGCTAAGAATTTTATCACATTTCCTTGCATATCTCTTTGTTTAGTTTCCCAAATATATTTTTGAGCTATTTAACTGGAAAAAAACCCTAACACCACACCTCACAATGACCAGAGTGTGACCTAACTCACACCATATAGATCATTGATAGTGATACCAAAACCCCCAATAGAAATTAAATTAGATAAAAATGGACTCTCTTCATATACTTAGATGTAGTAACTCTCCTTGTTTTTCTAAGGCTTGCTGTTAGCTGATGCTTCAAATCATACTTTGCTGCTGCCTTGTCTTTCAAGAAATCCTCCTTTACTTGCTTTCCCCTCCTCTATTTTCCTTCCTCTGCCTGCCTGTGAAGCACACTGTAATTACTGCTATCTACTGAGTGTGCTGATGAAGCAGAGCCTGGAACCTGCACTGTGTGGGAGAAGCAGGGCTGATAATCCCAAATTGAGGGAGCCACATTCAGTGGAAGTGGTCTGCTCGACCTGCTGATTTTTGATATTGGCCCCAAATATCAAATATTACAGCATAAGTGGTGCACTTTACTCCAAATAAGAACTTTTTCTCCCGGGTCAGATCCGAGGACTTCGCATCTGGTTTGAAATAGTGATAAAAAAGAGAAAAGAAAGAAGAAAGGGAAAAAGAAAAGAGGAAAAATGTGGAAGCCAGGGAAAGAAAGAAGGAAAGGGGAAGACAAAAAGAAATTTAAAAAGGAAAAAATGAAAAAAATAAAAGAAAAATGGAAAGAAAGGAAAAAGGAAAACAATACAAAACAAGGGCGGGGGGGTGGGGGGGAAGGAGAGGTTCACAGCATCCAGCTCTGCTTTCCAGTCTGAAGCAGTTGTGGGTTTGGACTCAGAGTCACAGATGCTCCAGGAATGTTCCTCTCCCTGTTTAATCGCCACACCTCAGATAAGCACTTGCATTTAAGGGAATGAATCTCCCTTTGCAAAGCTATAAGAATCTTTCCAAATACACCAACAGGATCGTGGTCAGCACCTTTACGAGGATAATGACTAGAATTGCTAAAATTCTATCTCTAAATGAAAGTACTCTAAATTAAGGTACTTTTGCTGCCTTGCAAAAGACTTGCTCAAACTTGTGTAAATCAGCACAGTCCTTGGCTCACACAATTTTAATAAGACCCATGTGTATTTAACCAGATTATATGACACATGTTAAGGTTCATGTTTGATATCAAATTAAGTATACGGATGATTTATGGAAAAGAGTTCACCTCCCTTTCCCCCACGTGAGGTTTAAAGACTAATCTTCAACCAGATCTTCCAACACTTTCTGCATTTAGGCCTTTCCCACTTGAAACCTTCAATGTTGTTTTTATTATCACAAGAGACCGATACCCAGCCTAGCATCTGTTATTATTCCTGTACCTTCTCTCCCTGGGAGAATGCATGAACCTAGCACATATCACTGTGATTACTGGATGCTGCTAAATTCCTAGAAAAAGAACAGCATTGCTTTCCTTGTAGAAGGATTTGATAGCACTATTACTCTATGCACTAATGTGCTGCTTGGCTATAAAGGGAATTGTTGAGTGGTTTCTTTTAAAAAAATCCAACAAACCAATAAAACAAGTTCCATAAAATAAATGAACACCCACCATTAGCTCTTACCCACAAGGATCAGCATGACAGATGTATTGATAATGACAGGCATTTGGCTGGAATAACTTTGGGAGGCAAAAATGTGAGTTAACACCTCTCTCCAACAAGATGCTGAGCTTTAGCATCTGCTATGAAAAGCAGACAGGTGATGCTATAGGTCATTCACTCCCTCTTGTCATTTCCACTGACAGAGAAGCTTCACAGGTCACCAGGGACATTAACAAAAATTATCTCCTCACACTGAAACACGAATTCACTGCTTCACCAGATAGCCCTTGGGCTTCCACTTCTACTCTTTCCAGGCAATCAGTGCCCTGCTTTGAAGTGCACTTGGTCGTTGTGACCCTAAAAACTCATTTCCATTTGTTCTTTTTTTTTAGATACAACAGGAATCTAATTCCTGGTGCCTGTATTTGGGGCTTCTGACTCACAGCCCTGGCCCCTTTCCCATCCTTAAGACTTCTTATTTTTGCGATGTTTTCACCAGTGCTTTTTTTGTTTTCTAAAAAAAGAAACCTGTCTGTAGGTATTTAGTCATTACTGTTATGAAATCTCATTTTGGTTTCATAACATGTGCATATTTTTTTTCCTACTGCTTACCATCTTTCTTCAGAAGAGAAACTAACCTGGCAAGGACCATGATGCAAAAATTTCCTTCTTCTTTAGAACATAGTGCAAATGGGTACATTCAGGTATGTTGCAAACTCCTATAGGCAATGATGCCATTCAGAGAAAAAGTTTCAGAACAGTAAATACTTCTGAATATAATACAGATGTATTCATGTTTATATATGATCTTGCCTGATAAATTTGAATCAATGCATAGACCTGGAATTAATTAACTGTGTGTTGCTGCTTTCAGCAGACCCTGTCCTCAGCAACGGACAACAGTCTCTAGTTCTGTTTATGGTCTGATTTCTTACAGGCCAAAAAAGATGTCCCTCTAAGATTTACTGCCTGAATAGCCAGGCTGCACTGAAACCTTGGTATTTACATGGGATTTCAGTATATGCATATCACAAGGCTCATATCCCTCTTTTACAAATGGCTCTTCCAAAATAATCTGACAAGGGTTAAGTTCCTTGCATGCTGAGACCACTTGCTGTCCTGTAGGCAAATATACTTTTATTACTTTCCTCTACTGTGTACATAGGATTTCTCTGCAAAGATGATATATTCATAGGGTCACAGACTGTCTTTTTGTGTTGCATTTTGCTGTACTTCAAGCAATGGGAACACACTGAATAACAAGGGTGAACAGAAAAACCAAACTACTAATAAATAGAAAATTCAAATTACTCGACAGAAAAACACATAGGAAAACCTAGTGAAAATGCTGTGACAGCCAAAGATCTTTATCTGTGTATATACACATAAACTGCTTCTTTCCACTGTGTACCTCAGAGATTTGTGTTCTCTGTTCATTAACTTAGAATGAGTTGATCACAGACTGATTATATAGAAATTGCTTACTCCATAAGATATCAGCAATGTTTCAACCTATGGGACCACTTTAATGGAATCCTGAACCTTTAGGTTTAGGTACTCTACAATTTCTATGAATTTATTGGCTTAAGAAAAGTTAGGAACAGCCCAACAACATTTTAGAAACCTTCATTATGTGAGTTTTGCTCACGTATCTCCATTAAAAGCAGATGCACAGTTAAATACCTTCTCTGGTCCTGTCTTTCATTAGACAGACAAAGCCATTTTAAAACGATGCCCTATTAGTGCTAGCAATTTTATTCTACATGCATTACTGATAAGACCTTAAACGGAGTATGACAGTGCATATAACAGGCAATATATCCAAAGAATTACAGATGACGTTTTATCTGTTCACAGAATGCTGTGCACATTTCTTTAAACTATCTCTGAGAATCTAGTCGTCATCATACAAGTATTTTTCAAAATCTTATTTTAATGAAACACATTTAGAACCTTGTTTTAATGAAACACATTTTACCTTCTCATACACTGAAATGAAGTAAGAGTTTGCCGTACTGCTTGCTCCACTTCAAGGAATCAAAGGCACAAGACAGTTTCATCACAAAACCAGTAGAACCACCTGCAATTCCAGTTGTCTGTCTCATCCCTCTTTCATTTCCTCTGCCTGACAGCAGGCCACTTGATATGCCCCCAGATGAAAAAAAAAAGGTAAACTGTTTCATCCTGAGATATCAAGACTTGATTTTTCCTTTACTCCTATGAACTGGACTTTCAAAGCCTGGTCAGCTAGCTGAAGTTTGCCTTTTTCATCGCTGCTCTTCTAGCAAACAGAGTAGCTGTAGGAGTTAAAAAATTTTAAATCATAGTCACAGCTGTGATGACGCCGTCTGTCTCCTTCTGTCATGGTTTAGGAATGGTATTCCCCAATTTAGTGTTTCCACTGAAACACTCCAAACCATGTGCCGCTTGCTCACCTCCTCCTGCAGTGGGTTAAAAAGGAGAATTGGAGGAACAAAAGGTAAAGAGGACAGGTTGTGATAAGACCAATTTACTGAAAACAGCAATGAAATAAGAAAGTGATCAGTGACAGCAACAGCGTAATAATAAAGTGTACGAGAGAGGGGAGTGAGCCACACGCAATTTGTTCTCCACACAGAGCCCTACAACACCTGATTGCTAACTTCCCACTAAGCAACAGGAAGGGCACTCTTTCCCTACTCCCAGAAAATAACTTTAGGTGCTATGGAATAACCTCCATTTCCTAACTATGCCCTCTCATGATTAGTGCAAAAATTAACCCTGTTCTGGCCAGAACCAGGATGCCATCTGAGCCTGTCAGCCCTAGAAGAGCTGCTGACCACGTCTCCTCCGTGAAAGCTGTGATGAGGACGAAGGCAGCTGTCCTTCTCATTTGGGGACCTCACACTTAAACTCTTAGCCCACACACAAATGCAAGAAAGACAAGCACAACAGCAGGCTCTAACTCTGCAAATGAAAATGTGATCACAATCTACCTACAAGCAGCGTGCAGAGGACCAAGCCTACCGCAGCATGAACAATGTGCAGCCACTTAAATTCTCCCAGCTCATACCCAAAATACAGATATGACTTGGACGACGTACATTGTTTCTCGCTTTATACAGCCTGATTAATCTGAAATGAAGTAACAATAACATATTTGAAACTTTCTTGTTCCAGTAAAACTCCTTTCTGTTCAATTTGTGATTTATTACACTTGAAGATGACAAAACTCTAAACAAAGGTAGTGGGAGGGTTTAAAAGATAAAAATAATGAAAATTTTTCCAAAAAAACCCAGTATCAGACATAAATTTTTTGTAAATATTCTTCTAAAAAGCTTTTTACAAATACTTTGTAAAACCCCCACTGCCATGGGGATATCATTCAATGTTCGCAATGAATAAATCTATTAAAAGATAAAAACTAAAATTTAAAATTAAAAAAGATAAAAGAATGAGAAATAGAAACTTTACAGAATGCAATAAGATACATTTTATATTAGTCAGACAAGACTTGAAAGAAGAATACACAACATTAAAATCAATTTAAATGGAAATAAAATCAGACACACATGCAGCATTTTTACAGATCCCACCCTCTGCAGAAATCTCCCAGAAAATTATTTCCTTCCGAGGCAGAAAAATAGTGTTTGGTAAACTGTATACAGCATGTGTCACTTTGGGACAGGTCTCTTGTATAATCTTTGTCTCCAGGCTCTAAATATAAAAGATGGATAGATCTAATTTATAAAGGTCATTCTATTCATTATACCCATACTTTAAAATATGAACCTATTAATTTTTACAGCAAGCTAATATTATAGCTCCACTCAACCTTCATTATAAAGTCTTCAGTTTCCCTTATTGCAGGTCCAGAGGATCTAATCAAACTTCAGGAAAGAAAGTTATAAAATGATTCCTGCAAAGAACTTAAAAAAAAAAACCCAAACATCCAAAAGCTCATTGCTGAACACACCAAATGAACTAAATAATGGGAAACACATTCACAATGTCCTTTAATGGTAAGTCTATCCAATTTGTGATTTAAGAGGTCAAGCTATTGGTTATTTTTGCATTCCTGGTAATTTAAGAAGAAACAGGCTGGGAAGTGTGTACTCACAGGCCTTATAAAACTGCCGGCCTTATTTTGAATAATGGACATCCATCGTAAAAAGCTTACTGGTAGAAAAGCCCCCCTCCATGACGGGAGAGCCCGCTGCCCATGAGGCTCACAAGGAAGATTGAGTGTTTAAAGAGACAAAAGAAGTCGGCCACAAAAAATCCTGCCACCCATGTGTCCGGAAAATATGAATTGCTCCAAGAGTTGGGACAGCGAGAACTGCTGACACCAGATGGTAACGCTCCCTGCAAGAGTACCGCACCACCATCTCATGCTGGGAATGAGGGTTTTTCTCAAGGGCCTGAGGCTAAGCCTAATAATTGGGCAAGCAAGAGGAAGGAAAGGATGAGATGGAAAGACTTCTACAGCTCTCAGTTGGGGCAGCCCCAAAATCTTCCACCCTTGTTGCACCAGCACAGGCTCCAGCCAGCCCACCCACAGAAATCATCAGCCTGGCTTTACCTGGGCTTATGATCATTTTATAATAATTGAGGGTTGTTATGTTGATGTCAGTGGAATATTCCCTCCTATATGAAGGAAAAAAAGAAAGCAAATTGAAGCAAATTACAACACATCTATAAAATAAATTAAAATTTTAAAGTGTATGAAAACCTTGATTTCCTTCCCTATTCAAGGTGGACTGCAAAAATAACTCAGACAAAAGACAAGCCTGCATGCCACATTCTAAAAAAGGTAGTTGCAGACCTAAAAAAAATCTTGCACAAACCACTGAGCAGTTCTTAGGGAATGAAAGTTGGCTGGGGAAATCAAGGAGCAATTAACAGGTTTTACTTACCTTTCCACTGTCAGGTTAGTGCTGATTTAATATACCATTGTCAACAAGCATTTAATAATTTCACAATTTGGTTATACAGCATTTCTGCTCAATGATTAGTGCTAACTGGAACATTTCTAATTAAATTTCATTTCATCACAGCCAAATTGGGCATTGCTTATTTGAGGTTTTCTATTCCTGCGTGAGTGAAATGTAATAGGCTGGTGGTTACGACACTAACTTGAGGTGTGGAACAGTGAATTTCAGTTTCATTTACTGCCTGTGTTCATCCAGCTCCAGAAGAAATTATCTGCCTGAAGTTAGCGAAAAGGAGCAGCAGAGAATGGAGCTGTGTTCACCCTGAATCTACACAGCTATACATTTTTAGTCAGTCTTATTCTTCAAAAAATCATGCCAATGGATTTTTTTGTTCATCTTTAATTCATTTGCAGGCCAAGCATCAGGATCATTTTTCTGTGATTCCAGATGAAAAGGAGACTTAATTTTTTTTTCTTCCACACAGCACTAACCTGGCTTTGTTATGCACCAGCAGGAAATAAATTGAACTCCACCAATTATTTCCAATTGCAAGGACAGTGAGCAGGAAGCTGAGACCCACACTTAATATTCAGCAGTAAGCAGGGCTCAATGTCAATATATCAGCTGCTCCAGGACAGGCAGAAAGAGAAGAATATTCCATGCCTGCTCAGCGGAGAGCTGGCCATCATTTTGTGCTCTCAGTACACCTGATCTGTTCCACTTCCTCTGACCCCACAAAAATTTACGGTCAAAGCCAGCAAGACTTTAGGTATGATAGCCTTCTGCAAGTTGTGTCTGCAGAAATTAAATTAGCAGCAATATATCCTTTTCCTCAAAGGACTGCGCGGAGTCTTCGTTAGTCAGGTTTGTAGAAGGTTAGAGATCACTGGATGGGAGTTCTGCACAAGTGCAAGGCGTTACAACATTACATACTGCAAAACTTTGTAGAGCTACAATTTTTGTGGTAGCCTGGGGATTGTCATGGTCATAACCAACTATGTCACTGCAGTTTTGGTTACTAAGTAAAATAAATAGATTAAGCTATTTGGTTTCAGCAAGGTACATATGTTTTACTAGGTCATTTTGTTCACCCTTTACTTGCTGTCTCTCGTTCTTTTGCTGTCCTCACTCGGGATCAGAGCTTTTCAGGCTGGAAGGGACTTTGGGAGGTCATCCACCCAACCCATCCTGACACGCAAAGCAGGCCCAGGTCTGGATTCACGCCACACTGCCCAAGGCTTCCTCTAACTTGGTCTCATCCAAGAATGGAGACCACATGGCATCTCTAGTCCAATGCTTGGCTGTCATAGTAAAACTTGTTTTTCTGCGCCAAATAGAAACCAGCCCTCTCTCAGTTTATGCCCTCTGTCTCTCCTCCTCTTGCTTTGCAGCTCCTTAAGGCAGCTGGTGGCATTTCCTTGTAGCTTCCCCATAAGGCAGTGGCCCCTGTGGGGTCCTCTGGGCTGCCTCTCTACCAGGCTGAACAAACCCAGGTCTCTTTGCTGCCACTCTCAGGGCTCCTGCTTCACTGCCCCAGCTGTCCTGGTGGCCCTCAGCTGAACTTGCTCTAGTCTATTAACACCTTTCTGTCCTGAAGCCCAAAGCAGGACACAGTACTCCAGATGTGGTCTAATGAGTACTAAGTAAAGTCTTCTCTTTCAATCTTCATCTCAAAAGCAATTTAACATTTCCAGTGTCGATGGTCCCTAGATTCAAAGAGAAAATTGCATAGATTAGCTGCAAAAATTCCCACTGAAACAGTTTAAAATACTTCACCCTTTTAATGAACTTAGTTCTGGAGAACTGTTTTAAACTCAACAGGCTGAATTTCTGAATATCATTTGCAGTTAACAGCTTACATGCACCATGCACCATGACAGCTATGCCATGAGCGTCAGAGCCACTTTTACAGTGCACTTTTAACCATCTTTGCCAAGTTTACCCACTGGAAGTGCCTCTGCCTCTCCTTGAGCAGTGTTAATCAGTCACCATTTCTCATATCCTGTCTGATTTATGGTTTTCCTCCAGGGCAAAGACTTCAACAATTGAGTTTGGGTTTGGACCTACAATCTGACATATGTTAAACATTACCAAATTTTCAGGTGTTGTGGGGTATAGGAACTGTGCAAATAATTACTTTTTTGGAAACATGACTGAAGTTATTTTTAATAAGACTGTTTGATTTCTCAGCATTTTGAACTATTTGCTTTCATTACACTTGTAATACATTTCTGGCAACTGCACTCACCTTCCTGTATATGACAGGAAAGCTATGAATGGCTTGATCATACAGAATGATTTATAAATCTGTTAATTAGTACCATGGATCACTTATTTTAATCCTAAGGCTTAGCTGAGCTGTATATTGGCACAGTGAACAAAGGGAACAAACGTATCTGAAAATAGTAGTTATGTTACTTATTCAGCTTTAATATAAGCTGAAATTAAAGCCTTGTCTGCTCCCTCGACACAATTTTTGGACTAATCAGGATGGGGCACAGTTGAGAATTCAAGAAAATGTACATACCTAACTGTGATTGATTTCAAATGGTGTTAGGTACCTTTTAAGGTTCAACCTGAGCTTTCTTTCTCAATACCTCAGAGAATCTTTTTAATTACATAGGCCCATTTATAAAAGTCATTTAAAATGGCAAGGACAGAAAGGATTTCCAATAACACGCTGTCACACTGATACCTCTACACAGCAGCCTCTTTCCCTTACTGAATTACAAAAGCACATTAAAATTTCCTGCCATTTAAAAATAATCATTAGGAGGAATTAAGACAATATTCTTTCTGTCCAGAGGCTCTGTCTCTGTCTTGCCCCTGACTTGTCTGGGCTTCAGTACAGCAGTTTGTCTTCTCTGCCAGACTGCTGGGGTGTCAGCAGAGAAAATGTTTGCTAGTTCTGCTTTCATTATTTATGTCCAATATCTTCTCAAAAGATCACCCTCCTCAGGAACTTGGTTGACAGCTGAATCAATCATTCTAGCCAAAGCTAAATGTGTCCTACCTTAATGTATCCTTGAAAAAATTCAGTCTTGAAAACCTTGAATTAAGTTCTGAAAAAACAGAATTAATTTTTGTAACTTTTCTTTTTCTTGAGCAGAGAGGATGGAAGACAAGAAATGAGGAAAAGGCTGAGAACTCCAACTCAAAAGTTTAGCAAAGAATCAACCTCCTTTGAAAGGATCTTTGAAGAGGAACACTTGGCAACATTAGGCAGAACAGCTTATTTTCTCTACCTATGCAAAATGAAATAGAGGTTCAGAAAACTGGCTACTTAGCCTATTTTCATGGTTGATACATTGTTTTTCTTCAGATTCTGCATATTTCCTTCTCCTGAATCCTCAATACCTATAGTATTTGAAGAAATCAATTTTTCTTTGACATGCTAAATTTCATACATGGCTGATACTGATATGTAAGTTTAAAAAACCATTTTCCCCTGCTGTTAGTGTCTCATGAGCAGAAACTGGCTGTGGACAGCCCATTTGAAAGGCAGGCACATCTATTTACTACTCTAACATTACACTAGGAGTGTCAAGAGAAAGATTCTTTTGTACCACTTGAAACTGCCTAATTTATTTCCTAAATGCTGGGAACTGGTGATGAATTTTGATCATCAAAAAGCAATTTGGCATGCCACATAGTGTGTTCAATTGCTTTATTAGGGACACACCTGGAAAGCACATTTTCCCATAAGATTTAACAAAAAAAGAATCATGTGATGCATAGGGTAATGCTTTATTTAACAGTAGTTTCATAGGCTGCATAATGTTTAAAATTTTAATGACATTTTCTAGAGCTACATGAAGGGAAAGTGTATTGAGAACTCTTAGCATTATCCTCTAAATAAACCAACTTTATCTAACAGCGTTACAAGTTTTTTTGAAGCTATGAGTGGTAGCAAAGGGCTACAAACCTTCAAGAACCAGTTATCTAATCTGGCATTTGTAAAAACAGAGATTAGACTGTCAAGCCAAAGAATGTGTCAATCATGATACTGGAAATATAGCAGGTTTACTTTTTAATCCACTGCACATGGAACCTCTTTACAGTGTGTTTCATATCATTGCTTCTCATCCCAATTATCAAAAATTTTTTCTTTCCCTATTCACTATAAGCATGAACAATATAAGCACAACTGCAGGTGGTTGCCAAAGAAGTTACTTCATTGTGGATATCAGTTCATAGTTTCAAAATTAATATTTTCTTTGGCTTGCCTTTGGCTTTTTTTTTATTTTTTCCCTGACCATTTAAGACAGAGTAGTATGGAGTCACCTCAAGATAGCATGCAATGCTGATCTTAAACTACAATAGAAAAAAGAAAACCCTATCAATGATAATTAGGTTTGCCTTGTAACGAGCTTTCAGGTTTGTTTTTGTTTTGGGTTTTGCCCCCTCCTGTTCTCTTTGTCCCATATCAGTTCTTGAAGCTCTTATGGGTGTTAGTTCAGCTATACATTAAGAAGCTAAAGCTAAAGAGAACTCCTTGACTGACAATTGTGAAGTGACTTAAAGGTGAGTAGATTTCATTTGTTTGCTTATATGGTATGGGAAAATGATAAACATTTATGATAAACATGTGGGAGTACAACATAAAACATTCTTCTGGGTCTCTCTAACCAGAAAGCGTCCTGATTTTTTGCTTTCTTTTTTGAATTCCGTAGTCCATTGGACAGTCACATATTTCAGAAATTATTAGCAACATCAACACTTTGCTATAATAATTTTGTGGCTTTTGGGAAATAACTGATTTTATTATTTCTAAAATGCTTGGACCACCAATTTAGCAACTTTGAATGCTTCAGCCACCTCCTAAACCATCAATGTAGCATCAAAACTAACAAATCCCCGTTTAGCCAAATTTCTTTTAAATAGGTTTAGCCATTGATACTATTGATATAAATGTCCTCAGAGTAGATAAAACATTGGGTGAAACCACAGCCAGATCTGGAAAGAAGCAAGGTGTAGCTACCCATAGCTTATGTCAGACACCCAAATAATTTGGAGAAGGTTTTTTGGTACTGCTGCTGGGTGAGGACACAAAGAAAGCATCTCTTCCTGGTGATCACCAGGAATAACGTAATTAGTAATTAACCCTTTGCTTAGGGGACATTTCCTGATAAGGAAGTGTTAATGTCTCTCACATTAACACGTACAGTGAGCGCCCATGAGTGAGGGGCGAGGAGAGGGTTAAAATTCATTTCTCTCTGCATATGGTTCCTGTCTCAGCTGTGAGATCAGTTATAGGTCCCCGGCCAAAGATAACAGCTAAAATATAACAGATGCTGGTACTTCCACAGCCGAGGTGAAGTATTTCCTTTCATCCTCACTAGTCACTGATAATGTCCCAATTCTCCATTCACTGGAAACGTCAAGGGCACGAGCAGGTTATTACAACGTGAAATGAATGGACTGTTTAAATTGACCCCATGCCTGCGCACGGTGTGAAGTTTCTCCAGCCCTAAGGGATTAAAACTCGGTGGGGAAGAAAATGCAGTCACAATTGCAATGGTTGAATGCTGAAAGCTGGGGTCCTTCTAATAGGGTACTGCTGGGGAAGAGGGGTCAGCTGTCCTCATCCCTGTCTTCCTGGCAGAGCCATCAGTGCACGGCTGACGTGCAAATACTTTCTGGGGCTATCACTGCTCAGTCTTGGCCTGTTGCTTCCTTGTCCCAATCAAACCAAATGTTTTGGAGGAAGTATCCACCTTGCATGGACGTAAACAGTGCATGAGGACCCAAACCAGCTTCTCTGAATTCAGACTTTCCTAAATATTGTCAACATTTTATACCACAACCTAGCAGTCATTCATATGGAGCATTTTGGCAGCCGTTTGAATATGTCTTAACCTGTAGGGTTGTGGGGTTTTTTTGTGCTTTAANTGTGAAGGGTGAAATTGGAATATTTCTGTAGGAACAATATCCTGGGAAAACGTGGTTTCCAGTTAGGCTCATGCATAAAGCTCCAGAGCACAATCATATAGAACTGCAATGCCAGGAATCAAGATGACAGGAGAACACTGAGGTAAATTAAAAAAAANAAACACAACCACCAACATCTGAAACCTAGTCTACATATATAACATTTTCCAACCAGAGTTAATGAGTTTAGGCATGTATTAGTCCAGCAGGTAATTATACTGGCAATCAAGTTGCTTTTCATCAGTATAGCTGAAATAACTTCATAAGATACAGTGCTGAATCAAAATTGGCAATATTGCTACACTATTACAGGGAAAAAAGAAAAAGAAAAAGAAAAAGAAAAAGAAAAAGAAAAAGAAAAAGAAAAAGAAAAAGAAAAAGAAAAAGAAAAAGAAAAAGAAAAAGAAAAAGGTGCAAGATGATGCACAGTAAAGGAGAGTGGAATTGGTGTGAAGGGTGAAATTGGAATATTTCTGTAGGAACAATATCCTGGGAAAACGTGGTTTCCAGTTAGGCTCATGCATAAAGCTCCAGAGCACAATCATATAGAACTGCAATGCCAGGAATCAAGATGACAGGAGAACACTGAGGTAAATTAAAAAAAAATAAAAGGAAAATTACTTAAAGAGAAAAGGGAGTCTATAAAGAAGCAAATAGAAACAAAGAGGTTGTGGTGTCTATTTTCCTTGCATTAATCAAAGGACACTTTCAGAAGAAATACACAGATTGTAAAACCTAGATTTAAGCTCAAAGTGTCTTCCACTCTGAAATCAGAGTTGCCAAAAATCCACAGAGTTGCAGTGGTGATGTGTACAATTCTGGATTTCTCAACACCATCTGGCCATAGCTTTTGTACACATCTCAAATTCTGGTTTTGTAAAACATGCACCTTGATTGCTAACCCAAACTAACAGAAAAATTATACATCCAGATGAACCAAACAAAATAATAAGACCAGGAAGAGTCACTTAAATATGAAAGAACAAATAAGGAAAATCTTGAAATTCACTAAAATTAAGAAAATATTATATCAAATGTAATCTCCTGTTGGTAGGAGAGGACTGTGTGAGCTATAGCTCAGGGTGGATCTCTGTGTATATTCCTTGTCATTATGATTACCTGTGTAGCTGCCTGCTTTGGAAATTGAAGCACAAAAACTAACATTGTCAGTGGAGAAATATTCATTCAGCCTTAAAACTCTTGCTGTCAGAAGTATGTTTTTCCAAGTAATAGACAAATTTCTGCAAAAACTATCATCTTTCCCTGGGAAAATACTGACAGGCCACTAGAAAGCATGTCAAATTAAAATCCTGAAGTAAAACTATACTGGTAAAATATTATCTTTTGCTCATATATAGGTGACTGTGCCCTGGAAGTTGCCAGCCGCTCTCCTGTCCAGGCTGCTCTGCACTCTCATGGCAAATCTCTTCTTCTCACCTAGAAGAGAGGCTGGAATTTGCTCTAAATGCTGTAGTATGATCAAGAAACTTATTCCATAGAGGAGAAGGAGAGCATGAGACAGGAAAGTACATTCGTCCACTTGGAACTGGGCATTATTTCAGAAAGGCCTGTTAGTCAAAATACAAAATATCCTCAGCTTTGGTACAGTATCTTCTCTTTTGGCAATAAAATACCAGACTTCATTTTTTGGACGGTTTGGATTTCTTTTTATGGTTCTACTTTGAGAAAATTTTTATTCAGAAGAGTAAAATTTCAACTTTCTTTCAGGAAAAGATCATCTTTTGAGTTGCTTATTAGAAATCAATCCGCAGGGCAGGAAGTCTGCCTGAAAATTTAGAATTTCTTAAAAGCATTTCAAAATAAAGGGGAAGGACAGGAAAGAAATACAGCAAATATTATTGCCAAAAGTTAAATAAAATATCAAAAGCAAATAAGGTCAGAAAGACGTGATTTTTTCCTTCAATATTTAAGTCAGCATCTTGAAGAGAAGTTGCGTTTCTAAAGAAGTATTTTAAAAGAAAATCTCTATTCGAACAGCTGTGCTGAGGTTTACCTGAATTTGTAGCGGGAACTAAGCTCTAAAAAACAAAGCTGAGCTGCCTTTTTTTAAGAATCGTAGCTAAGATGACCGATAACAAAATTTGACTTTTTTTTATCTCTTATTGGAGCAAGGCAAAATAACACCCTTGCAGCTGTAATGATGCTGTTATATATGAGACCATGCAAGCTGTTATGTGCCATATATAATGATGGTGCTACTACAGGATATTTTGTTGATAGTATCCGGATATCAGTAACTGCTCAGTGACAATGGCATGGCATTCTGCTTTCTAACATACTGAGGACTGCTGAGGAAGTTAGACACATGAAAATCCAGAGCTGGCACCTGAAGCAGGGAGTATTTCAGAGTGGAAGAAACTGTGGGCCATCTTTTCAGCCACTCTGTTAAGAAGTATTGGCTACTGATCAAATAATTATATTTAATAAATATTGGCTACTTGCCAAACAATTATGAGAATATTGAATTTCATTATGTCCTTGCAAACACAAAACACAGCAATAGCTAATGTTTTATCAATGACAATCACTGACAGCAAAATTCAGGGTCTTAAGCACAAAGCATCCTTTCCATGTTCCCATTGACACCTCCTCTTTTCCCTGTGAGTCCCAGATTGTTAGCATTTGGATCTCACAGTTCCATTAGGCTCACTGAACAGATTCAAAAGTGCTCCTTGCTACCTTATGGAAATATCAAATAAAATTGTCTCTTTTCAAAACCTGGGAGAGCAACTGTAGGTCTTCTAAATTTATTTTTGATAGAAATCTGTTATGGCAGACAGAGATGAACTGTCTCCCCCTTCTTTTTTTTTTAATACAACATGTGTTAAAGGTATTATTTCATAAAATACATGTTTATTATGCAGTTATCTCGGCCCGAAGGCTTATGGCTTTCCAGCATGTATAAAACAGTACAGAACTATAATCCATAGAGACTCTGGGTTTATTTAAGTCTCTTGACTCTCAGCAAAAATACCAAAATAGCATAAGTAAATAGAAGGCTGTCTGAATGTAATAATCTTAAAAATAAACAAACACATCTTGTAAGTGAGCACAGATCAGCAATATTGTCTAGTTTAAGTTCCAAAGCTTACTTTCTTCATCCAGAAACTGGTAAGAATTATTCACATAGTTGTAAACTTACTAGTTTCAACCATGCTTTCCAAATAAATCATGTAACCATATAAAGATATTTTAATAGCCAGATGTACTTTGGTTCCTCAATCATCTGAGGTAGTAAGAAACATCTGGCAAGGAACCTGTCCAGAGAAGTACAATTTGCCTCCCCATAACAAACATACATACACATATGCACAAGAAGATACCTTCCAGCCTCAGATATGCAAGTCTACCTCTAAATATTACATCTGCTCATGTTTAATGGTTCTCTGTGGTTCAATATTTAACTATTTTAGCGTTTAGTCATATGGACAAGTGCATGTGCTTTTGTATTCAGCAAACTACTACTAGGAATAAATGATAAAGAATAATATTCTTTACTGATTGTATCTCAACCAAACACTCAGTCAAGGAACCAAAACAGATGTCAGCTTCTGAATCTCAAGAGGTGGATCTAGGGAAAACCTTCTGCAAAAGCCAAATAGGTTTTCACACTTAACATGTGTACAAGGAGTTTCAATGTTCCCTTTGCTGAAGCTGGTGCACACACAGAGTTAAGGGCTGTTTTTGCCAGAATAAATCTATTGCATCCAGTTTTAGTTCTCTGGGCAAACCATTACTGTTTTCCCATGAAACTGAGAATGTAACTCAAAGAAAATGGAAAGTTTTTGGAAAATCTGACAGTCTTTTGAAAAGGGATTTGGCAGCTTGAAAAACACTATAAAATTTCATAATGGAGGAAAAAAAAGAGAGATAATCACTAATATCTAATTTATCCAGACTAATTTTCAACAATATAGCAAATGATTCCATTCTTCTTCAGAAAATCATTGTTGGGTCTTGCACATTAGCAGTATCACAATGACATTAGCAAGCAAAAGCATTACTATATTGGTGACTGAATATTGTTTCTAGTCACATGGTGGCTGACTTCAGTTTGTGGGTTTATTGGTGTAAGAGATAATTTATCTGATGGCCATTTATTTGAAAGAATTTTTGTTTTGTTCATCTGAAGTGTGAATGGGATGTTTTCTGGGTTTTTTGTTGCAGAAAGGATCAATATACTTGCCGTATTTCTTTTATTTGAAGATGCAACTCAGTTCAGACCGTTATTAAAAAAAACCCTTGTTTTTCAAAGAATAGGCAGTATGATATTTGGTTTATTGCTAAGCTGATCACTGCAGGCAGCTACTAAGAATCCCAGATACACAACAGAAATAAGTTCTTTTAATTTTTCAATGGAAGTTTTCTCTGTTACTGAGACTTAGCAGACTGACATCTGCTGTTAAAATCCTCTGTTAAAAGGCTGAAAGCAAAGATTCTTCCCCTTAATAAACACTTCAGCAGTAAATTGTGTGGTATGATGACTAGACCAGGTGAATGAAAAGCTACACAGAAAATCTAATTTTTAGAAAGAGTATCAGAGAAGCTAAACCATGAGACTGGAACCAAGTGGTTTTTAGTAGTTATTTTATAGTTCGAGTAATAATAATAAAAACTTTTTCTTACTGCACAGTAAACTAAAGGAAGCTCTTCTAAAAATGTTGCATATTTTTCCTCCATTCAACTAATAGTTACTATCATATTGCCAGTGGATATCTAAATTTAAGAACTCCATGAAAATCAACTCAAGATAAACAATATTAGTAAGGGTAAAATTTCAACAATGTAATAAAAGCAGATTGCATGTAATGTTTAGGCAATAGCAAATGAAAATGCAAAATATTCTACTTGAGCGCAGTTCTTATCCAAAAATCAGAAATAACTTTCCCATATCAGAAAGTCATAATCTCACAGATGGTAGTACAGTCCCTTTAGCTCCTCAGCCAAGCTTATAAACATGTTTCAGACAGCTAGCATACTTCATCTTATCTGATAAGGTGATTCCTTTCCTACACAAAAAAAGCACAGAAGATGTAATCCACTGGACTTCGCTGAAGCATTTGATATGTTGCCATATGGGAAGTTATTAATTCAGCTGCTAAAAGTGGAGATTAGCACCAGAACTATAAAAGAGATAGTGGACTTCACTACTAATTGTCAGGAAGTACTGAAATTATAAGGATAAAAAGAGGTTACCAGTGTAACTCCTCAACAGTTCAGTCTTGGAGATGACTCTTTTCATTTAGTGACATTTTCACAAACTGAAATAATTTGCTAGTGAGTCTGCCAATTACATAAGTGTGGTGGAGACCTGGAATATCCCATGGGAAAAAACAGTGATCTTAGGGATAGACACGATACCAAAAGAATTAAAAGTTAAAAAAAAAAAAATCAGAAAACCAGGAACAGGATTACTAGATTTCTCTTGGACAGCTCTACCAATGGAAATGGCAGAGGACAGAATGATCTGGCTACACTTTCCAGGGACAGGGAGACTCTCACATGTTTATGCCATCTAACCCTGGATGTACCTTGAGGATTTTCCAGCAGGGACAAATATTTGTGTTTTAGTAGAAGACACTGGCAAGACCTCTTTTGGAAGACTGCCTACACTTATGGTCAGCCAAGCTCATAAAAAATTTATTTAAACCAGAACAGAGCTACCAGAACAAATAAGAGTGCTAGAATGTTAAAAAACTGGGCAGCTTACTCAACCTCTTAAAAAAAAATATTTAAAGGGACTTCAGTTTTCCTCTGCAAGCAGTCAGAGTGATTAACACTAGCAGGGGAGAAAAGCTTTCCAGGATCCTCTTGCCATAGGCAAATATAAGTAAAAACATTCCTCTCCCAGTGCATATTCCTCTCACTCCATGTGAACTCCTCTCCTCCAGTTCCAGCGGGCCTGGGACTGGAGCTGTGCTGGCACACCCAGCCAGAACAGCTGGATGGGGGCAATGGGGGCCTCATCTATTCACATCACCTGCAGGCTGCTGAGAAGGGCTTTTCAAAGAAAATCAGAGAAAAGACACGCATTCAGAGATCCTCTGCAGAGCAGGCTCCTGAAGGAGCTGGTTCCTTCTACCTCGTGAATACCTGTGTCTGTATTTATGGAGGCATCAATGTCCCATGGACAGGGACATCTTTTACTAGATCAGATTGCTCAGAGCCCCATCCAACCTGATCTTGAACACTTCCAAGGATGTGGCACTCACGGCTTCTCTGGACCTGTTCCAGTGTTTCACCATCCTCACCGTAAAAGAAAATTGACTATGCAGTCATAGTCCAGGTAAAAACTGGAAATGTCCTGCTGAGAAGAAAACTGTGCATCTTCAGGAAGCCTTCTGGGATCTCCTCACGTTCTCTCAGTCCTTTTCATATCCAGCTACTATGGCTAGGGACAAGCTCACAACTCAGCCCTGCTTTCATCACTTCACTGTCATTCCACATCTTTGGCTCAGGGAGGGTTTTCCTGTCAAGCCCTAAGAAAATGTAAGATTTTTTTCCTCTTTTTTGACCATTACATTCTATCCTCTTCCATTTCAGTCTTACTGTATCTATCTAGCCCAAATGCACAGAATTTGGTTTTACAGTCCTGTGTCATACAACATTCTGCTTAGATGGTAGCAAGTTTAGATGCCCAAAGAGTTGAAGAATCTGTTCAACAACATATATTGTTTTTCTGTATCGTGTCTGACCAAACTGTTGGATGTTTTTCCTTATTTTAAAGAACAGAGCCACAACTGCAAAAAAATTATTTCTTGAGATTTTGCCCAAATGAGCAAATACATGGTTTCAATATAAACACTGACAGTTTAAGCAGTCACAACAGCAAAGATTTACTGAGTCAATGGGCACGGATTTCTAAATGAAGCTATTGGGGGATTTGAGGGATGCCAGTGCAGAATGATGGAAATACATGGCTAAATAATGCATGCTTTGAAGTCACAAATATGTTCATACATTTTCTTGGTTATCTAAAATAAAGCATTTTAACCCAGATAATATATATAAATAAACTTTAAAATAAAATTCCTCCAGATTGCAGTGACACAGAGATTAAGACATTTTGAAATACTAGAATTAAATTTGAATTACATTGAGATCTCTGACTAATAAGATATTCTAGATCAGGTACTTAAAAATCTAAATACCACCTAGAGGGCAGCAAATACTGCATGGTAGTACTTACATGAAATGGAAAAGCCCTGTAATTAAAATCTATTTACCTTTTGCTCCACGTGCTTAGACCTCAGTTCAGGTTTTTGATTTAACTGCTGAAGAATACCAAGCTTACATTACTATAACACACTATAGCCTGAAAGATGAGAACAAACACCATCATGGTCATTTCACAAAAGGAAAAAAAAAATACCCCAAATCCCACAGCATAATGGTTTTTAAAATCTTGGGTTAGATAAACTACTATTATAATTCACCAGACCTAATCTAGGGCACTTTGGGAGGAAAAGACAGCCATAAACCTCTCAGCTCACCTGGCTATAGCAATGCAAAGAGCTGGTTTCACAACACTGAGCTGTTGCAAGTCAACCATACCATGGTAAAGAATCCAGCCTGACAGCCACACCTACAGCATGACAATGCCATGCTTAGGCGTGATTTATACCTTGACCAAGGGAAAAAGCTTTTTCAGCTCCAGGAATTTTTATGTAACCATGCAATAAGGAAGATCACCAAAGAATATATTTAGTCACAGGCTAATTAAGATAGAAGAAACAATTGTACAATCACACTCAACTCACCCAATGATTTTGTGGAGCATCTGGGTGTCATTAGGTTGGCTTCTTTTAGTCTGATCGTATTGCCAGCCAAGTGGTTTCCCCATAACCTGAATTAATATAGCTCTTTTGCCAGAAAATTGTTAAAATCCAGAATCACAGTATCAAAACATGGTAATTGGTCTACTTTTTTGCTCATTACACAATCCTATTACTGACAAAAACATGAAAGTAAATGATGATGGAGTATCGTGCCTTTATTATTTTCGTTACCACTGAGCCCTGGAGCCCCACCACTAGAGAGGACCCCACTGTGCAAGGCATTCTACAAACAGAGTAAAAACAGCTCTGGACAGAAAGCAGAGCTCTGCAGAAAACCAGAGAGGGCAGTTAAACAATAATAATTTACATTGGGATGAAGCAGACCCAAAGAGCAAGACAAGCTAAAGAAAAACAATGAAGAGTCTCTAGAAGGAGAATTGCTCTACTGAGAGGAGAACAGGAGAGGTGCTGTAGAAGGAGACTAAGGGAAATGCAGAAGTAGCACCTAGTCAGACTTAGAAACATTTCTAGTTTTGTCTATTAGTCCTAATTACTCCGCAGTTACCAGTTTAGTTGTAGTGCTGTTTCTCTTAGGTGAGGCAGAGGGAAGCTCCTTGTATTTCTGGGTGAGCAGCCCTGCTCTGTGAGGAGGCCTGTAATGGCCTCTTCGGATCCATGTACCTTCCAGTAGGACACAGCAACCATTGTGAGTAATGCCAATCATATGCAATTCATTCCCTCTCTCATCCTGCTGCCAGGGGAACAAGTGAGTGTGCTGGGAATGTTTTGTGTTAGCAGCATTTGGGTTTTCCCACCCTTGCACACAATGCAGAAGACAAAGCCAGCTGAAGAAATGCATTTTTCCTTTGCAGAAGAAATGCAGAGGCTTAAGGAAGTTTTATGTTCCTGTGAAAGTATATTAAAGTTCATGCCCTAATGTAAGTACAAATGGCTAAAATTCTGGGTCTGAACATGGCTTGTTTGTTTAATTGGGAATCACTAGATTATCTCACCCTCTATATTTCTGAGACCCAGACCTACAGGGACATAACCATGGCAGACACAATTCAAGCAAAACAATGAGAAAACAACATTTTCTATGTGTGCATGTGTGCAAATGATCTAACAAGAAAAAAAAAGATCTGAATGCTGTTTCTCATGGAGCCAGTAAAGGAAAGGTGTCATAGAAATGAAACCAGGGCTACCGGCAGACCCTGGAAGCCGGCAGAAACACTGCTGATTGCTTTCAACAGATGAATAAACCTGGTGCATCAATAAGCAAAGCCTGCACTCTCAACACCCCCTGCAGCAGTACAGAGCACACAGTGATGGCCCACAAGTCCTTTCACTTCGCCTGTAGTAAGTGACTCCCACCTCAATTCCATGGTGAGCAGAAGCAAAATGACATTTGGGCATAAAGGCACAGCAGGCAGCCATGGGCTGGGGTGTCTCTCAGTGGTTCAGTAGGTGAGGATTCTTGCTCAGGGAATGTTTCTTTCCCTGTGCAACTCTCTCTCCTAAATCCATTTTTAAATGAGTTTGTTGCTGCCACATTGCTCCAGCTCTGGTGAGCAAGGCAAGACATATGAAGAGAGGTACCAGCGACACTTTTATTAAACCAGTGGATGCAGCTGAATACCTTATCTTAGCCATTCTTTCATTTCCTGTTGTTTCCCTCTCACAGCCTGTTTTGATTTAAAGCTGTTCATTCAGGCAGGGGTACTTCACATAGGTAACACAAAGTTTACAAGACACAAAATGTGTGTGCATGCACACACATACACACTTGCCCGTTATTCCCACACCATCCATATCTGTAGTCTAGACAAAGCTACAAGAGCCAGAAGTGGGGAACAGGAAAGGGAAATAAAAGGTGAGGATTGCATCAGTGTCACCAGAGCCTAAACTGGGAAAAAAACAGAATGAAAACTTGCATGTTTCTCAGTGAGCTGGGATTTGACCTTCCCTCAACCCTGGTCCACACAGACCCAAAAGATATTAAATCACTTCTGTGGCAGGAGCACAGTAATCAAGCCCTCAATCCCATAAGAATTAAGTTGATGCACTAATTTGCCTTTGAGCTGCAGAAGAACATACTTTCAACTACAGGGTCTGAGTAGCAGCTGATGCTGTGCCACAAACAGCTGTGACGAATCTACACTAGAAAGACGGGGTGCTAGCAGGAGTAAAAAGACTTCCAGAGAATGTTTTAAAGTCCACTAAATCAACTGACCCCCAATTTCTCTGCTCCTTAAAAATGGGACAGAACAACAAACCACACAGGGGATGGATGGAGGGCATAGTATTAAGGCATACTCATAAAATACTTTGAGTACAACGTTGGTTATGAAGAATGAAGTTTTAAAAAAAAAATCACTTATTTTCTATTTATTTCTTTGATTTACCCTGCTGGAAAAATAAAATAGGCAGTACAGTTTCCTAAACCACAGGACTTCACCACAGACCATATCATCTTTCTGCTGGTATCCAAACACAACAGGCATGGGATATACCCCTTCATCTCCTTGGGTGGTAAATTGTTACTCAGTGCATGGAAAACAAAAGGAACAGATGCACAAAACAAAACCGTGGTCCTCAGTTTTGCAGGTTGCAAGAGGCAGTCCCATCCCCTCGGCAGCCCTATGGAGCAAACCCTTGCCATGAGGGTGTTGGTGTGAATGACTGACAGCTGCACTGCGGTAAATGCACATTAACACTTCTGGGTTGAAAGCAGCCAGGTTGACAAGAGCTCCATGGTAACCGATGAGTCAGCTTTGAATGGATCCTAATTGAAGCCAGCAGCGTGGCTGGACATTCTGCACCAATGTGCTGGCCACCTGCTCCCAGGGCAGCAGAAACGCTCGGCATGGGCTGGGCGTCTTGAGAGGGGAATATTTTTCAGATGCTAACTAAGTTCATGGGCTGAATGATTTCAACTAAGCACAGCCATCACATCTCAGGCACCTTTTAGCAAAATACAAACCAGAATCTGTACCAGAGTATAAATGCTGCTGCTGTTACAGAACACATAATCTGTTATCTACGGGCTTAAGCAAGGGGGATAAGGCTTTCTTGAAACCAATTTAAAATCAAGCCAACTCATAGCCAAAATCTAGCCATTATTCTGAATTTGTTGGTTACTTTGTTTTTAAACAGAACTTTAGGAACTGCGTAACTTCAACATTTTGGCTGTTGTTCATTTAATGGCAGAAGGATTTGGACTAAATTTGACACAGTGCCTTACTGTCTTGTTCAGCCATTTGTAGTGAGAACGTTATTGGTGATAATTCAGACATGTTCCAGATGTCAGAGAAATGTTCACTCATTTCTAAGATTCTTATGTTATGCCAAATACACACAAATAGAATTCATACCAGAGGGTGCATAATTTATCATTTTCCAGACCAAGAGGCAAGAAAAAATGAAAGGCATCCAGCACAGATACCACTATATATATTGCTAAGATAAAACATAGTAATTTATGAGACCCCCCCAGTCCCATAAAAAGACAAATGTAATCTTGATGTGTCTACCTACTGTAAGATTCTTTTTCCTACAAATTCCATTATTATTTATTCCGTAAGCATTCAGTTAAAGCATTGTCTTTTAAATTGCATTGTCTCTTTGATTTTATTATTTGAGATGTCTTGTTCATCAGCACTTGTGTGCTCAAACAACTAGTTTCATGTATATGGAAAGAGCAATATAATGAGCAAATAAAAAAACCATAGCACACATTTATCCTCAATTAGACAATCCCATTTAAAAAAAGATCCAATAAGCATACTGAACCAAGCTGTACAAAAAAAAGATACCTATTTTCATTAACTGAAATGTTTACACAAATGTTACAACTACTAATTTCTTTGTTCACCTCACTCCCCATGCTGAATGAAATGCAGTGCTTTAAAATCACACCACAGAAGTTTTATAGAGCTTTGCAAGTCTCTTCACATACAAATGACATTCAATATATGTTTCAGTGATGCAGTTTCTACATAAAAAATTGACCTGTAGATTGCTCTCCCTAATTCTTTCCTCTACATCTCACCAGAATGTTTTTACATTCATCCGTCACCCACAGACAAAAAGCTTCAGATCTGGAATATGTTTGAGATAATGATAATTTGAAATAGCTAAGGAAGATAAACCAAAAGAAAACTAATTTCAGAATTTTCGCTTACTGTACATAGATCTTCAAAAATATTGTATCTAAAACTTAGCTGAAAATCAGTCATAGAGAAGGTAGGAGAAGGAACAGAAGGAGGAGGCTGTGGGTTTTCACTTAAGGGCTAGGAGGGGACTTGTAGTTTTAATTTATTTTACTCTAGGGCTGGGAAGTTTAATTAACCAGGTATGGTTTGAATGCACAGGTAATTGATTAGACTAAAGCCACATTTGCATACAGATGGTCATTTTGCTTGTTAATACTGAAAGACTTGCTCATGTGCTGAGCTAAAGACCACATGAAATCCCATGTCAAGTCTGTTTTACCCATGATGGTAATTGGTGTGTGACCTCTCCCTGTCCTTAACTCATGAGCCTTTTGTTGTATTTTCTTTCCACTGTCCAGTTGAGGAGGGAAGAGAGAGAGAGGCTTTGGTGGGCATGTGGCACCCAGCCAGAGTTAACTCATCACAGGCATTCTACAGAAGAGTTGGAAAGGAGCTATTTAGAAGAGCATGTAGTGGTAGGGCACAACAGGTGAATGGCTTTAAACTGAAGGAAAATAAGTTTAGATTAGCAAATAAGAAGAAATTCTTCACTTTGAGGGTGGTGAAACACAGGAACAGGTTGCCCAGAGAAGCTGCGGATGCCCCATCCCTGGCTGGAAGTGTTCAAGGCCAGGTTGGACTGGGCTTTGAGTAACCCAGTTTAGTGAAACGTGTCCATAGCCATGGCAAGAGAGTTAGAACTAGATGATCTTTTAAATCCTTTCCAACACAAATCATGATTCTCTAATGCTAACAGCATTGTCAAGGGATTTATCACAAAGTTGCCTATTGCAATAAGGAGCAGACGTTTCCATTACATGAACCTGACTAAATACATTAGTTCAGCATCTGACTATTTTTCCAGTAAGATCAGAAGAGGTGAAAGGTGCAGAAGGCAAGGCTACAGCAACATGCAAACATGTTGTTTTGGATATCCGAGGTTTTACAGGAAGGGTACCCATAAAATCCCTGAAACAGCTGACAGCAGACAGCTTTCACCCCACCTTCCTCTGCAGACATCCAGCACAGCAGAAGGAAAACATGTCATGGGCAAAGGTCTCCAGAAAACTGGTGCAATCTGTTGGCATCCAGTGGGTTTACAGTTCCAACTTACTGTACTTGAATTAAAAATAAGTTTGAGGGAGGTCTCTGGATCTTCATCTGCTGGCCCCCAGAGAGCTGAAGTTGCCCTTCACAAGAAGGTGATGGTTGCCCTCTTGGTGTTTTAGTGGGGACATCTACCTCCCAGATATTCTGGTGCTGTTCTAAGGTAGTTTACCCAGGGAGACATTCTTTATCTCTTCCCTGCCTTCATAGACCTTCTCCAGAAGAAAATCTGAGATAATTCTCCCTGTTCCCTTCTGCCTGATACCAGCAGGTATGTAGCTACTTGTGTTTCTATCTGTTACAGTTTTTCCCAGTTTCTAAAATATTTTTTGTCTCTTCCTACAGCTTACTAGGCCTAGTCCACATTTTAAAATTTATATCCTATTTGAAGCCTCATTAAATGTGAATCTGACAGAGAAATCTCAAATGTTGAGTGCCTTTAAATTCAAGACCTTATTTTAGAATTGCTGTTCCACTAAAGTGTAAAAAATTTGCCTGAAATTGCATATAATTTTAAAAAAGAAATATTAATGCCCTGATTGGGAATTGCACAGACGCAATCTGAGTGGCAGTACTTACACCAGCACAAAAACAACACACATCCTATCAGAATCCACTTGCACAGACCATATTCTTTAAACTGCTCATTTTCCTCCTCTCCAGGCACACTGAAATCATTGTTTTAATAATTAGCATCAAAAAGCCTGAACTTTAAAAAAACACAATAAGCATACAAGTAACACAATCCACATAAAAGACAAAAAGCATTTGTTCTTTCATTAGATTGACTTTTGCTTAGATGCACTTTAAATACCACATCATAAAATGTATGTGAGGAGACCATTTATTGCGTGAACAATTAAAAATTTTCTCTTTCTTGATTTATTTGTATAGGACCAGCTACTCCACAAACCACTTGGCCAAACAACCTGTTGGAGTACTTCCAGGATGCATTGAGACATCCACCAAAATATCAAAGGCTGTAATTACACTTTCATCGTATGTTCCAACTCATCCAAGAATAGTCAAGAAACATTAAAGACAACAATCTCATCTGAAGCTAATTACTGACAACTAGCTCAATACTGCCTATAGAACTCATCATCTTTGATTTTATTCTTTAAAGAGCAGTCTCATCAGTTCCCATGTATCTCAAAGTATTTCTTGAAAGGGTTATAATTTAGTGGCGATGAATTCCAGGTCCTGGGTTTCTGAAATTTTTATAACTTTGCTGTCGTAATAGGTTCTTCATAGTTGGTCCAAGTTTGATCATAACTGTAATGATGAAATGAGTGGTTGAGGGAGACGAAAAAAAAAAAAGAAAAAAGAAAGACTGCTGAGTTAATAAAAAATTGGGTGGGATTCTGGCCCAGAAAAAAAAATAATATTAAAAATATTTCCAATCAAATATATGGTATGATTTCTTCTCCCACTGAAATTTTCAGCATATTTAATAACTTTATTTTTACTCACAAAACATTGTTGATTAAAAAGAGAAAGTACTGTTGCTTGCATTTTAGAGCTAGGGAAATGAGGCACTTTGGAAAACTGCAGTAGAACAGAGACTTTTAGCCTGGTGTCCAAACTACCAAATTGGTCTTCTAAATACTAAAAATCCTTTCCTACTGCTGTTCTCAAACAGCAGCTGCACTAAATGCAGGCTAACCACATTCTGGCTGAAGCTGTGCTGGAAACCAGGTTGATTAAACCAGTGGAAATACCGCTGAAGAGATTTCTCTAACCAGCATGGTCAGATAATTTTCAGATTTTTCTCCTCAAGAGAGATGGTGGACAAGCTACTTCAAGGAGAAGTTTTTCTACAAATATTCAGCAAATTTTCCACGGAATCAGTATTTTGTTCAAAATATAATAAAATGGAAAAAATCTCAATAGCACTGCAGTGCTTTTGAAAGCCTCACTTTTCCCCTTGGTGATTCCTTTGGCTAAGGTATTTTACTGAAGCAAACACACTTTTTGGTCTAACTAGTGGAACAGAACTCGTGCAGATCACTCTCCTCCCCCAGGTGGGAGGAAATCTCAGCAGATCCCAGACCTGCTATTGTCTTCTACAGAAAACACAAAGAGAAGGCACTCTAAGAAGCACTGGGTGGCAGCAAGGCATGCTGAAAACAGTCTTGAAAAACTTCTGAAACCGGCTGTTCTTTAGTATTTGGTCTATACCCTGCTGAACCACAGTCCTGTAACTGAGACACACCAAGCACTCTGTTTTCTAAAACTTTTTGTACCAGAGGCCCTTCTGCACTGAGATGAGCCTCACGTCCTTGCACTTCCACATCTGAAGATACACATAAGCTTTGCTTAACTGCATGGCATGAGGCTCCCTTTAAGGTAGTAAATGACAGCACCAAGTCCTGCTTGGGGTCCTAAACCAAAAAAGCAATGTGGGGCGGGCATAGGACAGAAGCTTAGCCTTGATGGTGCGGACTCAGGATTATCCTGGAGGTCCCAGGGCTATAAGCTACTGGCAACCAGTGGTCAGTGACTAGCCAGGAAAGGGATGAATCCTTGGGAGATGAGTGAAACCAGCCAGGGGTAACCAAGAGAACAAAGAACAAGTGTCAAACACATGTCAAAACCACCATATAGAATAAATTCAAATGCTATGTGGAACTACAAACCAGTCAAGAATGAGATAGGTGCAGACCAAACAAGGTTACAAAAATGCCTGCAAGCAGATTCTAAAGTGAAGGGGAAAGATTTCTTCCAAGGATGTATTTGGAATACTCAGGATGCAGGCAACTCACCAGAAACTACCACTTCTGCCAAGACTGAAAATACTGACCTCCAGACCCAGAGTGCCAGTGGAAAGTACAACTTAAGAGAAAGAGATACACAAAACATATATGATTTTATACATACTAGAATATGTGTGTATGCCTCATTTTATCTGCATTTACTTTGCTGTATAAGTGTCACGATAATTGTAACTGGACAAATAAAAACCCTTTGGACAATTAAGATTTTAATTATATTAATGATAAATTCTTGTCTTTGACTAGAGGATGAGTTCTTTTTGCCTATTGTAACATCTTGTCAAATTTATGGGAATTCGAGGAACCTGTTCTGTAACTGGGATGCAACCCTTTCCTAAGAGTAACATGCTGACTGGTTCATCAAATTCAGGTTCATTCTTCCTTGGGGAGGGAGCAGGAGTGTTTCGGAAGAGTCAGAGCGTTTAATAGGCACCAGTTCAAAGAACATGATACTTACAGGAGTAAAACCATTAACATCAACGTTTTTTCACCCTTACAGCCTCAGAAATGTTTCAAATGTGATGGATTTCACATCGATACAGATCACCAGCTCACACAGCACTCAAAGCCCAGGCAGATGACACATATCACAGAGCACCATTGACATATGGTGCTCATAAACTATACTGCTGCCCCCTCATATTTGGGGAGGTTTATGGTTATGTTCTACACGGAGTTATCTTGTCTAAAGGTATCACACAGATGGATCACAGCTATAAGATCCGCACCTAAGGAAAACCACCGGCCTCCTGGCCAGCTTCAGTTGTAATCAACGCTAAACGAATAATGCTGTTTCCAGCACAGTCAGCTACAGCTGAAAGGGCTCCATGAATTCCTCAAAGCTACACCTCCCTACAAATGTCACAGCCTGAAAGGGAGAGGCCAGCCACACCCCCTACCCACGGCTTTTTGCATCGCCTTTGCTTTGCTTGGGGCTGATGATCATTATTAGGCTTTCTGCCCTCCGAGTCCCCTTTGAGCAGGGTGGGCAGTCATCCCACCCAGCACCTGTGGAGTTGTTTCAGCAAGAGAACCTGGCCAGACCTAGCACCTCAAAACTGAGACCCTGCTCAGTAAGTCAAAGGAGGTTTGCCAGGATTTTACACCACACATCAGGTGCTGCCAATTAAAAAGTCCCAAAATAGTGGAATTGATGCAATTATATTAATAATAATAATAGAATGTGTAAGTTAAGAATAAAACCCTGAATTCATAAGTAATTTTATTGAATAAATGGAAAATATGGATCAACAGTGGAAATTGATATCTAACATGACTTTTAGTTATGATTTTGGAGTAGGAGTTCTAAACATTGGAGGGGGTTTTTAGAATAAGACTTTATTAACTGAAAATCAAATTCTCTAGAAATTGCTCATTTTTTCTTTTACCCTTTGTTTTATTGTTGGACTAAGGCACAGCAAATTTTGCCAAGAAAGGGTAAGATCCTGTATAATATAGCTGCTCTAGGGATAGTAAGAGGTTATATAAATCCTCCCAAAGGAAGGGATTTGTATTTTTTTTGTGGAACTATAAACATAAAGCAAATGGAATCGCTTAAGAGTTGCTATTTGCCCTGTTGGTTCTTGTTCATCTTGTAAACTAAATGCAATAAAAGAACAAAGACTATTTTCCATTTTTAAGGATTGTTTCTCCATCAGAGCTATTCAGAAACTGTTTATTTTCCAGTTGGTGAATTCAGATTGAGGAGGTTTCTGTCTCTCCTTCCTATACTTGGCACAACTACTCCATTTTTGAAAAATACAGTATCATATCAATACCTTACACTTTAGTGCAAGGTAAAGAACTGAACTTTGCCTGCTGAGGAAACTAAACAATGTATTTCAGAAAATTGCAAAAAGAAAATTTGAAATAATTCATATACTCCTTTATGGGAGCTCTCAAGAAGATATTTTAAGATAGAAAACACAGTGAAAAATTCAAGAACTTATTCCTAATTTACTTAAGCCAGCAAATATTCTTTAAACAAAACAAGCAGCCTACGTGACAAATAATTTAGTAGGAGCTGCTGAGAGCTTTCTACCGGGAAAAAAAAAGGTATTTATTTATGTACTCATTTGTGGAACAGGATAGGTATTTTAGATAGTGACTAGGGTCTTTGGCAATCAGACTGTGATTATTTCAGACCATTGTAAAAATTTATTAAGCCTTCATCTACATTTCCTTCTTTTGTGTATGCCGACAAAGCAAAAGTGACACCGAGTTAATGAGAATAAATTTACAGTACTTCATTAGTAACCCATGTCAACTTGGAAAAAAAGGGGAGATGCTAATCATGCAGTTCACTCTCCTGGGTTCTCCTGGTTTGTTTTAACCAAATAAATGTATTGATGGAAATGGAGAATCTTTAGAGAAAGGAGCAAAATGCACAAGACTTATCCATCATGCAGAACTGTGAGGAAAACAAGTATTTTTGCTACTTACAAGAATTCTACAGAAAACACATTTTCCTCCCTACAGGTTGGAATATACACGACACTCCCTGTTCTTAAGACACATATCAGAGTGAATTTAAAGGAAAATACCCCAAAATTCATCCTCATTGGCATATGCTATTTGGTCTCCTTAGGCTATTTTTAAAAATACTGGTGATGATACTCAGTAAAATTATGCCTGTTGAATACAGTTCTATACCCAGCCACTCAGGAAGACTTCTGGCCCTGTGAGTTCTGCTTTATCCCTTTGTATCCCTGTATTGGGCTGACACATAAATTCCCATCACGTACGCAATTAACCAAGTGAGAAGTGGGGAGGTTTTCACAAGGCACACTACTGGACTCAGTATATTCATATATTTTTTAAAGCTGAAATGTCACACACCTTTCCCAGATACACCTTGAGGAAGGAAAATAATTTTTGATTCAATTAGCTGCAGAAACATCTTGCAACCTCTTTGCAACAATTTGTTACGACCTTTCATAAATCAGAACTGTGCTGTTTAGCAGCCAATGAAAACATCTGTCAGAAGACAAAGAAATTAGTCCACACTCACATGCAAAGACGATTAAAATCAAATTCAGACATTAATAATTGATCCCAGGTGTCCCTCTATTCTTTGACCCATAGTTGTCGGTTGTCACTGATGTAGTTAGATGGTTAGAAAGCTTTTTCTTTTTTTCCATGGTGATTTGGCAAGGTTCTAAAAGCTTTTAAGAGTCAAATCTAGGAATTCATGCAATAAATATCATTGTTGTTGAAGCCACAACAATTAAAACCTTTTCCCAAGAATTTTAAATCATCTTAATCTGGAGCATTATAGACCATAAAAATAGTAAGTGTTTGGGGATAACATTGTCTGCACTTTTTCTTTGGAAATTTTGAAACAGACATTGGATGTGGGTTGCAAAGTCAGCAGTATATTTTGATCATTCAGATGTGCAAATACTCAAGATGACATATTTTTTTTCTTTCCACAAAACACAGGCACTTTAACAGCTGAAAAACAGTAATAGCCAAGTTCATCAGCTAAGAAGCACTATGGCTCCAAAACAGGCTTTCTTAATTCTTGGGCCTACTGAATTTTTTAACCATTTCTCTTCATCTTTTAAAAAACAGATCAACCTGATATACACAGAGGCTACTAATACGTACTGTTCAAATTTCAAAAGGCATCTCCCATCACCATACATGGAAAGGAGGAGAGTGGGAAAGTCTGTAGGGAGGCTCTGTTTTGGAGTCAGCAATGAATAACCACTGCTTCAGTTCAATGTTTTGGGTTGATAAAGAATTATAAACTGGTCACCAAAACAGCAATCAAAATGTTACTGGACATTAAATGAAAAATGCACAAATTAGCAGTCAATTAAGAATTGTCAGAGACTTTATTTTACTCTCCACACTTAGATAAAGATTGTTTACTTTTAGACACATGCCATGAGGCATCACCACCAAGGTGCCACCACGCTCAGACACAAAGACTCTTTTTACAACAGAGACAGCTAAATCAGCAAAGAGACTGGGTCCACGTGGTGACCCTTGTGGTGATGTGGCTCTCAGTTTCATTTTGTACTGCATCATCTATTCAGGGCATCCTCTCATTCCATAACTTAAGAGTTTGTAGAAACGAGCCTTGAAATGCTCATTTCCCTTTATAAGGAAGTCTCTCCTGACACACAAACACACACACACACACAAAAAGCATGGATGTAGAATAAGTCATCCAGGGATAGAAAAGTGACAGTCCTCAGCACACAGTGGCACTGTAGTAAGCCTTACCATCACATTGTGTTTTCTCTAGTTATGTTGCCTGCTGAGACAATGTGTAGTCTTTCCTACTTTTCCCAGATTTCTTCACAGGAAACCTGCAACCCCCTATGTCTGGCAACAGCAGGCTGTACCCAGCCAAAAGAGAAGAGTAATAATACTTCCAATTAACAGCCAAAGGCCAAAGAACCAACACTTCTAAGCCACAAAAAATGATGCATCATAGTTGCATCAAGGCTACTCGATATGTTTAGTTAATGCAGAGAGAAAAAGTTTTATTGACAGGTGAACTTCTGACATTTCCTTTTGCCCCAAAGGCCATACACTCACAAAAGCACTCCAGAAAACAGCAGCAGAAAAAGACTTCGTGTAGGAAGCATCCTGTTGCATTAGAGGCCATTGTGGCTTATTTAGAAGAGGGGTATCTATGTCTTCACAGAAGTACTTAGTTGCTCTTGCAGTAAAAGAATAAACACAAGGTTACATGAGAATTTAAACTCACTGCCTCCTAACATCAGTCAGGACTATACTGGCAGCTCCCAGGCTCCTTTGTTTTCCATATCTAGCTGGAACTTGATACAAAGAGGCAGATTTCCACGATGTAATTAAAATCTTGCTGGAAATGAGATTTTTCACATACTTCATCAAGCAGAGGCATTCAAACAGACTGCATCTTTTTAACTCTTGGGTAAGATGCAGTCTGTTCTTCTACCAGCTCTCATTATTATCCGCGCAGAAATTCTCTAGAATTACCATTACATTAAATTAAATTAAGTCCACAGTCTTTCTGCTATGATCAAAGTAGGTGCAGATGTTGAGATTGTATAAGGCACGGTCTGCAAAAAATGGGATGGGAGCTGAAGCAAAATCATAATATCACTATCCAATAAACCAGATAATTAGTACCAAAGAGGTTACCTGCTCTCAAGATACTATCATTTCGATCTAATTTAACTTACTCTTGATTATCTTACAAAAGAAAATATCCTGGCTCTCAAATAATATTTCTCACCATCTTTTGCCTTTGGAAAAAGTGACCTAAACAAATATTTCTTTTCAAAAATCATATTCTTCTGAGTAATATCATCTAAATGAGATCCCTCCACAGCATTTATAACCCTCTCTGTTGTTATCTATGAGTATCTTACGATGCTTTTCAGTAACTGAGAACAGTATTTTTCCAGAAGCACCACTAGAGTTCATGTTAACCATTTTTAATGATTTTTATTTTACAGTTCAGAAAAGGCCTGCAATACAGTATGGAAGTATTTAGCATGCACACAAGAGTTAGGTATTTCACCCTTTTTTCTTTCTGGTGCCTAATTGTTTTCAAATTCCTGACAGAGTAAATTAGTCAGAAAGAAAATCGAGAAAAAAATTGTGCTGGCATTTGGTATTCTGAAGGCCCTGTTCCTAATTTCCTCCATTCTTTCATGTAATAATAGCTTTGGTTAAGCCTCCGGATACATGGTAAGTTGGACTGAGTTTGAGTTCTTCCTCTTAATAGCTTTCCTTGTAAAAGGGTCAAGTGTGAATAAATACAATAGGTCACATTAATACATAAGTTTTTTGGAGGGGGGAAATTACAGAGTAAGAAGTGATTAAAAGTTTGCAAAAGATTCATAATTTTAGAGAAAAAGTTCATTCAGTTCTCTGCTCGTCTCCCATGCGATGCACGATGATGATCCAAACCCACCAAGGTGTGCACATGGAGCAAAGCAGTGCTGGCTCTCCTTTCCTGTGACTCCTTATATTTGGAAGATAATTAGGACTTGAACAGCCATGACTAGGTAGGTGACAGTTTACTTTGGATGCTTTTTTAGAACCTGGGGTGGCTTTGCAGGCCAGGCTAAGAATGAGAACCATCTTCCCACAACCAGCAAGGGGAGCAGGTAGACAGCAGTGAAACTTCTAACCACAGTCAGATGCTGAGATTTCAATCTGAAAGTTGAGTTTTCAGTTGTTGACAGGAGCTAAATCTTATTGCATTTCCAATTAAGTCCCTAAGTGTTTCCAATTGTTATGCTAATGTAGACATTAGCAAACCAAGTTTAGAAAAATATACATATATATTATATACACATCTACAGTAAGTCACAAGAGCACCACAATTCTCACAGGCTCAGGAGGTGTCCCTGCAGGGGACGCATCAAAATCTTGCACTGACATATGTGTTATTTTCCCCAATTTTAACCTCCATTTTCCTCCTATAATGATTATTTTCTTACCCTGACCACCTTTGTAACTTATTATCTATCTTCTTTACTTTGTCTATAAACATGGATGCAGTTTTGGGCCATCGAATTGCTTGAGTTTTCTTAGTAGCACTGCACCTGCAGAGTTTACAGTCTCCTACAATCTGCTGCTGCTAGAAGTTATCCTCCCACTGGTCAGCCTGTAGGAGAATTCTCCAGCTACTTCCAATCAACATGAGACAGATTACCAAAGACACACAATTTGAACTAATTAACCTAGCCTAGATCCTTTTTGCTTAACCAGGTGTGGGGTCACCCGCATGACCAACTTAGCTGGCGGCTGTGAAAAAGTGAAAACCTCTGGGAGGAAGGATGTGATGAGCAGCCAGTAACCATCGTACTTCCTCTTCCAGCTGCATCCACAGCTCTCCCACTAAAAAACAGTCCTGATCCCCCTTGCAAAGGGTCACGCTTTCCTCTGCAGACTAAGGCAACACGCAGTCATTACTAGCAGGCTGAAACCTGAGAAGAGCAACTCCAGTATAGCTCTTCCTTATGCTGTTCCAACTACTCTTACCAGTCTCTGAGGACCTCCTCTGGCTATAACTTGGCATTTGTAGGCCATCTGTTTTCTCCTCTGTTTGTGTACCATCAACATCATTAGACTGTTCCTCTTCTTAATGCTGTGTCCTACCCACGTTTCCATAACTCTGCTCTGACAGCCTTCCCCCTGTTCCAGCTAAGCAGTCTTGAGAAAATGAGAACATTTGGGTGTCTTCACACAATGATGTGTGATCACTCCCTGGGACAACCTCCTTCACCTGTTCAATTAGGCTGAGAATAATTTGAAACAAAACTTGTGCTAAAGGCTCTTGTTAAACACCAGCTGCTCCAATGTCCATAATTCAGGCATCCCTGAAGCATTACCATGCCTATGTTGGCTGAAATATCCTCTGAAAATAGGCTCCTAGCATTTTCTTCTGTACCTTTGCAAAGTGTCATATTTTATGCTTAAGTGCCTTAGTACAGAAATATGGTACACTTGAAAACAGTCGTGCCAAATTTTTAATTAAAAGCCCCTTTTTGTTACTTCCAATTGGGTAGGAGAGCAAAAATCTCCTTTTCCCACTTATAGAAACTCTTATCTTTTCTTCTATTTTTACAAGAAGCACAGAGACATTGCAAAGCGCGCCCCAAATGTGTCATCATCCAATAAAATTCCACATGTGCAAAAACCAGCCCTAAAATAAAGACAATATACTGACGAAGTTACAGCCAGAGGGAGGAAACAAAAGGTAGTGAGGTACAAGTCAAGAATACTGTTACTAGCTATTTGAAGGAGAGTCCAGGGTATATTTCAGAAGTTCAAGAATGAAATCACCTGGCCAATATTATAACAGAATTCCCAAACGCATCCAAATGAGTTTTTCCTTCATCTTGAGGAAGCCCTGTGACTGTACCTCTTCAGGTCCACTACAATACTTTCAACAACAGGAACCTTTTGTTCTGAAAACCAGAGGAGGAAAGACCTGGAATACATCTATGCAACATGAAAGCCAGGAGGAGACCCAAGCGGGGTGAGCTGCACAGGAAAAGAACAGAGTCTTTGATGGGTTTTGAACAAGCACAGGTGTGGTGGCATGAATTCCTAGTAGGATTTATGCATTTGTAGCAAGAAAGACCTTGAAGAACCAAATTTAATTGTCAAATAGTCTAGAGGAAGACTATTTCTCAAAACACATAATTACATAACCATATATGATTTACAGATGGTGAAAAAGTACAGCACCTGTCACAGACTTTGCTAAGCCAAAACCTAAATATGTTTATCCTTCATAACATGTTTCTGACGAATCTTTTTTAATTCTAGGTCCACTGCCAAATGTGAGGACTAATCCTTTCACCAGAAAAATAGACGGAAGTCTTTACAACATTGTCATCAAACCAATGTTTACCAGCTGAGGAGAAATCCAGCGCCCTAGAGGGCATTAGTCCTGCTGACAGAAAAAACAGGTAAGGTGTGCCAAAAAAAAAACGTGCTCTGAAGTCCAGTGAACATTGTAGTGCTTTAAACACTGATACCAACATGAATTATTTCAGCTAGATGAACAAGATAAGGATTAAATATTTTTCTCCAAGTTTTCTTCAATGTTCAAAGCACTGAAAGGTCTGCATAAGGCATGAACTAGTAGGATTAAGAACATAGACTAAGCAAGTGGTGCAGCATGGTAGAAATACATCCATAAAGAGAAGTAGCTGGTGATGAAGATGAGATATCCTCACTGCTGGACATTCAGTGACTTCTGGTGCCCAGCAGCCTGGTCCTGGGAGCTGAATGCCCACTAGCAGCTTGGAATGTTTTTTTTTTTTGTTATCTGCAGCCAAAGGAAATCCCACTAACATGCTGCCAGGCTGCCCCACAGAGCACAACAATGCACTTTCAATGTGGATGAGTGGATGATGTGTTTCAAAGCTCACCAACATACTGATGGAAATGTTAAACACAGAGGAGCATAAACCTAAGCCTTGTTTAGGACTTGTGACTCCAGGGCACAAGATGAGCAGCTTTCTTCTTCATTGGTTGCTGGCCATCATGGCAGGCTCATGGATTTCAGTGACAACTTCAGGAGCTCCCTTCACTCTGAAATCTAAGCCATTTTTATGGGTCTCTAATGTTAGGACTTTGTATCTGATACTATTTATTTACATGTTTTAAAAAATGGGAAAGTGTAGCTGAGGTGAAGACATGTGGCAAGAGTATTCCAGATGGTCTGAGCTGTAGGGGAAAGAAACTGGATTACACTGGTGTGTTACAGACCCGCTGGGAAGAAATTAAACTGAGTAAGTTAATGATAAATTATAAATGAAGTATGTGCCATGAATATTAACCACACACACTTTCTGTACTTTCTGAAACTGTCTGTCTCCAGAAGAATAGTTTTGTAGCCACAAGACAGCACCAGTTTATTTAGGGGACATGGGAACTCTGTAGGGAGTAGGAATCCTACAGAACTAAAGAAATTGTCCAGTGTTGTGAAAAACAGAAAATTATTCCTAACTTACATAGCACACTAAATAACAAAGACATTAAACTTTTATGGCACTCTTAGGGATGGATGGAAGCCCATTTCAATAGCAGATTTAATTCTCCCCAGTTACAAAGCATCAAGATTTAAATGAACCTAGGGAGGAGGAAAGCCAGGGAGATACAAAAGAAGCATCACATCTCAGTACAACATTAATTAATAAATAACAGAAGTGTCTTGAGACTCCAAAAATGTGGGTAGAAGCATTAATGTCAGTAAGAGATATTTTTGGAAAGGATACCTGTGTGACTTCAGAACAATGGGGTTTTTTAAGTGTTGGAATGAAACGTCCACATGTCAACCATAAAAATGAAAAACAAGTTGTCACTTTAAATTTTCTTTCCTAAGCAAGCACCTTATTTCAGACTCTATTGAGTAGAGAATCCTTTTTTTGAACTTTTTGAGGATATACAAGTGCACAGGCACTTCTTTAGCCTGTAGTTCCCATGCCTTAAAAAGTTTACTCAATAGTATCAGATATGAAGTCTGTGCTGGCACAAAAACCTGAAAACACAGTGCTCCTGACAGCCTTTCTAAAGGCTCAAGTGTTTGTGGTCAGACACCTCCTGACATAAACATGTAACTTCCCAGATTTCCATTGTTCTGGCATGTGTACATGGTAAACAGAGGAACACAGCCTTGGAGGTCCTCACTGGCCAAGGAAGAGCAAAGAAGTCACCAACAACATCTGCCAGTGCCTGGCTCAGGAACAGGCATTAGCTGCTTTTCCTGTTTGTTTTACCAGCAACAGAGGAGCCAAACCAACACTGGTCAGAGTACAAGGTGTCAAGATTAACTGTTGTGAGCAAGTTAATGAGTCAGGTGGGTAAGAACACCACCAAACCCACGTGCTTTCTGTTAGGAGCTGGGCTGAGCTGCTGGTGGTGATCATATGCAACAGGTAAGAAGTGCCTGAGACGCAACGCAGGGAACAGACCTGGGACTAGTGGCAGACAGTTCCAGCAGCTGGAGAAATCAATCACTTGCTACAGTGCTTAGACCTCACTGAGGCAAGAATAAAGTTTAATACGTATTTTGGCTCTTAGTTTTAGAAGATTACCTTGCCTTTCTCTGTATTACATCCTTATTTAAGATATCCAGAAAATTATGCTCTGGCCCTGTGCCTCAAAAGTCACACATAAAACTTACCATAAACTTCTACTCTGCTCTAAAAGTGCCAGCAATGACAGTTTCAAGGCAGAAATTGAAGGACAGGTTTCCAGATACGTGGAATATTGTATGACTTATATCAGTGGCATAAAGGGATAAAAATAAAAAGCATTAACATTTACTTTAAGAACTAAAAGCCTGAAAAAGTCAGGATGTGTACTTTACAAGGTTGTCAATCATGCAAGAAAAGTCCATAAAAAGAAGGAATATATTGTCAGTAAAAGTAATATGAAGTATTAATGAAGTGACTTCCCCCTTCTCCTGAAAAAGAAAATCTTATCTAGGTACACAGAAGAACACTGGCTAAGTAGACACAAGCCAAATATTTCACTCCACTTTGCAAACACCCAAAATTTTTTTGTTGGGTTATTTGGGTTTTTCTTTTTTCCCTTGTAATTTAGCTTTGGAAACAGCTAGGCATTCTAGCATCAGTTTATTCAAAATGTCTGCTTCAGCATGGGAAAATAATGGCTGCTTTCTCTTATTGCCTATGCTATGAAAACTTCTACAGATATTTTGTATCTGCAAAATTCTATGAAGTTTGTTGAAAATATTGCAGCTCTTTGAAAAGGATCTCAAATTTAGAAATGAAATGGCACTAATAATAAGGAAGTAATGCCAAAATCACAAGATAGCATGCTATGTATCTCTTGAATATTATTTTCCTCTGCATATACAGCTAAATAGAAGGATGGTTATAGAATTTCCTGCTGTAATAACTTAGCCTAGCTAGCACCAGCACAGATTATCCAGTAGCATGGTCTTCAGGGCTGTGATGACTTGGCCACTGGTGGTATGGCACACATGCTCTGATGGTCGGCAAGACCTGGAGCCTCTGTTGCAGCGTCCTGAAGTCTCCTCATCATTGTCTCTGGCTTGCTCTAAAGATGGGGAACAGACCCTTTGGAATGTCATGTGATACATTTTTTCAGAGCATCTGCTGTGTAGTGCTATTCCTATACCAGGAATTTTTTCCAGGAGAAAAAAAAAAAACAACGAAACAAACAAAAACAAGGCTAAAAGTAGAGAAGAAAAACAGATTACTTAGGCTGGCAGTGGTTTAAAACCTATCCCTATCAGCCTGAAGCTGGAAAGTGACAACAAGCACAAACTCAAGCAGCTCTAAGTTACGCAGCAGAGCCAGGGTGAGCAGAGGGGGAGGCTTGGCTGTGCAGCAGCCCAACCTCACTGTGCTGAGTGTCTGGCTGGGGAACCTGCATCTGCAGCCTCCAGGGATGTAAGTAGCTCACAAGGCCACACACAGCTTTTGCTGGATAAAGTTTATGGTGAGCTGTGCTCACTATCCTGTTTTCCAGGGACATCAGCGCTCAATAACTACTTAACTTTTCACCTGTTCACTCCTTGTCACTCTTCAAAAGAAGTCCTAATGCCACCTAATGCATACTGGGTAGCAGATACAGAGTGTGTGTATCCTGGCTGGGATAAGCTAAGTGAGTTGAAACAAATGAGGTGTTGCAGTCTATGACACAGGAAAACAGGCAAATGATTAATAGTCCAATGAAAGATTATCCTCATCTGATGTTTCCACACTTGAGTGAAATCCATCCCAGCTGCAATTTAATGTGAGGGTTGTCTATTTGGAGCTCCTAACAACTCTGCCTCAAGTACTTTTATAATTTTTTTGCACTGATTTTCCAGTAATCTTTAAGAATTAGTATAAAAATGCCTTAGAATCTTAAATATTTTTAGCTGAAGGGTTCAAAATAATTTGTTTTCCAAGTTTAGATGGATACCACAGAATGGTAGCAAAACCCTCTAGCCATAGCAAAAAGAAAGGCTGCTGCTCAAGTGGCAATGAAGACTTACTTCAAGGCTAAACTCCTTTCTGTAGCTTAAGACGGCTGCTGATGGCAACAGTGTCAGCATCAATCAGACCAGGGAGAGGAGAAAAATGCCTTTCTTAAGTCTAACCACCAAACACCAGAGCTTTTGTAGACATGGGCCATGTCTCATGTGCAACTTGCTATTTAGTAGTTAAATTATTAAGTATCTTTTTATCTTCTTGTGCCTGCAGTGACCAAAGGTTACAGGAAATTTTCTGTCCTTTCTCCATTCATTTCTCACTGTTTCAGTAAGCCTCTGAAAAAAAATCAGTATCTCTTACTACAGCAAAAAAATTATTTTCTGTAGTTCTCTATTCTTATTACAGGGGAAAATGCAAGAAAATGCACTGTAAAAATCCTTTACCAAAAGGGCTACTGTTGTGATATACATGGAATAATCAGGGGGAAAACTTGTCAATAACAAGTCATCATAAGAACTCTGAATTCTTGTAAGATCTATTACTCCTTTTCACCAGTTCTTCCATGCCCATGTCCTTTGATAGAGGAGGAAGAGTTCATAGTTTTCTAATATACAAGGTGGGTGGGAAGGAACAAAAAAAAGGATAGAAAAGAGAAGATCCACAGGAGAGTGTCAAGATCTGGTGATGTTCAGCTCATACAGGAAGTTCAGAAGGTCAGAGGTTATAAGGACAAATGGTCCCTCTCCTGCAGAAAACCCTGCTTCTACTGAGGGAAATCAGCTGACTGCTTGATCAGTTATTCAGGGTGGCAGCTCAAATCTTCCTCCATTTCCTTCCTCTTTCCATTACATTTTGTGTACCTTCTGATACATTGCTATTGCACATAATAGCAGGTGTCCTACCTTACGGCCAACTTCCTAAGGAAAAGCCCAAGGAAAACATCTGACAAACCTGAAGACATAATATTTTTGGTACCTTTGGGGAGGAATCTTAGGGGAACACACTTTCAAGCTGTGCCTCCCACCTCTCGCTCGAGTGGAAAGACTCAAGGAGAAAAGACTTAAAGACAAGCTTCTCCAGGGAGCTGGAATACTGCACCTGCAGTGAGTGCAGAGAGAATGCTTTATGTCAGTGAAGTTATTAAGACCTTTGCAAACATTCTCGTAACCACAGTCCTGGTGGATTTTTTTTCTTTTTTTCTTTTTTCTTTTTTTCTGTTGGTTGGTTTGTGGAGGCTTGCTCTTCATTTCCCTTTGTCCTTTATCTTTCAGATTGAGCGGGGAGTAAAATAATGAGCTTGGTATTCACCAGATTTGAAGATAAACTATTAATAGACAATGGGGATGAGGCTTAGATTTAAAGATAAAGTATTAATAGATAATGTGGAGGAGGCTTGGACTAAATACCATACAGGAAGGGAGGCTCCTTTGAAAAGCATTCCATACTAATAATTTTTCTTACAGTTAAGGAAATGGTATGATCCTTTCAGTTAACCTCTGAATATAACCAGCCATCATCACTCCTATCTCTAATTTCTTTATCTGACCTTTTAGAAACGAAACAATCATAAGAACAGTGATGATGCACCCTGTCAGAGCTGGGAGCGAGGAATAGTCCCCATGGTCACTACTATTCTATCCACATGCTGTTTAGTAAACTTGTCTCTCTTTGGGAGGAAAAAAGAACTTTGCAATGTCACAACATTTTCGTGGAAATTTTGTAGCATTTTCTTTTCTGAGGTTTTGCACTAACTCTCAACAAAGTCAGATGAAGAGAAGCAAGTAGAAAACTAAACAGAAAATGTATCCATTCTTCCTAGGTTCTGTCTTATGATTGGGTGAGTCTTCAGTTGTTACTTTCACACTACTTTTTTAAAACACCTTTCTGTAAGTGCTTCTGACTTCCTTTAAAGAATTCAAATTTGCTCTTCATTGTGGAAAACTGATTTTTCTTAGTCAATAGGATACTCCATTTACCTCAGCTCTTTAAACCTTTCCATCCTCCAGGTGGAACTACCAGGTTTCCAGACGTCATTTCAGCGAATTGTGGGTTGGGTATTTTCTGAGCAGGGACTTTAACAGGTTGAACAAAGCTGAGGAAAGGAAGTTCTGTAGACCAATATTTCAGCTACTTCTTCATAAGGCATCCAGCCAAAACATTCATCTGCAGAATTTCCTTCCTAGTTATAGTGAGATTTACCCCTGAGTGTTTGCAGTGATAGATAGAGCTTTCAAGAGACCAACTCTCACTCACAGTCTCAAAGGCAAGGAATGAGAACTACAAACAATATATAATCCACACCATGAACATCTGTACCCAGTGTCTTTGCAAGTTTTCTTCACTTTGTTTGACTGCTCACCTTTCTCAAACATTTTTCAGGAACCAGCCACCTTTGCTGGGGAGTTCCCCCTCTCCTGTTCCCTGTGAAGATACAGGTGGCAATGACAGCTGTTCACTTAGGATTTGGATAGTGAGTGTTCATTGTTTTATCGAGGAAAATTTATCGAAGGGTACATTTCATAATTTTTTGCATGTTTTTATGGGAATAATTACCACTCAAAGAAGTAAGTGTGTTTCTGACATTTATGATACAAAATTGACATTTATGATACAATTTTCACTTTTCAAAAAGAAGGGAAGCACTTGAGTCTTACCTCACTACACATAACTTAAATAAATTGCTCCTAAAAAGTATCTTCTGGTTTTGGATGAAATATTTGAATTTTAACAGTTAAGGTCCAGCATGAGTTTTACACCAAGCTTACACTGAGTCTGTTCTACTGATTCTGGTGGAATTATTCATCTTTCAGTAAATATGGTATCAGTATCAAAACAGAAAAAAAATCTTTTCTTGAGGAATATGGACTAATATCTAGATATTTTTCCTTTCATATAATTAAAATCTATATTAATAAACTAATTTCTTATACTAAAAGTTACTCCACCTAAATTAGACCACAGATGGTGTCTCTGTCTTAAACAGAGTGTGCATTTTGTAAGCAAAACATCTAATATTGTGGGTAAGGCAGGATTATGGTGGAGACACTGTTAATTTAAGTGTCAAATGCTTTTAAGAGTTGAAAGTGTTCACTCATAACTGTTATGAATTCAGCATATGTTATAAATTATGTGCCTATAATCTAAAAAACAGATGAATTCTGTGTAATGTCTTCTTTCAATTAAGACATTAATTGGCCAACATGTTAAAAAAAATCAGGAGTAGGATAGGTGAGGCTGCTTTCTGGTTTAAAAAGAAAAAGAATTTTTAGAGGAATCAACCAAATGGTTCCCTAGTAAAATTGGTAACTTTAGTGGGAGAGGCAAGGGTGTCTGTTGCTTGATACTTCAATGTCATTAATAAATTTACATTTGCATCACATCCTTGATAGCCTATAGAAGCTGAAAATTCAGATGGAAAGTCACAATATTTCCTTCATGGAGGGGCTGGACAGCAACTGGATATTTTATCTTAAAACCTTTTATCTAACTTGATATCCTATCATTTTTTACTGTCTCATGTGGACTGTAAAACAGCCAAAGCCCATATAAAAGAGCAACGAATTTATAACACCTTCATTCTGCGCCCATTTCTTAACAAAAAAAAAAAAAAAAAAAGCCAAGCAGCTAAGAATATCAGCTGTACCAATTTCAAATACTTTTAGTTCCCAAGGAAAACAACATTACTACAGCCAAAACCACCTCATGTATACAAAAAGTCCCCACCAAGGCTATACCAGAGATCCCTTCAAGCAACCCAAGCAGCTTCTCTGCAGCTACCAGGGTTTGGCAAAGGCTGCTCAACAATGACATTTCCTGGCAAAAGAAAAACTGGGCAAGAAGAGCTGAACAGTGGTGAGTAGTACTTTATGATTCAGATGCATATAAATTGAATTACAAGTCTGGAACACCAAATAAGAAGGAGCTGTAAATAAAGATCATAAATGTTTCACATCAAGATATACACAAAGAAGCAGTAAAGCAATGTCATGTCTGCACTCTGTCCAAGTATCCATTAAATGAACTCTAAGTTTTGTCACGGTGCTTTCCAAGGTATTAAACATAGCAAATAAATAAAAAATTATAGACCCTTCAGCCAATATAAGCATGTCAGATAAAGACTTCCCATCTAGTGACCAAACAAAGTCACTGTCCTTATTTTCCAAAGTAGTTTGATTCTCTTTATTTGGCCATTTTCAAGTGTTTGTGAGTTACTGGTTTCCCCAAAAAGTCAATATATGAAAAGTCACAAAAAAGACTGACTCTTGTGTTATTTTTGACTTTATGGAAACCATAAAGAAAATGCTGATATAGTCACATTATGGCTTTGTCTCTTACAACTTGGAACTCCACAAAGCACCTAAAGCTATTACTTTCTGTGGTCTAAGTCTCCCCTGAATGCAAGCTTCAACAGCCTTTAGCAAAGAAATAGTTGAGATTATGCTTTCTAGTCCTGCTAAATGCTTTATAAGAATTTGAACTTGAAAAAATCCAAGTGCCCTTTCCTATTGAGGAGATCACAATAAAAATAAATTATTAGGGAGAAAATGCCACCAAAACAACACTTACTGCAATAAGGTTGACAATTGCAGTGTTTACAGGAGGGAAAACAAACAGAAGTTAACTTCTCCCTAAGTCTAAAACAGGCAGTAAAATCTGAAAGCAAAGCCAAGGTCTTCCAATTCTCACTGCACTATCCAAGCCACTTGGTCTCAGTTGCCTTAATTTGATGCCTCAAAGAGAGGTCAAGGTACGGACTGCCTTTCAATCTAAAATATGCTGGAAAAGAGCTGAAGCAAATGTCAGCCTTAGCACAAACAATGCAGCCAATTGATGAATGAACTGAGGGGTTTGGACCCACATTTAATTGAACAGACCAAAAATCTCTTTCAATGGTCTTTGAATGAAATCTTAAGGGAGAAATCCTGGTTCTGCTGGAGAGAGTAGGAGCTTTGAGTTCCTAAAGCGATGAAGTCAACAGTTAAGCAATGAAGCAAGCAGTCCAGAGTTTACCGCAGAAAATATTCAGGGCTTCTCACCTCCAAGTTCAGCTTTCATATTTAAATTCTACTGAGGATAACTACAGTAGTCTGCCAATTCCAATTCACAAAAAGGCAAGCAGAGCCAGCCAGACTCCTTCTGTGCAATCTACTGGAGACAGCATCACAAACTTTCTGTGTCTCACTTCCCATCCTCTGAAGTAGCAGACCACCACATGTGACTCACAGGCATAGCACAGGAATGACTCCAGTCACATTAGTGTAGGTGCTCAGACTGCTATGGTAAGGACACAAATAAACCTTATAAACAGAGAGGAGAAAACCTTCCCATTTCTCTTGTTTACAGAGGAGACGCTATCCTGCTCCCCAGGAAGCCAATGATAAAACACTCACTGACGTCAACGGGAGTGCATTCAAGACTCAATTTAGGTTAAAATTGAGTCATGTTCAAGTAGTAGATTTTGTCTTCCCCTTTGCCCTCTGTATAAAATTGAACTCCATCCTCACTAAATCATTCATGTTTGTCAGCTTCCTGCCTCTCCCTGCATGGTGGGATCCAAGCAGCCAAGCTGTTTATAGATACACATAGACTTACTTGTGTATGATTTTAATTTTCTTCGGCTCTAGAGAAGAGCAAGGCTTGCCAGGGGTGGTTTCTGTCACTACAGGATTCACTCATTTTCTTCATTCCCATCATATTTGCAAAAGCAGTGGAAGCACATTCAAACTAAGACTCCTGTGGGTGTGGCAGGACATAGAGTCCCTAAATATTTGTGAGAGCTCCTATAAGCCTTCCATAGTTTGAAGAACTTAATTCAAAGATTTTCAAAAAACACTGGGTTACCCACAGATACAAGAAAAGATCTTGTCAGATCCTAAAAAAAGGATAAAGCAACAAACATACATAATTCCCCTTTTATCTCAGAAGTAATTAGGTGCATAACCTTCTTGGTTAGAATTACTCTAAATCCTGTTTTCATGTATTTGCATCAATACTTATAAATCGCACAGAAAATGCAGATTGCGGATCTCTGCCCCCATTGACTTTTGCTGAAGCATAGCAGGGCTCTTAAAAGTTTGTGTCAGTATTGCCAAATGGCCCTAAAGGGATGATTCAAAAAGAATGGTTGCTACTGAGATACCGAACACTGACATCAGAGTTAAGCATGAATGCTCACCTTCAACATTCCATTTCAGTTCAACAGCCACAGCTTCAAAAATTTGTTTCCCAAATGCTTCAGTCCCACATGCATTCACCTAGAGATTTCCAACCACTCAGCAAGGTTCCGCTGAGCATCTTATTTCCTTTGATTTATGAATCTCTTCAATAGGCAAGAATTGAGGAAAAACCTGAACATCTTGGAGAAAGTCAGAGAGATATAAATATGCTTACATTTGTTTCCGTATGTGGCAGTTGCTGCTTGTTGAGTGAGCAAAAGTCTCAAGGACTACAGTAACTGGAAAAACTAATAAAGGAACCATACAGGGAGCAAAGAAATTAGGAGTATATTGACCAAATATCCCTTTTTCTTTCTCACACATATCCATTTTTGATAATAATCAAAGAAAAAAATAGGTTTTATGCATGAAAGGAAATTGAGCCTCTCTATCCAGTTTGTTGCATATTCATCTTTCTGCATAGTGTGACATGGCTCTTTTAGAAGTCACTTATTGAAAATTTCAGTATTGTTTCAGCTTAATATTGAGACCAAGTTGCCTAAAATATATGACTTCCTGAATAGCTGCACAGGGTTCTCTGACAGCCTTTTTGCCTCACAGAGATGTTACAGGGGTGGGCTCTTCCCCCTCGCCTTCCCAAATATTTTCTTTATTGTGATCTGAACTTCAGAGAAAGATCCAGGAGGGTAGCTGTGCATCAGTCAGGCCCCACGCTGGCTCTCCTCAGGGGCGGGGAGCAGGCACTCCAAAGCCATCCTGCATGGCAAGTGGGGTCTGTCCTAATTACTAACAGACTGACATAACAGGCACCAATCTGAAGATGATTAAGTCTCCCCTGACATCACTCCAAAAGACACTTACTCACCCTCCTCCAGCTTTCCCCTTCCTTTATAGGTGAAGAAAGGCCACAGCTAACATCACTGCTTCTGCAGTAAGGCCAAAAATTAGAGGGGAAAGTGATGGCTAACCACACAGCTCCATAGTATAAACTCTGTTAATGAGTATAAACCATTCCTAATGTACAGTTAATAGTTTCTGCTCCTGAAACTGCCAACATCTGCTGATTTATCCTTTAGCTTACTTACCACCATTTCAAAGCCTTATCTTCAAGAAAACAGGGCAGATGAGCACTGTGCCCATTGTCTCAGATTAGTACTTAGCTTTGGATGCTTTTAGCTTATTCTCTATTAAAGTAAAGTATGCCATGCTTGCCAAGGTTCCCTCTACAGACACACTGCAGAAAGAGAGTGAGCTGGAAGCCTCCAAGCACTGCAGTCTTCTCAGAGAGCACAGCTCTGTTCACAGTGCAGTGAAATGGACCTGCTGATATGAGCAGACCATCAGTAAGATGTCCAGGAGAAGACACCTGTACAGCAGAGAAAGCCAGCTAAAGCTGAACGCAGAGAATGCTTTGGCACACTGAATAAACTCTGCCCAGTCACATCAAAGAATATTCTCAGGCAACCCAAATGAAGTCAGCAGAAAGTCCAGTAACTGAAAGGGTGGGAGACCACAATATAAGCTGCTGGCATTTAGGGAAATTACAAACATAAATCAAATAAGAAAATAACATTTTTAAAAAGAATTTTATTTATTAATAGAACATATTTCCATAATCTAGACCATACACTGGCACAGGCAGAAACCCATCAGTTTTCACTTTCTCATTCAGGACAATTTATGGTGTCAAATGAAAAACCCATGAAATTAAGGTAAGTGTCTAGTGAGTACAGCATTTTCTTTAGAGAAATATATACCAACAGATAAGTCTTAATGAAAATAGTTAAGCAGAAGACAATGAAGAGACGTTTGTCACATGTCCACAATATTGTCAGAGAATTGCTGGTTCTCAGACTTCACTGAATATTTTCCAGCAATGTACTTAGCATGTGACCTCTCTGTGGCTCCACAGTTTCCCCAACTGTTTTCATAGCTCATAAAACGTTTAGGAAGTGTTTATAAAAACTGCTTGAGGAAACCGTGCCACAAAGAACTTGAGCTTCGCGTCTCAGCAGTGCAGCTTTGATTTAGCTCTCTTCGACGGGATTTCATTTTGCAAATGCCCCACTAACATCTGCATGCAGGCCCTCTTGGGATAGCACCGAGACAGAGCGCAGTTTTATGTATATTACTTGGCCAAGTTCCTCCAGCATGTGATGGTTGACTTGCCTCCCTCATGAAATCACACATGCAAATGTTCCCCATGCATACACTTACTGATGGCCACTTTCAGTGATCTGTGTTGGGAAGAAATATTATGTCATAAACACCATTGCAACATCTGCGACGGATCCTTTTGGAACCCGACACGGCCCGCCAAGCCCAGAGAGCACTCTCACATCACAAGTCCATGACTGACGGTGCTTGACCTGCTGCCCTGCAAGCTCACCCCGGCTTTTTCATGCATGCTCTAACAGCCTGTTTGGAAACACACAGCCAGAGAAGTGTCACAGACAAGCTCTCAGTATACAGCTCTCTAGAGAATGTTTGCAGAGTGCAACAATGAAACACGATCATGCAAGAACAATGAGGTTTAAAACCAACATTTTACAATACTTAATTAGCTAAAACCAACATTCAGAGTGTTCTGGTGGAACTCTAGTCTTCAGCCACAGACTCGTGACTTCCTGTGTCTTGGATATTAATTAGCAATTATCAGCAGCCTTTGAATACACTCAGGATAAGGAGATTCACCCCTACAGAAAGACTCTTCATTGAATTTCTATACTGTAGCTTTCAAGTCAAATGTCACCAAGAATTCTACTAAATAAAGTAAGAAATCCTTCAGTCATAACGTATTTTTCTTATAAGTTAAGAAGAAAATTCTACTGGTAAAAAAGTAGTAGACATAGCTCTAATAGACATATTTTAAATATAGCCATCATTAACCTCTTTTAAGTACAAAGGGAACATCACATGGCAAACTGATGGCCCTGACTACTTGTCTAAATAGTCATATACTCCACCAAGATCATCTTAAAAGAGTTAAGCAAAAAGCTCTTCAATCCTGTTCATGTACCTATCTCCATACACCTAAACTGGTTACTAAAATGGCGTGTGAAAAAAATACCAATACTATATGCAACAAAGTGTCACCAATAACTATGGCAAAGATTTTATTCTCTTACAGGTAGAGATTAAATATCCTTGAGCAAGACAAGCCCTTTTTGTAATAAAAATAAATTATGGCATAGACATAAGACTTTTAGCACATACTTTTGACAATATAATTTTTCCAGTTCAAGGCTGCTTTATATAGTAAAATAATGTTATTCAAACCCAGGAATTAGTTCTGTTCTAGATTTTTGAGTGTCTAGTCTAGCATGCACATTCTCACCCCTGTTAATTAATTATCCACTCCTAAGCAGTAAATAAGAAGCAGTCACTACCCTTGAGGAAAAAGCAGGACGTATGTATCAGGTGTTAGGCATAAAAACCAGCCTCAACTCTTTATTTGGCTCCCAGGCTTAGCACAGGAATTCAGATGAAGCAGTCAGTGAAAAACCACTACCCTGTTCCTAGCTCTGAAGACCACAGGACTCTTTAAAAAGAGTTGTCAGAAAACACAGTACTGCATCTTTCTTTAGACTTCAAGTTACGATTAAGATCAATTCATTCAGATTTTAGCTCCATCTAGACAGCCATGAAAAGGGACAGGGGAAAAATGAGTGCCCCTTCTACACAGTCTTGACATAATTTCAGAGGAATGAGTAAACTGTGTTTGTGACATTGAGAAGAAATTCTAGCATGACCTGTGAATCTTTTTTTTTAAAGTCAGTTCCACTAAAATTTTAAGAAACCTGTTATTGGCTACCTTTAATCAAAAAAAGACCTCTTGTAATGCACACACATACACTTACCACACTACACCAGCTCCTTTTCTTCATTTTTCCTTCCCACTAAAAAAAAGGAAGTCTGCAATAATGCTCTCACTGCCCTTCACCTGAACTGAATGACCCAGTCCAAACATTTCTTATTGTCTTGATAGTTAAGCAGAGACAGAAAAAGCACAAGCATTCAGATCTGAGAAATAAGATGAAATGAAAAAGGTCTGAACTGCGGCAAAGTGTGACCATTGTTGATTGTGATAGTTTTTAACTTCCTCAGAGAGATCAGCCACAGTGTCCTGCTGGTTGCTACAGTCTCTATATCTGAGAACACACCACAACTAACCTAACTTCACAGCTATGGCTTTTGTACTTAAAAGAATGGCCAACATATCCAGTGACAGCTGGAACACTCAAAGTATAGATTCTGAAAATTAGGTTTTATGTGTGCTTTACTGCTTATAAGGTTAACCATGACTGAGAAGGCTCATTTTGCAAATGTAGAGGAAAACAAAAAATATCATTCAATAATGATGAAGGAAGGCTTCAGGATATTATCAAATCCCTCTTATGAAAACCACTGAGAGAATATAAGAGCTGACACGTGAGTATGTATGTATGTATCTCATGCTCTCCCTGTCTAAAATCCCTACTTCACAACAACCTTGTCTCACAAAACCTATTTCTTAAAAAAAACAGGCAAGAATCATATTTGCCTTGCTCAATGGAAAAGATGGGAAAGTCCCCATATTTTCCATACATTGAAATCCTATTACACAATTCCTTTGGAGCAAAAATCAATCTAGAAATTTTTTGGGGAAAAACAATGACCAGCAATCAACAAAAACAAAACCGAACCCCCAGAACATGACCGTCATCAAAATATCCTATGTTCTGAAAGTCTCTGCTCACCACCTGTCTTGAGAATTAATGCATTTTTTGCTCCTTAAAAGTCACATAATCAGATCATAAGTGAACACAATCTAATACTAGCATTAAAGAGGATACCTCAAAGTTACATTGCCCAATTCCTTATTTCTTAATTAACAAAATATCTACAGACATCACTACTTTTCTCCCCCTACTATCCATCTCTGTACTTGGCTGTCACAGAGGCAGACTGAACATCAACAACCCTACATCACCATCACATTGCTGTTTGTTTGTTTTACTACGGTCCAAAAAGCTATGATAATATAGGAACAAATATAAACTTCAAGGATCTTCAATTTAAACGTATGTTTGCTTGCAATAGTTTCTCTAGATAATTGAAATTTACCTTTGTGCTTCTCCAAAGTACATGTGGCTTTATCAAAACGTAAGCCAACCTACAACTGCTGGAAAGGGTAAGATGTGTGAAGCACACGATTTACTGTGCTCAAGAGTGATAATTCCCTCTTTGCTGAATTAAGCTGAAGCCTTTCAGTCATCATTGACAAGCAGGAATGGAAGAGGCAATCAGCAAGAAACATTGTTAGATGTGGAGAGAAATTCACAAGAGGAACTGCTCTGGAAAGGCTCTTTGATATAAGACATGACACTTTATGGTCATAGTGAGATTTTTCTTCACACTGCTTGAAGTTCCTCACCATTCTACAGATTGCTGATATTTGATGTTTTTTTAATATGAGAGAACTCAAGTCTATTTAAGAAATCCCTCTTCAGTTACCTTCACAACACATTTGCTTTATTACTGAGCAGTTAATGCTGCAGACATACAAAACGTCTGTGAAGCTCTGCTTTCAGGGTTGCCACATAGAGTGATGGAGATACACTGCAGACATACACACGTCTACAAAATAATTCACTGCCTTGCTGTAGCTACACTAATGGGCTGTATAGTTTTCTTTTAGATGGAAAATAGACGAAAGAATATTTCTTTAAAGCAAATCAAGTACTTCTATTATAAGTAAAAACTTCTAAATGGATCTTTTTCTTTGGGGGGTTAAAATAGTAAAGTTAAATGAAGATAGGGGAATGAATACTTGGGCAGAACCAAGACTGGGGGTTACAACTCACCAATCAACATGTCTGCAAAGCCAGCAGGATGACCAAGAACTCTGCTCACAGGGGCACATTCTGTTCTGTAGTCCTCTCATTCCATCCCCACCAATGGGGAACCTGCATCCTCCCCTTAACAGCTCCTCCAGAGCACCTACCATTTCCTCCACAAAAATAAACAAAATTAGTTGCTCGTAATGTACCAAATTCATGAGCTGTGACTACAAGAAAGGTGTGTGTCTTAAAAAATCCAAAATCATAACACCATCTTTCCACCTTAGATAAGAGAAGGAGTGATGTGCACTCGAGCAGGATTCGAAGAATTTTTTTTGTTTTTTTAAAATGTCATTTCTAAGCTATGACGCATTCTGTCATTACCTTGGGAATCTTCTTTCAATTTTCTATCCCATAAAAGTACGACACTTCAACTGATGTAGAATGTCTCTAACTGGATGGCTGCCCACCACTTAAAAGACACTTTGCTTGCTTGACATGGCTATCTTTCTGCCAGCCTTGGAGCACAGACAGCTTGGTCTCATGTGGTTTCACTTGTGCATTTGTTTCTCCCTTTATTGCAGATTCCACACCTGAATATGTAATCTTCAATGGTGGTGTGCGTGCTTGGCCAGAACTGAAATATTTTATGCTCCTGCCTTGCATTTCCCAATGCAGAGATGAATACAAAGGATTTGCACAGAGTACTTCTGACCTCCGGCCGCCAGCAGTATTTCAGCAAAGCAGCTTCTTTTGGAAGAAAAAGGGGAGAAGAGAACGAGGGACTTGCTACCTTTTTGCAATGGGTCTAGGACCCCGATAATTTAAGGTAGGGTGATCAAATAACAAATGGAAGTGTCCCACGTCTAATACTCTCGAAAGACAAGACCATTTTATATCAAACATTCTTTCTATGGCTTCCCCACTTTTCATTGCTAAATACCAACGTGAAAAAATATTTAAGAAATGATCATACTTGTTTCCTAGGCTCAAAGGTACATATCTAGTGTTAAAGAACAAAACTCCATAACATCAGGGACAGTAGATGTGCTCCACATACTATCAAATCTAATTCAATATCTAGTTTCTCACTGTCTGCTTTGCAGAACACATTTTTAACCAAATAGTTATTTGCCTTTCTCTTTTATATTGAATAATACATTAATTATAAGACAAGTCTAGTTCCTGTTCATGTTCACAACAGTACAAAATCAGATTAGGCCTTAACTTTATTAATTACTTAGTAATCACACTAACAAAAGCAAAATGCCATTCATATATCCTCTTTCTACTTTCCGCTCAGCTACTAAAACATACGACCTTTTGGTTACATCATTGTACAATCAAAGAAATATGAAACCAGTATTTTAAACCCTAACAATGTATATTTCTTTTCTGAGGAACTATAGGACAAGACAACACTGCTCACATTTATTTGTATCTCCATCACTCTATGTGGCAACCCTGAAAGCAGAGCTTCACAGAATTTCATGACCTGACTCTACATTACACAAAGAAAGCTCAAGTCACCTTTTATAAGTGTTCAGCCTGTAGAGGGGAAATGCTGGGCAATACTGGCTTATCTTTGCTGGAGTAAAAGTCATTAACTCAAATGAAAAGCCAAAACAAGCTAGAAGTTACAAGAACTTCGAGAGAAGCTTCTCCCCAGTACAAAGAAGAATTTTCTGATAAGACTATGCCTTGTTCCAAATAACAAAACAGTGCTACACTTGCAGTGATTTACAATGTGAGTTTCAGTGTGAATACAGACAAGAAAATCCAGTCCTGCAGTTACTAGTAAGTTTTCGAACACATGAGTCCAGAGAGCAAACTTGTTCAGGTACAGCCAGAAATTTGAGTGGTACACAAAAGCCAGTGCTTTGAACACCTGATCTCGGCACTTGTGCATTCCAAATGTAGCAAGTTATTGCTTCCTCACTGATCACTAATACATCTGTATGTTTGCATTATGCCTGAGGGCAGTTGCAAGCCTCCAGCAGCATTTTAATAAGGTATTGTATCTGTATTTTCTGAATTCTATTAAGAAATTTACCTTATAAGACACTCCCAGAAAATAATGGAGGGGAAAAGCCTCAAAATCCAAATAAAACTAAACAACTGCACAAGTGCACCCGAGCCTCCTATTGTCAGTATAATATTAAGGTTACATTAGATTAGATCCCATTCAGGAAGATGAAACCTGCACCCAGGATGAAGCTGCACATTGATGCCAATTTGGCCACCTTAGAGAGCTTTCTGTTAGAGCAAAAGCCCTTCAAGAGTCAGAAGGAACTGACTGTCGGAAAGCTGACACAATGAAGCAGCTGCATTTATTTCCCACTAGAGTTTGGCTGTTGTTCCAAATGGCCCCGTTCATTATTTTCTAGGGTCAAACATATGATATGGCACCAATATGCTCACTAGTGCTCCATTATTCCTGAATATTAGAGTCCTACTGACCCAAAGGTCTGTAGATTATAGTCAGGAGACTCTCATTTGCTAGGGAGTATGGTTCTTCTTCGGTAAAATGTGCTCACAGTGCCTCCACTTCACTGACTCAAGCATCTAATGTGCCTCATGAAAGAAGAATAAAGAAATACCAGGGATTTATGTATTGAAGGTTGATTCGATTTTTCTTACATTTGAATAACTCTGAAAAATAGAATCTACTGTGAGACGTAGGAAACCATTTACTTTCAAAGAAGCGACAGTCCACCAAATGGTTAAAGACAAAAAGCTTTGCAAAAAAAGTGCTGCAGCATTGGTCAGTGCTGATACGCAGTTTGTGCTTATCACCTTATGACAACCCTCTTTGGAGTCAAAAACTGCCCATATTTCATGTGAGTCAGAAGGAGGAAAATGCAAACCAGACATTTCCAAACTATTCTAGAAGACCATGGTTATAACCTCACTTCTACCTCCACCATGAGCTCACTTGCAACGTGTCAAACACATTTGACATATTACAAGTATCAAGCCTGCCAGCCTAACCTGTGAGGCAGTAGGTGAGCAACAACTGTATGCCCACAAACTGGCCACGGATTTCTCACCTAAACATGCTAATTTTCATGTGGATTCAAGTCTTGTGAGGGAAGCAAGGAGGTGGTACAGAACTGATGTTTTGAGTTTTTCCGTTCTGGGTTCCTCCTCTTCTTCCCAACAGAATTTGGTGGTTGGAGTATGAAATTAATCTGGGGCTTTAGCATGAAGACAGCCACCCTGCTTACTGACCAAAGTGCAGCATGCTTTCTTCATGAACTCAGAATCACTTGCTTGCAGTGACATGTATAGGAGTACATGGTCATTAAGTATATGTGTTAATTAAATGGGACTTGCCTGATGAGGAACAGTGCTCTCATTGAGAAGAGGTAGCAGTGTTTCTGGATATACAAGTTACTTACATGTTTTAAATAGAACATGGCAGTCTGTAAGTCACGTACTCATGCAGAAAATAGCATGTTTATTTTTCAGAGTCCCTCCTGCTCAAAAAAAAATTGCATTGAGTCAGGGAAAAACTGAATGACACAGTTTCAAGTTATTGAAGAGAGATCTATCAATGTTAAGAAAAATACTAAAATTCATTCTAGGAATTGAACAATTTGTCTGAGAAGACTGAAATATTTTAAATTTGTTGAGGTTTACTGATTCCACAAATTATTTTTTTGTTTTTCAACCCTCTAAATGGTAATGAAGTTATCTTAATTTCCCTAAGGAATTCAAACCATGTTGTTTCTTCGAGGATCATGTTAAGAACACAACAGTTCTGAAAAGCTTTCACTTATTGAACACCAGCCTTGAAGGTAAGCAATTTTTTTAACCCTTGCTTTGCACGCAGACTACAAGACAAAAACGCGTTGCTTTTCTACCCTATTCTCCTTTTCTCTAGTCCTCACCCTTCCTGACGAATTTTGCTGTATTATGTTATTCATTAAAGAATCAAAGTAAAAACTAAGTGGGTAACTGGACAGTGTACTAGGTAAATCTTTTAACTTACACTGGTTTCAGGCCCACCCAAGGGTCCGAAGAGAAGGAAACCAGGTGGTCTAACCTAAGTCCCATGGCAGAGATACGCTATATTGGCAAAGCAAAATAAGTGATCCCACAGAAACTGAAACATATCTGTTGACTCTTTGCAAAAAAATGAAAGCTGAAATGAATGGAAATTAAATTATCTCCTCCCCCCAGAGACAGTCATCTTCCCAGGTCAGAGGTATGCAAAGGAAATATGAGTTCCCATTTCATGGCTTGCACCATAGCTGTGACTAGACAGACAATATCTCCTTTTTTTTCTCTTCCACCCCACCATCCTGACTTGGATCTTCCAAATATTTATCATAACAGAACTATTACAACACTGAGGAGGAAAAAATAATATATGCAGATTTAAACAAAGCATTACTTGTGGAAAGGTGCTGAAACAGAAAATTGTGTGGTTTTGTATAAAGGAAGAGCATATTGTCACATAACCTCGCTGAAACATATGGTTTGCATTCATTCTCAAAAATGATAAATAAACGCTAGGAAAATAATTATGAAAATTTTCAGAAATTCTTGGTGGGAATTGGAAAAGAAGAGACACAGCAAAAGAAAACAGACTGTCAGATTTGCAACTGCAACCTAGCTGAGAATAGATACTTTCAAAACCAAGCTTACGTTTTACAAAAATTTACAGTAGATGAAAAGCCTAAAGGCATTACTTAAAAATAAAACAAAAAACCAACCCAAACAAACAGGAAGAAGCACACTTTCATCATTAAGACCAGCATGAAAATTTCTAAGCTTTAATGAATTTGCAAGTCTTGCCTAGGCCTCTTAGAGCGATTTAATCAGAATTCAAGTTCGGCATTAACAAAGATGAATTCTACCACATGTGTAATCTGTAAACATACATATAAACCAAAAAATGTAACACACAAACATTTTACTGCTTGCAATATTTTTAAAAATTTGATTATTTTTCTCCAGCACTGTGACCAAATTACCTTCCAGATGATCAATAATTTTTTTTGAAAATTTATCCTGTTTCATAAGCAATCAGAAAAGCACATGACATACAAAGTTACTGCTTTGAGGTGTAGAGTTTTAGATCACTGAAACTGCAGAATGAAATATCTTCGCCTATGCTAGAGCAGCTATGAATCCATCAATATTGGGGCTCTTTTTCACACTAGCCACAAAATAGGTATACAATCACTGAAAAATACCTGCTGAACAGTAGTAACTAATGAATGATCAGCAATACAATCACTTCTAATTGTCTACACACACCTTTCAACCAACTTGCTCTGTAAAGAAATGGTTTTTGTCTTAAAGAGGTTAATGATTGAGTCATGTTTGTTGTGCTTACTTGACCCGGGTAGTAATCCATATAAAATTGACACCAATAATAAGGCAATGTAAATTGACTAAATTCCTCACCTTTTACAACATTAAAGAAACAACCCTATATTTAGGCCATTCATTTCTGTTACAAAGAGATGCAGGAGTGAGATCTATTTCCTTCCCTTTTTGTTGCTTAAATCTTGCCACCAATCTCAAAAATGCAGGAGTCTCAGAGGTTTCTGTAGTAGCCCCCAGTGCTCCTGCTCGGACTGCCACAGAGGAGAACCAGCACTCCCTAGCTCTGTACTGCATGCTTATGTATCTGTGCCTTTATTTAGGAGAGAAGTTTAGTTTATTCTTATCCAATATAATTTCCACTGTGCATGCTGAAACTCTGTTTCTAGTTAGTCCAACACTTGACCATATTGTTAAAAATATGTAAGAACATTTTTGCAGGAACTGAATATAAAAGTCTTCTAAGTCAAAAGGAAAACAGAAATATGGATATGGTAAAAGAAACACTTTCCAGGGAAAAGATACACACTTTTCAAGGCTTGTTTCCCTGGATCACTTATGACATGATTTTGATAGAAGCAGTCAAGTGGAATTTGATTTTACTTTTCCATTCCCCAAGGAGTGCTGGGGTGAGAAGACGGATGTGCTGCCCATAACAGTGAGTGAGCTCAGCTGCATGAGAAGCTGCAGTGGGTTTGTGACCATGTATACAAACAGAGCCTGAGAAACCACATCTGTCCTGTCTTTGGGGGTCTTCTACGGAGTGGAGCTGATGACAGCTCAAGCAAATACATGCCATTTTACTATGGACAATTCCCTTTGTGGCACACACTTCTGCTATTACAAAAGTAAAAATAACAAAAACTCTCTATCCAACTACAGCATGCCAAGATAAAATAAGTAAATAAACTGGCTCCTCCCTCCCAAAACAACCCGAACACATGACCAATGAGGACCTAGATCCTCCAGTGCTGCAGCTGTATGGTCATCATGATAGTTGAGCTTATCCGTCTTAGCCTGAATTTACTCTCTGGCATGGAATTGTTCATCCCGTGAGACTGGTTTTATGTTCAAAGCATTCTCAGAGCTTTGTTGCCTTTGTGGCACATTTTGTATCCATCAACATCAAGCCACAAGCTCCATTTTTTTCCTTGTTAATTATGCTTATGCTGCTCTGCTCTGGCTTTGTTCATTGCAGAGCTTTGATAAATGAGCTTTCTGCCCCCATCATTATGAGGACACAGAGAGAATTCCCATCCAGTTCAAAATTAAATGATGAAAATAAGGAAATGGTTTGGGTTTTATATTAGAAATTGATGAAGTGTGCAAGGGAGGGAGGGTAGGGAAAAAAAAAGAAAAAGGAAAAAAAAAAGAAAAAAAAACCTCCAGAATTAACCAGACTTGACCAGCAGCTCTGACTTCCTGGAGCCACTCAGGTCATCCTGCTCTGGATATGCTTCCAGCCATAAAACAACTTTTCACTTCACTTCTGCACCAATGGGCTGGGAACCTCAGCCTCAGCTAAAGGCTGGTTTTACTGCACCGCCTAGGGTTAGGGTTACACTCAGGATTAGGGTTGAGAAAGCCACAAAGCCCAAAGCTCTGGGGATGCTGCCACTACAAAAGACCTGCCAAGGGCAGCACAGCACTGCCCCAACACTGCTCCCTCCACACCGTGCTCCGTGGCACCTCCCATGGTCTGGGCACCTCAGCCTAGGAAAATGCTGATTTTACTGCTCAGTTTAGGGTCAGGCTTGAATAAACCACAGAGCCTGGAGCTCCACAGACACTGCAACTACCAAAGTCTTTGCAGTTTGAAAAACTGTAAAGTTCCTTTTATTTAGATAACTTTTCTTTTGAGTGCACTTTGTTCCCTCTGTTTACTAGCTGCACAAGTGCTGCATGAAACTACTCAAGTGCCACAAGACCACTAGGGCATGTCCTGGTTTTGTGACCAAGTGATCCATTCACATTTAAAATTAACTCTCTGCTCAAAACTGTACTTTAAATATTCTAACATTGCAGCTACTCTATTTCAGCTCACTTCTACCTCTGTGGACCTTTACTGAAAAAACCACCCAAAGTTAATTCTGCACAAAGGGTATGGTGCTCTGTCCTTCCAACACCCACAAAGGAGTAAAACAGAAGGGACTGGTGGGCTAGGGATGAGGGAGGTAGAGAAAGAAAAGAAACCCCAATCCTAAAAGCACAAGCCCCCAACTGCTTGGTCAGTAACTAATGACAAGGTCTTTATAAAGGTGGCAGCACCTGCTTCTTATGAAGGAAGTAAACTGCATATGGGTTGTAAATGGTAAAACTACTGTGGCCTGCACAGATTGATTAGATGACAAGAAAGCAAGAACACCATAAAGAAAAGTGATTTCAGATTGCTTTGCATAACCAGCTAAGATTTCTGGCTAAAGCAGGTATAGCATAATGACAAAACATGCTCAAACAACAGGAGTGGCCACTCAGGCCATCCCAGGCTCCAAAGTCGGGTGTAGGACAGCTCCCTTCAAGCCAGTCCAGGACAGGCTATTCCAGGTCTCTGCTCACCAGAGGCAGCATTTGTGAAGCTGTGTTTTACTATGCCCTTTGCCCAGGCCATGCTCGGAACAGGGAACATCAGGAGCAGCAACACTCACATCAGAGAGCAGTAGCACAAGACCATGGCTAAGAGGGAGCGTGCTTCTTTTGCTTATTATGTTAATTCCCTCTTCTTGTCTGTTTTCTGTCAAACAAAACATCCTTCACTTTCTACTAGCACATTACAACGAAATGTACCTAGAGGGACATCCAGCTGTGTTTAAGTTCACTTAATTTCCTTGTTCTCAGGAAACTTTGTGATTTCAGGCATGGTATAAATAAGGAAGCAAAACAGATTTGATTCAGTACAAGAATCTTGATGTTCCCATGAGCTGTCTCCCTTGTTCTTCTCCTGTTTCTCTCTCTATATCTGATTTTTCCTAAGCTCCCACTAACAGGATGGCACAGCTTTTTAATTTTGCTAACTGCAAGTCACTGTTGCTCTGGGTGAAACAAATGAAGTTTTCCTTTGTATTCTATGTTGCCAAGCACTTTTACCTGCTGATTTAGACTTGCATATCCATTGCAACCAAGGCAGCAATATCTTGTATGAAATAGGTATTTCAGGAATAAACCTCATTGGATAAATTCTGCATTGAAACAAAGACTGTGCAATGTCCCAAGATTAAATGGGCTCGCGTGTAGACACACAGCACTCAAAATATGATGTAATTTGCTTTGAAATAACTGAGAGGAAGATGCAGATTTCTGGGGCAACCAAAACTGCTGCAAATGTCCCTCCTGCCTGACCAGATCATACAGGCCCTTCCACAAATGCACACCTTGGGCAGTGGGGCCACACAGAGGCGTTTTCCAGCCCTTCCTTCAAATCAGTCACCAGCGAAGCAATTCAGATTAAAGGTGGTACAGCCATTGTGTGCCCCTTAAGCACGTGCATCAATGTCCTCTGCATAACTGGACTTCTCTGACCTTACGCTTCTCATGTGTGACATGTGTTTCCCCTGTTCTCATAAAAAGCCCCTCTCACTCAGGCAAATGACTAAAATGTATTTTAGTCATTTGCCTGAGTCGTTATTTTGGGATACTCCCATTTCACATGCACAAGTGAGCTTTATTAATCCAAAAATTTTTGTTTCCATGTTGGTGCCACTTGACTGTTCAGCCACCATGAATGGAATTCCTAAATATATAACACTACAAAAAATTAATTTAGTTAAATATGCATATGAAAAAAGCAAAACAGATGAAACTGGTAAGTATGGTGTCAGCTCAGCAATTACCCAGTTGCACAGCATTATCACAGTTTTCTTCATTAGCTTAGTAGATGTGCCTACTAGATGCCCATACCAGCTTTGTATGTGTTTGCATGCACACAAAAAGGATCTTATTTTCTCAGTCCTAAGTTCTCTCACTGGCCTGAGGGAAGCAGGGAAGTAAAGCTGAATAACTCTACCAAGTAGTTACCTGTTCTAATGTGAAGGTCTTTGAATTCTTTATTTTAGAGGCAGTGGATAACTTTGATTAAGTCATACTTATATTTTAAAGGTAAACAAATGTATTGATTTTTCAAATACTTATTTGGAGCTATGGTGTTTCATTCGAGTTTTGACTTCCTGATCACGGAGAAAACAGACAACAGAAAACTCAACAGTCCCTTACTGAAATCACTTTCATACCACTGCAGAGTATGAAACCAGCTAACCAGTCAGTACACTAACCCCAGAAACATAGGAAGCCACATCAAAGTCAGGGTATTTTGGTGTCTTTCCCGATGCTTATGTCTTCTTTTCATACATTTAGCTCAGGAAAAGCCCTGAGTTCACCCTATGCCTAAGAAAAGAGATTGGAAAAAGTTAAAGGGAGGGTTGTTCCAAAATAAAAATAGAGTTTACAAAGTGTGGTGACTTGTGTAACATGCTTTCTGTTTTACTGACATGCAAGCCAGGCACATCTGATATTCAGCTGGCTTTTTTTCACACAAGATAGTGGGATTATATCAAACACACTGTGGCTCACCACAGCAGAAAGGGAGGTGTGCCACATGACTTTCATTTGACCAACATGAATAAACATGTCACTAAAAGCTTTCTTAGGAAACATTGTCTTCTTGAAATAAAAAACATATTTTGAAAGAGAGCCCACAACAGAAGTCATGGAATCTTTGGTCTTTGCGTAACATGGAACATTTTCTGGGATAACCATCATGGTGCAAGTCCTCAGGACGGCCTGGTTGTTGGCCTTCAAGTAACAATGCACAAGGGTTTCAGATACTCCATGTTTGGCAGCTGTAAAAGGTACCTTGAAATATCAGGGAGACTGAAGTCCAGCTACAGTGGCTATTAGTTTTTGTGCTGGCAGTGGCCCAGATTGTGTTCATTTTACTCACAGGAGCCATCCAGCTGAGGTCAATGTGATGTCTCACAGGGACAGAGTGCACAGGACTTGGCACAGAGTGTTGCAGAAGTGCAGATGTGGAAACTACTCTACAGCCAGAGACAAACAGGATTCACAAGGCAAGGAAGGTTTTGAAGTTGTTTCTGCTGACCTGTTCACACACCGAGGCCCAGCCAGACAACCACAACTCCCTCACGGTAGAGTTCATTGCTGGTGTGTTATTTATGGCTTCAATAACCTCTGTCCCAAGAACTCACCAGTTCAACAGGACCCAATGACATTTTTCTGAGCACCTACTGCAAGCCAGGTCCAACTACTAGTCCTTGAAGAGAGAATGTAATTGAAGATTCACAGTTCCCACAAGAGCACCTTAACATGTTTGCATTTCCCTACATCCACAGTACAGGAAAGTATTTTTCCCAAGGCATTATGTGGAATCTCAGACAGTTTTGTTACTCAACATTAACCTTCCAATGCTATTCCTGATAAATCACCCCCATAACAGAAATGAGATTTTAAAGGTTAAGTTTTAATTATTTATTTAACAAGGCAAGTTGTGGAAACATTGAGCAGCTGTCTTATTTTCCAGTACACATTTTTTCAAATTCATCAATCTATTCACTTTGAGTAGATGCTCTCAAATGTCTCAGCTTCTTCTGTAGTAAGAAGGACCTGGATAACTGTGTGAAAAACCTCTGAACTGTAATTTTATGAATTTTCATTCCATTTGGAATATGTCGCAGTCAGCAAGTCGGAAAGTCCACCAGTTTTGACTTGTGGAGTGTTTCTGTGCTTTTTCTCTCTCTGAGGGCATTTTTGACTCTCCCCAAAGAAATCAAGAGTTCCAACCTACAACTCCAGATGGATCACTAGAGGCAAAGATAACCTGCAATGTAGCTTACTACATGTGCTACTCCCACGAGCATACACTCTGCTTAAGTACTCTTTCCAGGTTCTTCCTTGATGGTGGTTTTTTTCAGAACATCCCTTCGAGGGGAACTGCCAAACCACAGAAAGGGAAAACATTATAATCTACTGCTGACTGTGAATTGCACTATCAGTTTGGGAGAGAGAATAAAAGAAAGACAAAGAGGAACAAAAGAGAGGGTGAGAATTTGGCAGAGGCCTCTTAATGATTTCTACACCATCCAAACTCTGGATATAAAATACAGAAGAACAACCTGGGAACAGACTGGTGGAGATTGAAGATGGCATATTTTGTATGAGGGGAAAGCCTATTAACTAAAGAATACTGGGTTGGAAATTAGATCAATCACATCTCTGGCTTATTCTGATTTAGCACAAAAGTCTTATTTTATTCCATTTGAGTTTGTAGTTAAATTTTATGCTTAGAGATATAATATTGTCCTTCCTTTAGCAAGGGTGCGATTATCAGCTTCAAGATTAACAAAATAAAAATATTTTGGTAGATGTTTTAGAATTTCCTTACAACTAGATCAATTCAGTGAAATTTATGGGCTTTTTTTCCTCAGTCTTTAAGTTCTAAACCATTTTGGGAAAGAGACTGGTTGTATTGCTGACTTTTCACATACATCCTTGAGTTTTATTATTTTGGCCATAAGTTCTTTGCAGTCATAGTGTCAACATTGGCTGGCTTTTATCATTAAGTCACTGACACGTCAATGTTCCACTTTAAACCAGTAAACACTGGTTCATCTAAGTGGAAACAAATATTTTTTTCAGCAATCCAAGATATACATGCTGTTTCAGTAGAAGGAAAACCAGATTCCCAATTTTCCTGCCTGGCTCTTCAAACAAGCCTGTTCTTAGTCTGTTCCTATGCATGTAGCATCCACAGCCAGCTCATACACAACTCTCTGATACATGCACACATAACATCATCTCACTCTCCTGTTCTTTTGCCTTAGAAATGAGAGGTGACACAGGTGAAGACAGTCTTTTCTGGAGACTGCTATTGGTGTGTCAAATCCACCTCATCCTGGCCATGCTCTCAGTGGACAGCCTTTATGTAGAAAAAAAGTTGTTTGTCAGCTCAGGTGAAATGTCCCCAAGTTCTCTCCTTAGCACCTGGCAGAATCAGTAGTAATTGATTCACATTCCATCCCACAATGGTGCTACCCTGCTGTCCTGTCCCTATCCCACTGGGACTGCATTCACGTATGGCACAGCCCACCCGATTGATTCAATGTACAGGAAGGGGCTTCTTTGTGTGCTAATTGAAGTTTAAAGGAGACAAGAGTTCATGCATTAAACATGACTGGAAGCATTTCTAATTCCATTTTAAATGTGGATCACAGGTTTCCACCTTATCTCAACTTAACAATAGATTCAGGTACACAAAATCAGAGGAGGAAAGTGCTTACAAGCATATTCCTGAAGAGAGTTAATAAAATATTCCCTGTCCAGCAAAGAAATATCTATACTTGTACTCAAATCTTAAATAGATGTTAGTCTAAATTAATTTTAAATAGCAGAGTAAGGAAATTTTTTTTAAACAGCAGAGTACTACCCCTGCTCACTCATAGAGAAATTAGGCATCTCCACCAAGAAACAGCTAACAGAAATTGCTTCAATCTGGCTACATTAAAAGCTGAAAATTGCTTTGTGTCTATGCAATGTTATCAAGACTGAGCTATTAACATTTTCCCATTCATTTACATTACTTGCTACAGAGCTGACCATAGCAAACTATTGGCAGAGTGCATTTGCATTACCTGGGTAACTCTGGGCAAACCTAAGTAGCCCACTTGCTCTGGAATTTCAGAGGATTTCTCAGACCCATGTTGAATGAACTCTGTACATGCCAAGTTATTTGGAGTTTTGCATCAGGGGGTGTAGCCTGATTACAGGGTAATAGAATAAAACACTAACACTAGCATCCCACATCTTGCTTGTTTGATGGTTCAGCTCTTTTCTGCAGCTGTAAAACAACTAAAGCGCATCCTACTAGATTTGTAACAGGCCTCCCACTTGCCATGTGAAGTCTGAGGAAGAGCCTTGAGCTAATAATCCCAAAGAACGTTCCCATAACCTAGCCCTGGGCAAAATTTACACTGATCCTTCACACTGCAATCAATCCTTGTTTAGTTTTGTAGTCTAAGTCTGACAGCATCTGCCTTCTGTCAGCTACAGGAAGCCATATGTGACGCTGGGCACTAGAAAGCAGACAAGTTTGGCATTTTCATAGCTTACACCACATATTCAGGACATCACAAATGAAGAGACAGGTTTGCTTAATATTAATCACGGAAAGGATTTTGTTCCGTAACACCAGAAGTTTAGACTTGGTTTAAGCCAGGCACGACAAAAGAGTCTCTTAACAACTGACTCAACTCCTACAGGAACAGCACTTCTATTCAGTCTGCGGGTATAGGCGTTTGCACTGGTCAATTAACATAATTATTTATAACAATCTCTACTGGTTTATCTTCCATAGGTAGCACAGAAGAATGAGTAAAAATTTCAAATTATGGCTGTTATACAAAACTGTCTCTTAACAACTGACTCAACTCCTACAGGAACAGTGCTTCTATTAGGGTGCTAATGACAACAAAGCATATTTTGAACATACACCAGAGTCCACCAAAGTGACTCATGCTTTTACTCTTCTGTTTTAGGCTTTTCTGTGAACCTTGGCTAGCTTCCATCTTTCCCCAATCTATGACAGAAGGAGAGAGCAAACATTTCTGTCACAACAGCAAAAATTATTGGCCATTCAGTCATACCTGCCCAGCTAGGAAAGAGTTCATAAAGAAATAAAGCATTTTGGAAGGCCTGCAGGACCAAAGTCCTTGCAGTGACCGTGTTAAATATTAACAGCACGAATGGTCTTGTGTCAGCTCTTGGGTGGTCCTGCTTAGCATTTGCTCTTGCCTCCATTTCTCTAGGAAAATGGGGTTATGGTAAGACAAAGCTGACACCTTGTCAGCTTTGCAAGCTAGTTCGAAAATAGTGTAGGGAGAGCATTTCCAGTCAAGTTCAGTGAGCTCAGGTCAGCTCTGCTTCTTGACATCATTACCTCACACAGACTGTTCTCCCACCACCGTGCAGCTTTAGCTCCAATACCTGGCCAACAATATCCTTATGTGATGCTGCCCTTTCTAGTGCAGCCATACTTGTAGCCCTGTTTTTCCTGATCCAAAATGTGACTGTGTTTGCATTTTTTTATTTGCATGTAAAAAGGCATCTTGGCTTATTCTGCTCTAGCAGCTTGGAAAGGAATTTTTAGCTTGTTTTGTTCTTTATTTTTTTTTCCCAGGCATCTCCATTCTCTAAGTCAATTTACGAGAACAATCCCTTGTAAATGTTGCCTCTCATATTTATTGTGCTTTCCTAATTATCCCATTCTTTGCAGTATTTCAGGCACCCTGTATACCTTGCCTAGCAGCTACATGCTGTTGCTGACATCAGCATAACGTCCTTGGTGAGAAATTATGCTAGTTAGAAATATAAAGCAACAATAATAAATTCAAGGAAAAAAATGCAAAAATGCTCCATGACCTCCCTGACAAACTGCTGTAATGGTCTGAAAACTGCAGATGTTTTTCCACTAAGTTTTTACAATGTTTGTTTTGAAATGATTCTTTTTAAAATCATGTTGTTTTCCTGTTGTAATTTCTGCAAAGCAGATGTGACATCTTGGGCTTAAGGGCTTTAAGCTGATTTTGATGGCTCAGTCTTGCTGCTATTCAGGGAGCACAGAAAGTTCTCCTGCAGTGGAATGGGATTCTCTGTGTAAAGAACAAAGAATCACCTGGGAGGAAAGGGGTTGTCCTCACTGTCGATGATGGGACTTGGCTGTTGGATTTAGGGAAAAGGTCCATCTACTGCCTAGTCCCATATGGCTAGTTCCCAGAAACTGGAAGGACACAATGGGCCATATCAACTGGCCTAACACATCTCTATTTTCAGCAGCCTAAGGTCACTCATATGCACACAGACTAGTGGTACAGCAAAATTGGGTCAGAGAATGACAGGAGCATTGATTGCGTCCTTGGAAGCATTTACAAGATAATTCTTTCTCCTAAAATTAAAAAAATCTGCAGGACAGTTAGGAACTGGATCGAAGAGATTACCCTCTTGTATAACCACGTTACAGTCAGAGCAGAATGAAAGCTTTCTGCCATCATATGTTCTCAGAACAACTAGGAGAAAAGCTATGAATGTCCAGCTGGTGAGTCCAGCTGTCCAGAGTGATCAGGAATCCTAAATACCTTGTCTGCCTGCTAGTTAAGCTGTGAATAGCTTCAGTGAAGTGCAGAACAAAGTTTTGTAGTTTTTTTCCCAGTGTACAGTCTTAGGTTTCACCAAAATCTACAAACCAGGGAGGTTTATACACACAAAACCAGGTGGTTCTTATGTAGTACTACAGGAATAATAAAGAAGATGATTTTTCTTCCTTCTGCCTGGCCCTGTTACCCGTATCATCCTCAAGACCCTGTTACAGACCCCCACCTTTCAGCATAGTTCTGCCTGGGCAGGGAGTTCTACTTGTGGTTGCCATTCAAAGCCTTTTGTGACGAGTACAGGAGTTATTCTAGAGCTAGCCAGAGAGGCTGTGGCTTGTACAGTGCAGTGAACTTTAGCACACATTATACACAGCTCCAAGACAGAGCAACATACCTTATGGAGATAAAACAAAAGATAAATAATGATGGATATCTGTCTTAGGCCCTCAAGTATTCATCATTAGAGCATCTCACCACATCTGAGATAGCCAATAGTGCAGAAACATTAAAAATGGGGATTTCAGAGCTGCCTGGATGATTTAGATATTCATTAATTTTCAAATATGCTTGACAGGCCAAATGCTGCCCATAAATTTCCAGTCATGGTTTAAGGGCTATAAAGCTAAGATTGAAAGAAAATTATAGACATAAGTCGACAGTAAGAACTGAAATAAGAAGCTAACCTAGGGTGGCAGACAATAAACCTAGAATGAATGCTTATTTGATTTTTCACTATAAAAATAGCCTCTTTTTTTTAAGCCTTCTTCTCTTTTTACACATGCTGAAAAGGAAGCTGCACGATGTGGAACAGCGAGACCATGCCTTCATCAAATTCAATGTTCAACAATATACTGTTATTGGTGTTACTCAAATTCAAATATTTGTGTCAGTATTTTATTTCTTTTACATCGTGAATCAGAGACAAGACAGCAAACCGTGCAGTCCCATAAGGCATAAATAAGGCAGCTCTATAGTCAAACTGAGCCCTCCACCTCCCTAAAGATTGTTCTTTCCAAGCTGTTCAAATATTGAATAACTCCAGAATATAATTACCCTTTGTATTCGATCATGTGCCAAAGTTAAACTAACCAAGCATTGTAATATAATATAGTTCCTTAAACCAGCTAAACTTTCACATTGTTTATCTCTCTGCCATATGTAAAAGGACCACCCAAACAGAATATCAGGTAGGGGTTACTGTCCATGCTCAGTGAAAAGGAAGGTGCTGGAGAAGAGGCTGTAGATGACACAGTAGTGAGGTGATTTAGTGACACACAAAAGAGTTGGAACATTTCTGCTTTTTTCCTGGTTATAGCCACTGACAGCTGTAAGAAAAGCAGTCCCATAACTTGTTTGGCCTTGAGTCAGTACTTTCTTTGTAAATTGGAGGCAACCCCATTGAAATGTATCTGTTGCCTAAAGGCTTTTTGAGCCAGACAAAAAATGCAACACTTTATTAAAATAAAACTAGATTTTAATTTCAGAAAATAGTGAGGGGTTTTTTCTCAGTGTTAAAGATAACAAAAGTAGAACCTACTACTTTCAAGCAATCACAGAAAATTCATTTGTCTAAAATGTAATATTATAATTTGGTTTCAGGTCAAAAAGGATAATATTCCATCCACTTAATCTGATGCTAGTAAATATCCTTCTATTTTACATCAATGAATAAAGTTTCAAATTAAGAGATGCTATCTGAACCTGGGACTATAACCAGCTATAAAAGATTTTTTTCCTTTCCAGATAAACATTGAACTCTGAGACATGTAAAAGTAAGAAAACACTAAATAATCTGTTGAGACCAGAAAAGTTGCATTCATAGATACCTTTTTGGAGAGTGTTTTAAAGACCATGTGGGGAAAAGCTGATGAATTTAACAGGATATTTTCTTAACGTGGGTCATATTAAAGACTAGAGTTCTTAAAAAAAAAATTGTCAGTGCCCACTAAGCTTAGAATATGGTATTTCCTGTCTGTTTCAGTTCAGATCGCTATCAGAACCCAATTCTCCTGCATTTTGTGCTCTGAAGTCCTTCCACAGCCATTGTCTGGAATACAAGGTAAGACAAAGCATGAAATGGGTTTTCCATACACAGTGAAAAAGTCACCACCATTATTCAGTTTAAACAAGGAGTGAGACATTATTATTTACTGTTGATAGACAAGGGTGAACCAGAGTCTCAGAACTTCTGATCCTGGTGCTGTATAGCACCATCTTCAGACAGGTCACTCACACAGTGATCCTCAAAAGACGTCTGAGTACCAAACTTTTAGTGGATTTAAGGGCCCACATCCCAATCCAGAGAAACACTGTATAGCATCATATGGCTTTCTAGATCAGGATTTTAACTCATGTGCTTTCCTTTCAGTCTGCAAAAATGGGCAGAAAACTGCCAAAAGAAATTCCTACAAGACTTGGAATAAGATTTCCCAAAATCTCATGTTATTGTCTTAAGTGAAGTGCTTGAATACCTTCTGTGCAATTCCAGCCTTAGTTTCTTTTCAAGCTTATAGAGACAGAACTTCAAATGTGGCTCTGACATACCATTAGCTTCTTTCCTGGCCATTCACACCACAGCACTGAAAAAACACTATTATGAGGCTTTCAATTTGAACTTTCAGGAAGATAACAGAGATCCAAATAGTAAAAGAAAGTTATGTAAACTAGCAGCAAAAATCACCCTCTACAAGAAGGGGGTGATGGAGTCTCAACTCAGTTCAAGAACCATAGAATGGTTGAGATTTGCACATGTCAGCACTTGCACATATCAGCAGATCATACATTTGAAAAGTTGTAACCTGGTGTGACAAACTGAGGAAGAAGTGAGGAGAATTCTTGTATCATTGCGCATAAACAAATAGCTTCAACACACCAGGTTGCTACCAGGTAGGCCTCAGAAAGATGCTATAAATTCTTACAATTTCAACCTTCTAGAGACAAGAGTAAGATGAAAAACAAGAAATATTTGTCAGAATAAGCCTCAACCCATCTGCAAGCCTGAGCACATCCACAGTGGAGAAAGCATTTCACCACAGTAAGGAGCCACACCACTAGGACAGCTGATGAAGGTGTAATGGACTGTGCTAAAGAAGGGAAAGGTTTATCCTACACTTTGCAAGCTTTTAAGCTGCTAAAAGCACTTTATAAATTCCTCTGGCACCAGGAGCTACATAAGGAAAACATAAGTTGTTCTATATGAGTGTAAGAGTTATGAAAGCTTTCAAGGAAAGCTCCAACTCAGTGCTTATAATGCATTTCCAATAAAAGGAGAGAGAAAAAGAGGAAGAGAGATTTTTGTATGCAACAATCCTCATTTCAAGCCATCTGTACCCTCTGAAAGGGCTTGTTCTACTTACACAGGCTGTTTTTCAAATGCCATGCAACCCAGTTGCAGGTGATGGGATTGTCACTACAACTTTGCATCAGTGCACTAAAGAAAATGCCAAAAACCAAAATTAACAACCAACAAAAATGAAAAAGGCTCACACCCATCTTTGCCCACTTTGTGGCACTCAAGCATATGGAAGAACCTCAATGTTTAAATCTCCTTTCTATACAACCCCCCCTCAGTTCATTGCACAATCTTGGATATGCCATCAGAGCTGACATATGCATTTCTGAAGAGAATAAGTTTGTGGGGGGAAAAAAATATCCCAAAAAACCCAAATAAAAAATTAACTCGTTTTTTTGGGGTTTCTGCAGAACAGTTGTAATCTGACATTTCGTTTGCCTGCATTGTGTCATACAAAAAAAGCCTCAGCTGCTGTCACTGGCTGCATGTAATAAAGAGAGGCTGTGTTTTGCTCTGTTTAGACACAGTTACACCAAGCTGCTTTAAGCCACTGTAGAATTTAACGTCAGTGTGCCTCTTGGAAACACAATAACACCATAATTAGGGCTGGCAAATCACTTGCTAGTCATTAGCTAAGAGAAACAGAAGCAAACTTAAGTTGTATTTAAATTGAATGTTGTGTATTGAAAGTAAGCCAGCTATTCTCACCAGTGGGAGACAAAGTCTACAGACATAAATAAATATGCATGAAAATGTTTATTTATGAACAAATGCATGGACTTTGAAACAAAGATACCTCAGAACATTGCTGACAGGCACTACATATCCTTCTAACCTTGAAATAACCCAATGCTAAATGCAGTGGCCACGTGCTATTTTTAATTCTTAAAATACAACATTGACCACAATTAATACGTGTGTGTATAGACGTGACTAAAGTTTAAAATTTAAGAAGAAAAAACACTTAAGAATGAAGAAGATGGGTTTCCATAAGAGTGAGGGCCCAAAATATTCTTTAGCAAGAATTGTAGGTGACCTGAGACAATGTGGCTTTTCAAAACAATGGGAAGTGTGTATAAACAGCAGTAACTAAGTAGCTGTGTTACTAACACATCAATCTCAATTGTTTTGATATAAACATATTCTTCTTAATTATTTGATTTCTACTTGGAAAATATCTATTTGTGGTACACAAAGAGCTTTTAGACAATGTGTGATTAAATTAAAATCAACTTCTAAACTGGAAAATCTTCATTAAGCACACAGAAAAAATTAAGATGCAAGTAGGTCACCCTTCACTCTTACAAATTTCTCAAGCTGTCATCCAAACAGCACATAATCAGGAGTGCTGTGTTTCAGAAAACTAGACTCCAAGAAGGCAGACATTCAAACTTTCAGGAAACTGGCCAAGGCTTGCAAATATGGGATTGATTTCTTGCTCTCACAAGGATTTCCAGTGTATTTTGGCTTACGTTACCAAAGGGATTCCAAAAATCTAAAAATCAGACTTGGTAACAAATTTAGCATCAAATATTCATCAAAGAGCATTTGCTTGACTTGGAAGCACCCAAGACCATCAGCACGTATACTTCTTAGCTTCCAATTAATAAAACTCTCTGGTTTAGAGTAGAACAATGACATCTTAGCAGTGCCACAGATGGACAACTATCTTCTAGTGGCACCCCCAAGGGACAGCCTCTGGGAGCCTGGGCAGCAAGCTTCCATCACCCACTCCAAATGGGGCTCCCATTCCTGCTCTTCCTCCATATGCTGAGGGTGGGACACATACAGACAGACTTCCTGCACACATGCAGCAAAACTAAACTGTACCTGTGCTTAAACTGCAGCTGCCACACAAGATCTGTGGGGTCTGCCTTGCACTTCCACACCACTGTCTTGGAGTAAGCAGAAAGGTCCAGATGAGATCCTCAGGCGCTGCAGGAACAGGGCCACTCTACACAGATGGAAAATATCCCCATTTGGGATCTAGCCACCGAGGGAAAGGAGTGGAGAGACTTGTGCAGCAAATGTTTAGAAACTTTTCTAGGTCATGGTCCAAGGGGAGAACAAACCCTGGGGATTGCAGCATTTTCTAGCAGAGGAAAATCCATCAGTTGTATAAAAATGTCCTGACAGTTTGGCACACCTGTAGTTAAGGACTTCAGTGAATAACACCACTACACAGTAAAATGTGTTTTCTATTGTGTTGCACAAAGCCAATATTTAGATTAATTTTACTTGACATTTTCCACTTCATATCATTACTTTTTTCATCAAAATGGAAAAAAAGTAATAAGATGGATTCCCCTGAGTAACATTTTTCCAGTGTGAAGAATTTGTATAAGGGATTCTGGCCAAGGTACGAATTTCATATAAAACAATCGAATGCAATTTAACCTGCAGCTTTCTACCCTCTCCACTCCCAGCAAGCTAAAGGTAGTCCTGGTTTTCTATTTCCTTCTCCTCTGTCCTATTTGAGGTACTACCATGACCCATTGTGTTATGAAAACAAATGAGCTCCTGTTCTGTTTGACTGTCTTTTATCTGTCCTTCAGCTCTTGTGAGGTTTTAACAGCAGCTCACATTAACAGAGAACAGAAATCCCCATCACTACCATATTCCATTTTCACAATTAAAGCACAGAATTAATAAATAAGAAGATAAAACACTAACGAAAAAAAATTCTTATCTTCAACTTTTCTTTTAGAACTCCCTAGTTACATTGTAGTCTCTCCCTTCTTTATTGCCAGATGGACTGTTGGAGCCTCTGTAGAACAATCAGTAGTCAAAAGATTTTTCCAGAAGAAAATGGCCCTTTCTAATCTTCCTTTGCCTCCTGATAACCATGAAAGATGAACCAATTTTGCTAGGCTATTTTGAAAGTCCTAATATAGATGTGCAAGAGCAGTCAGGGATTCTAGCAAGCTAACAACAGAAATGCTTGTTAGTAACTCACATTCATTTTCAGAATCACTAAAAGTTCAAAACAACTGGCTTTTTAAAAATTATTGTTCACTTATCTATTACACAAATACCACGTGTTGAAAGGGATTTTTTTTTTTTCTTTTTTCCTGACCAGGCCAAATCCAGACATACTTTGTATGTCTGTCCCATATGCCTGGACTCCTTTAGATGCCAAGGACAGAGGAAGGATTCTACCATGCCCAATTCTAGCCCAAAGAGGCTTGAAATCAGCCAGCTACATAGTGTGGCATGGTAGTTTGTAGGCCTTCCAAAGATGTGCAGTTTAGACATACCTTTAGCAATACAGAAGTACAGTTTCACTGAGAAAGAAACTCAGCAGCCTCAGCCAGATATTCAGGAGTGGCTGTGGATACTACAGGTACAGTTCTTCCTCAGCTGTTCATCCAGAGAGGTGAAAAGACATAGGTAAAAGCTGATAAAATTATTAACTCAGTGCTTTGACTTTTCAGCTGAAGTGCTGCTGGGAATTCCTCACATACACAATCAATTCCTGCCAGTTTTAACCAGCAAAGTTCTGTTCTTTAAGACAAGTTGGTTTAATTTCTCCTTATAAAATGGTGATGCAACTTTGTGCAAAATACCAGTATTATATCTTGAAATAATACAATATATTTAGAGTAGGTTTCAGTAAAAGACATTCAGGTACTACAGGAAATTGAAACTGCCCTACTTTAACAGAAACAAAAATTTTGTGCATCTCCCTCTCAGTCCAGTATTAGTCACAAGCGAAGACAGAGTACCAGAATAAAGAGATCTAAGGTCAATTTCTAACCCAGGTGGCCATTTCTAAGTGCTGCTGTGTGACAACTTTCAACAGCAGAAAAAGGCAATTGGTCATAGTTTTGTACATATACAAATAATTAAGATTTTTACTTGCACTTTATATACATTAATCAGTCACAAACTGTCCCAACAAAAGCCATGATCAGGAACAGAATTCTCACACTTGAAAAAGAAATTGTTCCTTTGAGCTATCAGCAGCTCAAGGACGTACCAGGAAGTGGTTATTTAAAGAGTTTTCTGATCTTTACCAAGAACTTAGCTGTTAAACGAAAAAGAATGTACAAGCACAAAAGCAGAAGTGCTTTGTGTTACGGTTACTGAGGAAGAACAGACTTTCCTATTCCTCCCTTTTCAGTGAAGCATCTTCTACACTATGTGCAGTCCAGGAACATCTCTGGCACTGACATTTTAATGATCCTATCCCACAAATTATTCCTTTAACCGATTAACCTTATTGTTGTAACACTATACTAGTCTAATTTAACTTCTAATTTGGCAGAATTTCTCCGTCTGCCAAGACCACTCGTTACTTTGAAGCACTGTTTGAAACTCAGCTCCGACTATACAAAGAGAGTTCTTAAAATAGCCCATGAGCTGTGTGAGGTAATGCCAGAATGAAATCAGATATTTGCCTGTGCTCTTCCAGCTACTTTATTTGATGTCTACTGAGAAGAACCCAAAATCTGCATTTATTTACTATACTTCATATAATGCTTAGCTATGGAGAGATGGGCTTGATGGATGTATACATCTGTGTTAATCTCACCTCTGAATTCATAGAGGACAAGATTCTGAGCACTCATTCCTGTGAATGTTCATTTTATGAATTGCTAACCAAGGGATTACCTCTCAGCACAGAACCCTGCGTAAGGGAAGAAAGCAAATACACACAGCAATGGATACGAATGAAATAAAATCAGTGACTTAAAGCACAGTGCAAGAGAACATCTAGAAAGACCAGTTCTTCTAGGAAAGAGATTCTGGATGAATCTCTGCTGTTGTAACTGTAGGTGTGTCAGCTGTTATGCCAGCAGGGAGCTAGAACAGGGTCCTTTCAGCTGTGTACTCCCACAGGGAACGAAAAAATTAATCCTTTTTAGCTGAATGATATCAGAAAATTTTTTTGTTTGGCTGTTTTTTTTCGACTGTGAAGGCATTCTGAAATCAAGGATTTTGTAAGAAACTGAAATTTGCTATATTTTAATTCACATTTTACTCAAGTAGTCTAAAATCTATGTTTCAAAAAAGTTTACAGGAACAAAGCTTTAGCAGGGTACATTTTCAGTGTGTTGCTAGTATTTGGTTACACTGCAGGATGAATAAATAAAATGTAAGCAGAGATATGCCTGATGGGAGAAGTGTAATTTATGAACAGTAGGTAGACACTAATCACAATGCTTTAAAGATGTCATGTAACCATAAAAAGAATTCAGAAAGTGTGAATTTTTGAAAGATGCAACATCTGGTAGAATTTTCTGAAGACACAAGGCCCTCCTAACCTCTAGAATAATCTATAGAACAAATAATGCCAAAAAAATAAAATCTGGGAAAAACATTTAAGAGAAAAAAGTAACTCTACATGAAGACATGAATTTGATATTCAAAATCTACATTATTAGCTGTTAAATTGGAACAACTTTTACTTCTTCAAATCAAAACTCCTGGAATTCTCCTAAAGATACATCCTGGGTAGATAGCAATACTCTATCACCACATCATTACACTACTAAATTAAAATAAGCTGTATAATGTCAAGTTTCAGTTAACTACTTTACCAAAAGTTTCCAAAGCTACCCTTTAAACTAATGGGGAATTACTTTTGGAGTCATCACTTGAACCCTTGCTGCCTTTTTGATTCTCAAAAGATTGAAGAAAGGGGGCTTTGGGGTGGAAATTGGAGGTAAAACTAATGGTGATGCATTTTGTCCCAGCTAGGAATGCTGCCTGGTGAATCTTTCAGCAATATAGGAATATTGGCAAAAGTCTTTACCATCCCCTGAGAATGTCATCTGGATTACATCCTCTCTAGCAGTGAGATTAAACTGCTTGTAAAAAAAAAGAGATCCCTTTTTATTATTTTAAAAATTTATTTAAAGAGAACAACTATAAAACTAAACCCCTTAAAAAAAAAAAAAGGAACATTTGTGTGGATTTCTCAAGACCCAGTCTGAACTTCACAAGCTCTTCAGAAGGACTAACTGTTTGGTTTGTATTTTCAGTGTGTTGCAAGTGTCTCACTTATCTATGGGTCTGATCATGACATTCCTGTGGGGCAAAATTACTAAATGTTGACAACACAGCACCAATAATTCTGCAAGTATGACGATGAGAATACAGGGTCCAACACTTACAGACAGAAATCTATAATCTCTTTCCCCCAAAAAAGTTCTTTTGTTGAACCTGCTGAGAAAGGGTCTTAGGTGTAATCAATAATTGCCCATTAGAAGAATTTTTAAGACAGATGCTAAATATAGTAAGTAAATCACTACACTCTATTTCTTCAACACTGACCCTTTAACGGCATCAAGAGAAAGGTTTGGGGTTTTTTCACCTCTGCAACTCAAACTGAAAAGTGATGATTTTGGCTGCAGTTTAAGCATGCCTTTGAGTAGGATTTGGGATGTCTATAACCATAGAAGACAGAAGTTTATAGCTCCAGCACTGATCTTAATGTTGGTTTCACAAGGGCCTGTGGGACATCCTCTGACAGCAAGCAGGTTTGAAAGCAGCTGTGATTACAGTCACTCTGAGGCTGCCAAACACTGCCTGTGGGGTGGGACAATGCACCACTCAATTTTTCAGCATGTTTTCCTCCAGCAGAGATTTTTACATTTTGATAGTGAAAGAGCACGGCATTAAGACACCACACAAAAGGAGCATGGGGGGTGGAGGAAATCAAGAGAAAAAGCAACCTTTGGTTTTTTTAGCAGCAGCATGGTGTGAACCAAAGGCACATAGACTGAAAAGCCATATGAAATGATACAAGACATTTTAGGTACACAAAACAGACCCGTTATGGTGATTGCTGGGAATCTAATGGTAGTAATGTGTGTATCCAAATTTACAGCAAACTCTTCAGAGGGTTCAAATGCTCCCTCTTTCCAAACAGAGTTTTCACATCATTGCCTTCTCTAGTAGGCAGGTCACAGCACACCCTCTCTGCCAGCATGCCATTCCCACCAAATAGTGCTTTGGAAGAAGTACACCATGTTACACTAGCACCATCTGCTCAACAATCTGTCCAGATCTACACACATCACTGACAATGGAACTACGGGGGCATTCTGAAAGAAGCTGAGCTCTTTGCTGTTCACAGAGACAGCTGTAAACTACATTTGGCATGGTTCTCTGAATACATGCAAAACATCTTCCCCACTCCTCTAGGCTGGATCCTGACATTTGATTAATTCATAGCACAAATGCTCTTTATAAATCTCTTCTGTAATTATTTTGCAGTCATCGCATATCCATGTGTCAGGTAGTGCAACGCTTTCTGAGGAGTTCCTCATGGACTTCATCCAAAATAACAACAACAACAACAATAATAATAATGAAATAATCAAAAATTATTTCTTCTCATTTGAGCACATTCTATTTACTCTTACTGAGGAAAAAATTTTACATCAGTGTCAATGAGTTAACAGAGAATGTTCAAATAGAAGGATAGTTGTTTTGATTTGCTCCTTGCTTATCAAGATGGCATTTTTTTTGTTAAATGATGTTGATTTAGTTTGGAAATCCTAAAGTAGTATAGCACATGCACAATGTTACAAGAACTACAAATTAGCCCTTGTTGTTTAGTATTATTTTAATTTATCTTAAAGTTTTATAAATGAATTGATGACAATTTATGAGAAATTACTTGCAAGGATGAATACTAACAAGACAAGGAATGAATCCAAAGAATCTGTGCTAAAAACAAAATCACTGCACCCTAAGTCCATGTCAGACCCCTTAAACCCCCTACTTCATTCTCAGATGTTAGCTACCCATGAGTTTCTATTATCTAAACAATTGTATTTTAAGTCCTATACAGCTATGGCAAAGGCAGAAATGAGGAAGACATGCCTCAGTTCCATCAAGGGAATGCTTTAGATGACAGTCTTTGGCCAAGACCTAGATTCTACTCTGTCTGCCCGTGCTCGCTTGTATTAGGCTTCTGTCTTTGTACAGCTGACTCCATTTTTACCTTAATAGTATTTACCCTATCTTTGCGATAAATTTAGAGCTACAAATAAAATGGATAAGACAACAACTCAGAGAGAAAGCACATTGCTCAACATTGCATCTCTCAGTATCACCCCCACTGTCAGTAGGATACTGTAATTCATGATGATGTCACGTAAGGGAGCTAAAGGCTACATTCAAGTTGTTATATATAGTTGTTTCAAATTATCATATGCTATTTCTTAAACAATGACAATGGACTGTGACCTGCAAATTTAAAAAGCTGTATTATAAATGCAACACACTTCAAATAAAAATAAAATACCCAAGCCAAGTTTAACCATGTTACCTAGGCATGTCTTTAATATAATATTCATCTGGAACAACAGTGAGCATGGATAGCCTTTCATTTTCTACTGTTTGTTTGGCAAAATCCTTCATTCTTTTACCTTAGTCATGAATGCTTTTGACAACAGATACTTGGCTGAGAAGCTGAAAATCAAACTGTAAGTACTACTGTAAGGGGTTACAGAGAGCATCATAATCTTTCAACAAAAAATGATTCCAGCTTTAGAGTGCAATAGTAGACCTGTCTCTGAGATCACTTCTCATCCTTTGTGCAGGTCTTGTACTGTTTCAGGACTACTCATTCCTTCCTGAAGCCAAATTAGAATCATAAAATCATTTAGGTTGGAAAAATCTTCAAGATCATTTAGTACAACCATTAACCGAGCACTGCCAAGCCCCCAAGTGCTATCTCTACACATCTTTTAAATATGTCCAGGGTTGGTTACTCCACCACTTCTCTGGGTAGCCTGTTCCAATGTCTGTTCCCACTTTGGGAAATAAATTTTTCCTACTATCCAGTCTCACAGGACCTGTGCTCCAGACCCGTCCCCAGCTCCACTGCCCTTCTCTGGACACAGTCCAGCACCTCAATGTCCTTCTTGTAGTGAGGGGCCCAGAACTGAACACAGCTCTTGAGGCGTGGCCTCACCAGTGCCAAGTACAGGGGGACAATCACTGCCCTGGTCCTGCTGACCACACCATTGCTGATAGAGGCCAGGATGCCTTGGGCCTTGCCTACTGCTACAGTTCTCTACTGATGAAACGAAACTATGTCTGAAAAGTAAAACCAGCAGAGATCTTGGTCCTTTTTCTTTCAGTATAATGTAAGTATCCATTTAAGTCACCAGGATAGACCTTACTTTGCCTCTGCCATTAAAAGACTGCACTCTGCTTGGTGATTAGGTTGCCAACACCTATTTTAGTGCCCACATACAAAAGTGAAAAAGAAACTAGAGGAGTCATAGATCAGATTTCTGAAGTTGCCAAATAAAGTTGTATCTTCTACTTGGATGTGAAAGCAAGAACAAGACAGTCATCCACCTTATATTCCAAATAATAATTCTGCTAGTTAAATCACTGCTTTTCTTCTCATTTCACTTCCAAAGTTCCCAGAATACATCCTGTTGCACACAAGCAAGCAAATAGATCTTGTAACAATTGCCACTGATTTTCAAGAAGCTGCTTCTTACCATTTTAAGAATGTCAGTTCTCCAGTGTTTGCAAGAGTTTTTAAAAATGTGGTTAAAACACCAACATTTTTGTCACTGAAGCAATCAGATCTAAGTACAAAAAAAAACCCAAAATCTCTATGATGTGACAGGAGTGAATTTCCGAAGTCATGAGCTCTGAAAAGATCTGTTGAATTCTGTGACAGACACACTGACGCCTTTGTCTGTGCTTCCCCCTTCAGGCAAGTTGTGAATAAATCTTTCTAAGCACTTTTCATGACTAGCCCAGGTTTACCAGTGGCAGAAAACAGCCTCTGATGCACAAGTGTCCAACGCCATCCCAGGATTAGGTGGCTATATAATAAATTCAAGTCATTACTACTGCACATTGATGAGTAACATCGTTAGCAAAACCCTGGTGGAGGCATCCATCACAGCAACATATACCTGAAAGAAGCCCTTGAAGTGGTACTAAAGCACATGTTTAATACTCATTTCATGGCAATCCTCACTTTTCACTTTACAAGATGCATTACAGCTCACTGCTGTTCTTCCTTTAATATTTAGGTTGTCGTACAATCTCTAGTCACAGCAAGTTTGTCTAGTGAGGTACCCTGTTACTGTTAGATCTAATTACAAGGTATGCCCACTATACAGAAAAACAACATAACTTTCATTTATTCTTTGCTATAATCTGAGAGTGAAAATGCTCGAATACTTTCTAGACATCACAGGGATGTAATACCTTCTTCAGAAATAAAAACCCCCTAACAGGTCAATTCAAAACGATAGAGCCACAATCAACACTTTCATAACAGCTTTGTTTGAACTTTGCAGTTATTCCTGACATACTTAGTTCACTTTTCACTTGATCTATAATACATACTGCTGTTTCAGGCTGCCATGCTGTGCTGACTCTCTGACTATTATATATATTGTACACTGCCAGCTATGAAGTCATGCTAATATTGGGAAATACATCAAAGCAAGGACATTCAAAGTTTCTTCAGGCATTCTCATCTAATTTCCTCCTTCTCTGCTTTAGCTGCAGTTTATGTTGCACTACATTGAGGCATGAGCTGGAGATTCTGGTAATCCATCAAAGAACAAGATGCAGACTTTAAAGACATTTTTCAGAACTACTGTTAGTGGGTGAACCTCAAAGGCATGACTGAAAACACCCAGTATATTCACTAAACCTCAAGTCTTTGTGATAGTCTTTTTGGAATCAGCTGGCATCTTGCTTTTTCTTCTCCTGAGTAATATGAAATATTTCATGCTTTTGGAAATCAAAATGTAGCTTTAGTGGTCATTTTGTTTGGTTCGTCATTTTGGGTTTTTTTCAAACCCAGATGAAACTCCTTGTGGCTACATCTCCCTTGTTTAGCATTACTTGTGACAAACATTTCTTGGGAAACTTGGATATGAGTAGCTACAGTAATTCTTAAGAGTTTGCAACAACATTTAGGTTACTACTTCAGCTTTTTTCACTTACAGGTAATATGCTGCTGAAGCAGATCTTTTCATCACACCACTAAACAGCCTAAACAAGCCAGAGTTGAGGCTATCCAACCACCACAGTTAAATTCTATATTAATTTTTTTAAACCTGTCTCATTATCAACATGAAGAAAAAATATTATTCCCAGTGATGATGTTTGGGGTTTTTTTTATAGTAAACATTTAAGCTGACTCCAAGTTGCTTTAATTGTGTTATAAATGTAATTGATTTTTCTAATTAACAACTTGTGTTTACATCAGAGGAAGATGAGAGGTTGCAGAGATCTTGTATTTGCAGTAGAGATCACCTATGTTCTCCTAATTGACCAATTTGCTGAAACAGCATTGGTCATTGTCTTTGTTTCTACAGTAACTCCAAACATCTCCTTCATAGGCTGTTACCCTTCTCTTCTAGGAGCTACTCCTCTTTCTGTCAAGAAATCCCACCTGTGGCTGGGATGCAGCCGATGCAAATGAAGGGGGTTGATCAGCACTGAAGTTATGACTGTTCCAATTCTGGTCTTACTGTTGTCACAGTCAAGGCTTTGTCCAAAGCACATGAAGTGACATGAAGAATTTGCTAGCGGCAATGACCAAGAATTTGGTGGAAGCTCAGGAATTTTTCTTGTCATATAGCAACACAACTCTCTTCTGGCTTTTAGACAGATCAAGCAGTAACTCTCTATTTTGCTGTGGCACATATCACTGCCATAAAAGACAAAGATACTAGAAGAGCTCATGCATTTGCTCTTTTGAGGTTTCCAGATGAAAGAGACTTTAAAATACTCAGATATGTCTGTACTTAAGCTGTGCTCTTGCAAACTGGTTCCTACGCCAACCTAGCTAAATGACCACTAGCTTTATGGGATGTTGCTTTCTACTGCCTGCAACTTCCCTGTTCAGTGTGTTTCCCTAAATGTTGCCTCATTAGCTGGCAGTGCTTTGTTGAGCCAACAAACATCAGCTAAATCCATCTCTCTTACTTGAAAGAAGAAACAAAATTAAACAGAAAAACATTTTTTATTTTGATAAAATATCTAATTAATCTATTCATTACAAAACTATCATTATACACCTGTTAACAGAAAAAGTTTACAAGCAACTTTTCCTCAGAAGACACTTGGCAGCCCATTGTATCCTTGCTAAGAACCCAATCTTACAAGACTCTTCCACTGCTTTAAAAAATACATATATATATTAAGTTACTTCAGATATTTCAGGTTAGCAACTATACTGGTAAGACAACTTCGTACTGCAGCTGGCATAGTTTAAATACTATTTTTTATTCGAAATTCAGCAACTTAAAAGAAAGAGCACAGTGGCAGCCAGACTTTGATTCGCCAATCACTCATCAAAATTAAGAATGACCAGCCTCTTTTCCTTCCAATTATATAAAATTCTTTAGGAATTCAACTTTCAGGAACTGGATGAATGTACATTTCTGAGGGTGAGATTTGGCTGCTTCAGTAATTCCCCAAATTAAATACAAAAGAAAGAAGAGTGTATGGGCTTGGGGATTTCTCCCCTCCTCTCAATTATTACTAAAAAAATGTAATTAGTGATCCCAGATGGAGTAGACGGAACTGTTACCCACACTCCCATTAGGACAGGCTAACACTTCTGCTAATGTGTTTTGCCAGGACTTTCAATCTACCACGTAATAAACCCCAAAGTGCTCTGGAGCCAGTCTAGCCAGCAAGCAAATCAGAGTCCCTCTCCTGTGTGTCTTGTTTGTGGCAGCACCAGCTCTATAATTCTCAGTCTCACACTGGATTCATGTCACAGTCCTGTTCTACTTCCCAGCTGTATAGCCCCCTGCCCTTTAGTGAATCCAAAATTTACAAAAATCTTCACTCTCCCTTGTTCAGCAAGTGACTGCATCGGTCCTCTCTAGTAAGAGGGGACTGATCTTTTGTTTGCTTTCCAAGAGTAACATTGTATTTCAGCCATTCTTGAGGCATTTCTCAACATGCCCGAAGGCAAACTATTATGTTATTCATTGATGGCTTTCCTAATTTCCTATGAAAAGCCAGCATTCTGTTTTTATTATGCAATACAAACAAAGGCATGGGCAGTTCAGGAGACCATGGGGGTGGTGATGGTTTGGGGTTTTTTACTTTCTTCTCCTCCACTCCCACCAACTTTTTTTAATAAGATAACTAGACAAATATCTTTAAAATTCTCCTGCATATATTTAGAAATTTTTTAAAAACCTAAGATCTAATAGAATTTGTTGCTCTAAAAGACCATAAGGAAAAGGCTATTGTACAGTCAGCTGGAATGGAGAATTGTCATTGCAGAGCTGGACAAATACTTAAATTCCAGGTTTTTTTGAACACTGAAGTCATGTTAAGCTTTCCCATTACTTTTTCCCTCTCTAAACACCAACTAGCTATTTGGATCACAATAAAACAACGTAAAACAATGTCAAATGGAGACAAAGATAATCCAGTGAACATCAGGGTTTGACATGGGCTGTTTTTTCCCAGTATTCTTTAAGCCAATTTAGAGCCATTGATGTTCTTTGAACTATTCATAGGGCAGGGAACTGCATGAACTGAGGAAGTATTAATTAGCACTTGCATGAACCAAGCATTAACAGTTAGCTCACAGGCAACTCTCCCTTATTTGAGCTACTCTACTATGGTACACCTAAATTAGTAATAGCAAATATTTTCAAAACTAAGCCACCATACAGAGCACTTGGTCCCAGAAAGGTGCAAGAAGAAATACATTCTCTGCCATTTTAAAAAGGCTGTAAGTCACTCTAAATACCAATTTATAAAAAAGTCAAAAAACCAATAATTGCCACAATTCAATGTGCCATACCCTGCAAATATTTACTTTTTAAGGGACGAAGGCAGTCAAAGCTGTAATCTAGCAGCACATTCTTTTAGAAGGAATATGTTCTCAGTTGATAAACACATCCTTCAGCTCGTATCACAGCCATGAAGTATCTACACAGATGCCTTGTCTGTAAATACTCAGGATACATTTTGGGATTTACTATGAAGAAGCCTTCAATACAAGCAAAATACAGCCTTCTATTGACAGGATAACCATTGAGCTAAACTGTCCCCTCTGCCACAAGTGGCAGCAGTAGGACCATTTGTTGTGTCTCGCTAAATCAAAACCACCTAGAGCAAAATGTGGAGGTAGAGAGGAAAAGACAAGAGGAAGGACAGATTTGGGAAATTAGTTCTAGATCCAAATGCAGAGAAGACAGAAGTAAATTACCTTTGATAAATGCACTTTAAGAAATACTCGAGATCCAGAAAACTGCAGGGCCTGTGATTTTATCATACCTGGGCTTTCTGTGAAATCTTGAAAGGAGACAGTTTTGTAATGCTTTTTACTTTTTAATTTAAAAAAGTCCTTGAAGGTGTCAGTTTTCCATATGCATTATGTCTATGGCTAGAGGTTTTTTCAGTGGCACAAACTGAGGACTGAAGTTCATAAGCTGCCCTCAATACTACAAGAAAGGAACCATCCAAAAACAACAGATTTTTAAAATTCTTTTTCTTGTTTCAAAGAAATTGAATATGATCAAGCACGGTTTCACAGGCAGAAGGCTCCTGTAAATGACTGTGAGCCCTTACCACCTCAATATTTCTCTATAGTCATACACAAAAAGTAAAAGTCAGAAAGTTTCCTGGTTTTTCCTGGAGAATCAGCTGTCCCTCAGTACAAAGAGCTAATAAAGAAATACATATTAGAATTTGCATTAAATATATACCTAAAAGAAACAGGAAGACGAAATAGGATAGTTTTTGTGTTATTTAAAAATAAAGTGGAAGAAAGAAAAACGCAAAAATATTTCCACTATTACAACATCACTGGATGCATGTGGCAAACAAAAAAATGGATGCTCACATTTTGATGGCATTTCAACTTCACTTGGTGGGAATCACATGCTGTACACTGTAGCAACACAAAGTGTGAAGCTCATCATATTTAGTTTAGTAATCTTTATGCATTGAACAGGACATAAGATATAGTATAAACTAGTATAACACTGTTAACCTATATTCTGATCCTAGGATTTATTAAGCTTTTATTTTTTTTTTTATTCAGTGCAAGTACATCTCCTTTCATGATCAATTTTGGTGAGTAATACTGTATTCAAATGAAAATTTAAATTATATTAGTTAAGATGCCAAGAATCCCACAACCATGAGCCTTAGAAAAATTAGGGTAAAATAGAAACATAAAAACAAAAGGTAGGGTGAAAATCTTTTAAATAAGTTCAAGTATGATATTACTTTAGCAATTACTCCCGACCAACAGCTGTTCATTGAAAACTGAGAGAAATATTTACTACTAACAGTAGCCCTGGAGACACCAGTCAAATAGATCCTTCATATTTCTTCTTCATTTAGAAAGTTTCAGAACATTCCCCAAGATTATCTGGACTTTATTCATGTTTTCCCAGGTTTAGACTATACAGACGTTGCTTCTGACCTAGAACCAATCCCTTTGAAGGGGGACATGGCACCTTTTTAACCAGCATGCAGCACCAATCCTTTAGAGACAATTACAATCAGAAGAAGGTAATGGACTAATAATGCAAAGCACAGATCAGCTGGGGGAGTTAGAGCAGGAACTTTGTCTCTCAAGCAACCTGGTTCTCTTCTCACAAGGAAAGATCTGTGCAGGCCCTGTGAGTGAACAGCTCCACTGCAAAGTCTCTGGGGTCTTGCTGGACAGGACTCTAAACATTAGTGACTTGTGATCTGGCAACAAAAAGGCTAACAGCACATATCGCTGTACCAACCCAAGAACTATCCATTTTCTAACAAAATTATTAAGTTTCCTTAATTAGGGAACTTCAGACTGTCTCTGAATTCATTGTTGGGCAACCTCCTAAGGCTCCTTCCAACCTGAATGATTTACATTAGTGTCACCAGATTGTCAGGATGGTAAGTAAAGAGATCACTTCTACCAGTGCAGCATCTCTCAAAATAAAAAGCATCTGCTTCTGCAAACCTTTGTGTCCAGAAAGTTTCACGTCCAAGATTTAGCCTTACTTGGCCCTACCTTGCTTTGAGATCAGACAAGATATCTTTATTATCATTAGGCATCATTTCTGAAGAATAGCACCTATCACACTAGCCAAGTCAATCTGCCTTAACAAAATCCATGCCAGCATATTTGAAAGATTACATGTATGAATCATTCTTTTAAAGCAATTACTGTGATGTTTTTATTGGAAAACTCTTGCATTCCTGAGATTCTCAGTGCTGTTCCTTGCAACAAAACCTACAAGCACGGAATGTTGTTTCTTTTGTTTCACATCACCAAAACGAGTACAATCAACTGAGTGGGATTTCAGACTGTTATCAAGAGTCAAGCCAGATTGTCTTGTGAAAGGGAATGATCACCACATTTATCACAATTCTGATGGAAGGGGAAAAAAAAGAAAAAGGAGAAAAAAAAAAGAAAAGAAAAAAAGAAAGGAAAAAATGAAAGAAAAAAGAAAAGGAAGTTACCACCCCTGTAGTAATGCTTTTCCTAAAACCTGCAGCTGAACTGGGGAGAAAGTTACTCACTATATTACTATAGTAGACTATTGATTTATATTGTCTAAACACACATATTCAGCTAAAACATTCTACCCAACCACCATTCACCACCAACTCAACCATACGTGTTGCAGCTGTGTCTGTGCCAGGGCTGCTGCAGGAACAGTAACATCCCTGCCCCTGGCAGGATGGGGAGGGAGCAGAACAAGGAGGAAAAATAGCATTCAAATATTCAATAACAATCAAAAAATTTGTTAAGTGAGATTAGTAGATTCCAGCTAATAGATGAAAATCACTTCATACTTCAGGCATCTCAGAATGTTTAAAGGCTTACAATAGGTAAGTATTACTTTAAGGAAGCACCACATGGGATCACTTATTATGAAATCAGACTTCAAATTAAACACATGGAAAAGAGAAAGGCTTTGGTAATTTACTCTACGCCTACCTCTAAAACTCCCTGTTTCATCTTCTGCGCTGCCTGCTCGGTTCTGTGTCAAATTGGCTCCCAATGTGCTCCTAAGTCCTGCCTGTCTCTTGTTACTGCACAGGCGTGTGCCAGGCAGCAAGCCAGCCAGAGGCATATGTCCTGCTGGCTAACTGATACCAGCTGATTCCCTGCCTCCTGGAGTTAGTGTGATCCAGAGAGGCAGCTGAACCACCCCTCACCTCCACACGTTAATCCTGAGCACACCTGCATTATGCCAGTTGCAGGCGCTGGCCTTCAAGCTGGTGCAACTCCATCCAGAATAAAGACCATTTCAATAGTTAGACTAATTGACTCCAGCCTCAGATTTTCCATACAAACTTCCCTTTTTCCTTTAAAGTTGGTGAACTCTTTCTTCTTTGTGAGAAGGAGCAAAAAAATGAAACTACATATGGGGTTGGCCTATTTGCATACGTTCAAAATGAGGGGAATACAGGAGTTTAAAAACACATTCTTTAATCATTTCACATCCATATGTGGCATTCTAAGATCAGCATGAGTAGACAAGGAGTAACTCTTTGAAAAGCACCCACTTTCACACACACCAGTAGAGGTTCCTTTTTGGTTTTGAGCTGCATCACCTCCTTCACCAGAGATGTCTATGGTGAACAGTGAGGACTATAGTGGCAGGCATTAACTACTTTCCTCTAACAGCTCCACCACAGCATCACTGGCTTTCTCTTCCCTACACATGAGCAGATACAAAACACACTGCAGAGCTTCACATACCTGTAAACACAAAGCCCTTTCAACTCGGTACCTCCAGGACTGGATTCCTCTCTGTGTCACCGAGGCTCAGGGGGAGGCATTTAGCTGTACTGGGAAGATAATCTGACATATATGCATATTCTGACAGTCCACATACCAAAACACACGTATGACTTAAAGCCATGCAGCACACACAACCTACCTCAGAGTGGAGCTTGAAAAACAAACCACTATTCCTCATGCAGACCTAAACCAGTCTCTCTGCCAGGTTTCAGTTCAATATTATGGCAGCCAGGCCCTCACACAAGCTGGCCTTTCAAGAAGGGCTCAAGAAGCAGTGAGGCTGATGCTTTCCTCTCCTACATCTTTCCCCCAGAACACAGGGCACATATACACTGGATCCATATCCAAATGACATCCATCTCTCCATAACAGCCCAACTGAAAACTGACTCGTCAACTGCTTCCCCAGAAAGCTCACAAGTTAGAGCAAATCTCTAGAGGCTGGAGCTATTTGGTAGCAATCAGAGAGTGGATGAATTTCTTAGACATGCACAGAAACAGCTTCACTGAAACTCTCCCAAGCCTGGACCAAAAAAGCTTTTTTAATCAGATTTAGAGCCTCTAAATTTCAATTCATCCAGCAGAGAAGCAAAAAGGTGCTGACATATTAGGATAAACAGGGACAAATGCATCTTCCACAGGCAACAAGTACAATAAAATACCAAGATGTTTGTGTGGATCCACATCCTTTTGTGCACCTAGAAGCAGCAAACAGGATTTAATTCATATATCCTCCACTTAACCCATGAAACTCCACCACTTCTCCACTATGCCAGTCTATCTTCTCTTCTTCCCCAGCTTACATCTAGAACACTCCTTCATTCTGTACCTCAATAAATAATTTCCACAGCCCAACAGAAATTTTGCTTCAGCACCCAGCCACTCACCTCCATTATTCAATGCAGAAAACCAGAGGCTGAAGTCAGCTTCTCTTTTAGTTCTGCGGTGTGAAAGAATTAAAATAATGAACTGTACATCAAGCATTACTGTAGTTCTTTAGAGAAAAAAACAACCTGCAGAGAGCAGATCCATGCTTACCCACACCCATCCTCAAAAAAGAAAGCAAAATTTTCCCATAGCATGCCAACAGCAACCCCATTTGTATTGCATCACCTGTGTTACACAGGTGGTAAGGATCAAAGCCTACATCACCACTCAGCCACATTTTTCCTGGCTAAAAAAGATAACAGCATCATATCAACAATGTTTTACAGCTGCCATAAATGCTTCTGTGCATGTCTCAAAACAAACCACATATTTTCTTTCTATTGTTTTATTTGCTAGAGAATTTGGAAAATCTTTTATTTCAGAAGTGAAGAGAGGAGGACTTCCCTCACAGATTTCTAAACTCCTAACACCTTTCCTTGAAACCACTTGGTGTGTAATCTAAAGAAAAACACTGCAAGAAGGCTATAGATTTCCTTTTTGGCTTCAGGTTCCTTTCTCCAGCAAATCTTCTCTTATATTGTCTGTCCACTGTTCAGACTAACAGATTTGTGCAAGAGAGCAAAGCCATTTAGCCCTCTTCTTCTCGCACTCTAATTCCTATTCAGCTTAGTCTGAGCCACTTTTCTTACATTCTTCCCTACTTTCTGAAATAGAAAACCATGGTCAAGTAAGAACCTGACAATTCCTTAAAATGCATATTTTGTTGTCAGTGATGCTTTTAACAGCAGGGTGAAGATTCCATGTTTTAATATTCTTTGCTGCTGTATGATGAGCATGAAAACACTGCCAAAGCAGCAGCACTAGAGAAGGGTGTGAGAGCCATGGAGCAGCATGTGCCCAGTTCTCTGTTCCTTTTAGAAGGGCTGGACACTTTTCCTCGCTTACATGTGTTAAGCTTGATGGATTTTTTGCTGGAAATTCTCTCCCGGAGTGACTGAGAAGGGGCATCTTTAAGATGATTTGGAACCGTCAGTGTTTTACAGCTCCAAAAGAAATTAATACAGTCCATCAGGAGTAACCAAAGCTATTTCCATTGGCAATCAGGAATACCATTAATAACATTTCTAGAAGTACAAGTAGAATCCCATCTTCATTACCTCAGTAATCCTGGAAGGAAAAGAAGCCAAAAAACTTGTATGTTTAAAATTTTAGTTACGTGTTTTCCTTCATGTTTCTCAAGAGACAAATCTGCCTGCCTTTTTCTGTGTAGTATGAGAGCCAAAGTTTTCCCATGCATTTCATTCCAACTTTGTTCTCTATCTTATACCTTCATTAGTATATATATAACCTTTGTGGTTATATGTGGTTGTACACTACAGTTCATTGCACTGAACTATGCATTCTCACTTTTAAGAATGTCATATGAAAAAAAGGTCATGGGTCAGTCTTAAAATAAATTTTAGAGTAAGCTGTTCATATAGACACATGCTATGCAGCTTGAATAACAGGCATACTATGCTTTGTCAGCAAAACTTAGCTTTGGTAGCAGTTCTGCTCCTTAAAACTGAGTTTCTAGAGTTACCTCTCAGCATCTGCTTCTCTTTTCTTGCTATCTATAAGCTGATGTCATTAATATATAGGTTATATGGTTGTACATTAATTCTGCTGTTTCTACTTTTTTTTTTTTAAGTAAGTTTCTGATATATGATATGGTAGGAAACATGGTGGAAAGTACCTGTGGTTAGGCTGGAAAAGAGAGGTTTTTGGACTGGCTTCACTTTTATGCAGAGCACAATGGAAAGGGCACTCAGGAAAATGCTTCAGGAGCTGAAGCCTCTCAAGGCCTCTCCTCTTCTTCATAGACTGAGCTCCTCTTACAGTGTTGCTCCTCATAAAATAGGAACAGGCCTGTATCTGAAGTACAGCCACCTATAGAGGGGACAAGGTCAGCAGCTGGAATGCAGCAATTCCCAATAGCTAGAAATTGTTGGAACAAACCCTTTCATATTAGCAGTTTGTATAGGCTGAAGTTCAACCAAATAATAGATTTCATGCAGACAAGTTTCAGTTTCAACTGATAAGTTATATATTACCTTGACTACACTCAGAATTATTTTGTCCTTGAACCCCTATGATATTGACTCATACCTTTCTGTTTTACCTTGTTTCCTCTGCTCTTTTCTACTTTCACTGTGTCGTGCTTAAGCAATGCCTTATTTGCCAACAGAGGTCGGGTCTATTTGCATCTCCTGTGTGTCCATTCATTTCACATGACAAGGATTCCTACCAACTACATCCGTGTTCTTTAACAAGTAGCCTGCTTGTTGCTATCTCATGCTTGTAGTTCTGAAATTTCACCTTTTATTTCAGCTAACTGAAATGAGAGAAATTACTCTTATAATTTCTTTTTTAAAAATTAGCTAAAAAGAAGTGCCACTAAAAAGAAGTGCCACTTCTTTTTAGAATTCATCTCACTCTTGAGGAATCTCTTCATTCTGTGAGCAGAAACAGGAACTGGTTCAGTTACAAGACATTTCTCTACAGTCAAATTAAATGTGAGTTTTCTAGTACCACCAAATAAAATATTTACATTCCTTTAAAAACCATTTCATAATGAGCTATGTCCATCCCATTAGTGGCTTCCAGTTGCCCCTGAAGTATGGTTCAAACTAATGTATTGATTTTTTTCTTTTGTTTAGAGCACTGCACAAAAACAGGATGTCTTACAAGAACTGGCAGTGAAACCTGCGATCATTAAAAATCCAGTACTACATTTTGCAACATTTTTGATGAATCACTGGATAAACATTTGGCAAGAGCATGAATTCTGCAAGCTTGAATTGACTTTTCTCACCCTATTTTCTTGTCCCTTGATGCTTTGATCTTGTGTAAAAGGAAGAATGGACAATAAAAACACTTACACAGATATTCTGGTTTCACAGAACATGCCTTTTTAATTTTGACAGTTTTTAATAAGGTTTCTGATTTCTTGAAGAACGGTAAAAAGAGAAACTGTGATTTTCCAGAGAAGAAAATAAAGAATAAAAATAAAAGAAAGATATCCAAAAGAGTTATAAAATAGATTTTTGGATATTCCAGTTAAAGTTCACAAAAAGAAGTATCTCAATATGTATGTTATGAAATGGATATAGCCTTTATAAAAATAGCTATAATTGTACACTGAAAACAAAGGCTTTTTATCCTGTCATAGAACTACACTTAAATAAATATATCTACAATGAATGCAGAAAGATTTGCTGAGGGTGGGGAGCAAAAACATGAAATATATTAAACAGATGTTAAACAAGATAAACCCAGAAATTAATTTTGAAGTTAGAAAAATTAAAAGACAGCTGAAACTGTTTGTCAAAAAGTTTCTAATTTTCTTAATGAAATTGTTTGGCCTCCAAGATGTCTATGGGTCCTGATTTTGAATACCTGTCCTTGCAAAAGAATCTTAAGAGAGAAGAATCAGACACACATAGTGGTTCATGGTTTTTCAAATGGGAGCATTTTTTCTTAGCACCTACATACAACTAAAAACATTGTAAAAGCTGAATAGATACTATCACGAAATAAACAGCATGAGGATAACTCTTCATATCTAGCAGCCAGTGTTCACGCGTCCTGGCAGGTAAGAATCTATGGATTTCTTAGCTGGAACTCTCTGTCAGGCAACCCAGCAGGGCCAGTGACTTTCCCCAGTGTATATCCAAGACAAAGCTTCTGTAATGTGAACCATTTTCTTTGGGTCTCGATGTACAACACCTAAAGTTATTCCAAAAAAAGAGCAAATGATCATTTGTAGCAGGGAGTAACTCAACCTCACAAATTGCATTAATCTTAATGAGATATGAGGTGGGGATTGGAGGGGTCAGCAGTAGACAGAAGCAACTTCTATTTGCATTGAGAGAAAAAACAGTATTCATCAACACACAGAGGTCTCATGACATGAACAGCAACACTTGCTTCTGGTCAATACTGATTGCAGCTTTCAGATAGGCAAAACAGGAACATGGCAGAAATCCTTTCCTTCAGACCACCAACCAAAATTAAACCCTTGAGTGGAGGAGTCATGAAATGAGAACTTAATAAATAAAAGACAAAATGTTCTTTCTTTGGTTTAAAAAGCTGTAAAATTTATCTTTCTTGTCTGCTATTCTGAGTTACAGAATACCAACACTCCTTTTTCTTTTGTAGGCAGATATGTAGGCAATATGTGATCTAAGAGAAATGAAAACCAAGGGGGGGAAAAAGGCACTTAAAGATAGTGGCTTTTTATCAGTGACAAAATATTTGTCTCCCCCTTCTTGAGAAGTTTAGAAGAGTGCTGCTTTTTATCCTTTCAATAAATATTTTTCTCTCTCTTTATTCAGACTGTTAAAAATAATAAGAGGAATATAATACAACTTTAAATGAGAGTTTATATATCACATGCTTTATGACAGCTGCTTCTATTTCACTTTAGATTAACAAAGCCTTTATGTTGAGACTTTGGAGCTGACCTTACAAAGAAGCAATACCATTAGCCCTGAAGCACATGTTTCCCATTTAACGTTTCTGAGGTAACATTCTTTGTGAAAGTGAGAGAAATGAGAATGCAAACTTGCAGGAAAAATAAAAGTCTGACTGTCCTCCTTTTGAACAGAATTAAAGTCAGTTTGGACACTTGAAAATATGAAGTGAGAGGCCATGGCCCTACAAAGAGTTTCTCAACGCGATCCCAAGAGTTACAGTGCTCAGCTTTCCTTTAGTCTGCCATAGCTCTTTGTCATTTCCTCTCAAGAGGCTGAACATATTTTGCCCTCTCAATTTGAAGTGAAAGGTGTCACTTACATCAATATTATTTCAGTTTTAACCAGCACTACTCAAATGATTTATAAGCACACCCAACCAAGAGAGCACTATAATAGTTAAAGCAAATAACCCAACAGAGTTATTTGGGGATACAGCAGAAAGGAATTGAAGCTGCCGTATCTGAAAGAGCTCTAAGTTACTGTTATGCATGGAAATCAAACTAATCTTAATGATGTTTTACCATTGCCATGTTCCACTGGTTCAGTGCAAGAGCAATGCACTCTTTTTTTTCCATCAATAAACTTAACAGTGCCTACCCACAAGTCTTCCATCCTTCTGTTCAATGCCTTCATACATTAAAGTCTGTTCTTCAGCTACAGCCACAGTCAAAATTTTATGCTTCTAACCCTTCTTAACCTCTTTTCAGTCAGTGAATGTGAAAACCTGCAGACTAGAGTCTACCAGGTTCAAAGCAAACTCAAGAGAATCTGCAAAACACAGGAAAGAGGTGAACAATGGCACAGTTTGGAAATCAGTGTATGCTCTTTGTATTTGGGGCCTTGCCAAAGAAAAGAAAAACCTGTATACGCAGGAAAAGGAGAAAAACTGTGATTTGGAGGAGAAGCTGACACATTCGGCACTAGAATTGCCATCTATGCCAGTGGAAGCTGGACCAAAGTTCCTCTAAACATTTGGCCTTACACTCCAAGCAAGCCTCGCCTTTTAAATACACTTCTGCAAAGGCTTCCAACAGGAATCCTGCAGGGTTTGCTGGAGGTGCATCCGGGTTCCAAGAGACTGCCTCTGCACAGGTAACTGGGACCTGATAAGAATGGAGACATGGGACTTTCTTTTCTTTTTCTATTTTTTTTTTTTTTAAGAAAGAGACAAAAACATTTGTTTCTTAAATCCATGTTTAAGCACTTAAATTCAAAATTCTATTTGAAAACTGGTACTTTTCTCTCTTCCTATAGACACAAATGAGAATTCTTGGAGGCTGAGCACTTCTGGAAATTAGAGATGTTATTTAGTGCAAAAGACAATGAAGAAGCAGACTGCTCGGAGCATCCCTGTAATGCTCTTGTCCTAAACCTCGGGGATTTCAGCTTCTTTTTGCCCCAGGACCAATATTCTTTTCAGAGAGCCCACTGTAATCTGTGCCTTAGGAAAATACCTTTTCCTAATCTTGCAGTGAATATGAATTTACATTCCTGATATCCGATGCAAACAGACGCACAGGTTTTCTAAGGCTTCCAAAAAGAGATTATTTTAACTTACACTAAGCAAAGATGTAAAATCTTGCTATTTGCTCATTCCCTCATATGTACCTAAGGTTAGACTCCTCCAACCAATAAACCAACCAATGTTCAAGAAGCTCCTTCTGCCCTACTTTTTGGTGCCTTTTCCTTGCCAGTGGAATGCTTTGTCCTGCACTGTGTGCCATATGCCTGAACTCTTCCCCTTCAGTTTGGGCAACCACCCCTTTTTGTTTGCTTTGGTTTTTGTTTTATGCTGTGCAAACCCAGTATTGGGGAAAAAGAAATAAGAGAAGTATGCTCACATGATATTTGTGCCATCAGGTATCTGGTATTCCTTGCCAATATTCCATGTAAGAAACTACCCTCTGCCTGTATGCTCCTCCAGTTTCCTCCGATATATTTAACTTCTGACTCTAAACTGTTCGTTTCCTGTGTTACACTGATGACATAGCTGCAGTTAAGGGACCCCTATGTCTAAATTTCAGTAAGATTAGATATGTTCAGATACAAGAAATCTGAAAGGTGAAACACTAGAAATAAAAATCACTCATGTGCAAGTGCAGACTTAAGTACCCAATATGTCTTACTGAAATGACAGTCTGAATCACCACATTATCCTCGTGTTAAGGTCCAAGTAGGATATTTTCACCACATTACAGTCCAAATTACACTTTTGTCCATGATTAAATACGAACTCTGGAGAAATCTTCCCTTTCTTTTTCCATTTTTGCTTTCTCTAATAGCTGGTCTTGGTATCATTAAATGGCATAGAACAAGCCAATATTTAGATTTCTGTTCAATTTTCCGTGTTTTGTCATTTTGACTTCATTCTCTTTGATGTCTAGAAAATAATTTTTCTTCATGCTTTTTGTATTCAAGGGCAAAAAAAAAAATCTGCAACTCTTTTGGTGTGCTAAGAATAGGCATGGATATGTTGGGACGGGAAATACATACATGCCACTACAATTAAAAGAGACTAATTTGTTAGCAATTCCATAATATCCCCCAAATGCAGAAATTCTAAACAGTGTGTAGTCATCTGGGTAACTCCTCTTCTCTTTTCTGCTGCCAGGCTCCACAAGCTGAGTCCTACGTAACAGTGAATATCATGGGGAGAGACAGCATGAGAAGTTTTGTGGACTAATATTGAACACTGCAGCACCAGCCAGTACGATACAGTGCATATTTCAGACAGTCCCTGAATCTCCAAACTTACTAAAGCCGACTCCTTTTTTGCAAGCTCTTTCCATTTCATGATTTCTCCAGCTTTCTCTGCATGCTCTCATACATGACCACTTTTCCTGACACATTCCCTGGATAGTTTTTCCACTGAATTCCAGTTGCATACATGGTAAATAGAGAGAACTTTTTAAAATCAGGCTGGATTTGTCCTCTTGCTAGAATAAGAATTCTCAAAACTAGTCTGAAGTCCCCAACTCTCCAGAAAATAACAGCCAAAAGATGATCACGAAAAGCAATTTAAGATGCAGCTCTCTGACAGATGTTAAAATCAACACATCTTCTATGTAAATGCAGTTAATTTATATATATAATCCTGCCATTATTCAAGTCTAAAACAAGAAAAATGAAACCATATTTTCTCTTTACACCAAGATTATAAATTAGGACATGAAAATTGGGTCTTATGAGGTTACGGAAATGCTAATGGCTGAATGTTTTTGTTCAAGCATTACAGTTTCTCTTTTTTTTTTTTTAATGAAGCTTTTCTCTCATTTGAGACAAATGCCATTTCTGAAGAAAGAAATGTGGGTGTAAAAAATTACTACTTGTTTTTTTCTTCATGGACCTTTGATGATTTTATGCTGACTCTAAAGAGAAGTTTTGTATAATCTTAGCTGCAAAAATGAACAAGCACTGTTTGAGCCACAGGGAAGACAATGCAAGAATATAAACTCACTACATAATTTTATTTTTCCAATTCAAAACTGAACTTCACTTGCAGCTCTGAATTATTCTTGCTGGTTCACATAACTGGGAGACAGAACTTCTTGGGACTCACAACCTCTCCTTTGGTCTCTGCTATACAGCTGTCCCCTGTACACCTCTGTTCTGAGAAAAGGCTCTGGAACATTGCATGACAGCAATTTATAGCTGGGTTTCCACCAGCAGTGCTCCTCTTGCATTGCACTGCAGATGGAATACTCTCATCTCTACCACAGAAGTTATGCACAGCGTGATGCCACGTTTTAAACTCGGCTCATGGTTTTGTGCAGTTTTATTGTAAAATACATCAGAGGCTTAAGCATTCAGATAAAAAACAGAGCTGAGAACAGGAAGGGGACACAATACTTTCACTTACTTTATCAGAGTCCATGAACCTGATAGTTGGTTAGTGAGGCCATGTAATCATCAGTCTTCCCTTCTACCCTTTATCCCACTCTGTACAGGGAGCCCAGGTTTGCATCAGGACTGGAAGCACGAGCAAGAAAACTTTTTCCAGGATGCCAGATGTCTGATAGTGGGGGGGGAAAAAAGAGAAAAAAAACCAACAACCCAAAAAACTTTCTTTTGAGGTGGAGAGGCTTCTGTCAACTAAAGAATAAAATGCACAAAAGCTGCACCCATCTCTTTCTAACAGGAAAGACCACCACATGAAGAAGGAAACAAGACAAGTCTAATGTGAAGGGAAGCAGGTGAAAGGAGGAGGTGGCCACAGCAAGACTTTGAGGACCTGAATCCATTTGATTTGTAGTGGCAAACTGGTTTGTAGACCTCAAGAAAAAGAAAAAAACCAAAACCAAAAAAACCACAAAAAACCCCTGCCAAAATAAAATAAACAATGTCAGACTTCTGAAAACATTCTTCTAGTCCATATTTTTCCTCTGTGTACCATTATTACCTTTACAATTTCCAGTCTTAGTTTTGATGACTTAACAAAAGGCGTATGATGTCAGGAGGATCTGGGCTTGCATTTTCTGTGTGCCATGTGGAGTGCTAGACCTGGGCTACTCTGTCTGAGGATACTCAGCTTCCACTGTGTGCAGATGATGAATTCTGTCAAGCACTGATATAAAACCATGGAGAAACTCAGGGAAATGTCCAATCATCCTGCAACTTTTCAGGCCTCTGCTGTATCTGAAGCTCAAGTGTGACTCCCATTGCTCCCAGCTGTGTCAGTGCTCTCTGTACATAGGTTTCAGGTCTGCAGCATTTGCACAGACTCATTTTATTTCTCTATACCTACAAAACTTTAATTTCAGGGGAGTGAGTAGCGATGCAGCTCTGTGTTTTCCGCAGGAAGCAAATTCCAGCCACTGAATAAGGTAATGGTCTGTCACACTTCAAGGACTGAAAGATCCTAGACACATTCCACAATTTATAGAGGTAACACATTCCTGAATGCAGCACATAACAGATACTACAACACACACAGCCTTGAAGAGAGGAAGCATTCTGATTTCTTATATTTTTTCCACTGTGAAAGGCAGGAATTTTTGTTCCTTTTGTCCCCTCATGCAGAAAAGGCATCAATTTGAAAAGCCCCAACCTCACGGTATTTTGTTACAGTTAATATTAGAAAGTTACAAGCATTGAAGTTAATTACCAAGTGTGGCAGTCTCAGTCCCAAACCACATACCAGCTCTGTAGCCATTTACTTTGTGCCCCTTCCTGATTAGAATTTTAATAAAGTATCTACAGCAATTTCACTTTTCCAAACAAGTTTGTTGCCAAAGCAAGCCACATTGTCTTTTAAGACGACTTTTACAGGATAATTCTGACATTGCATGTTCAGTGGCTTGACAGCATGAAATATATTGAAAGTTGACCTCAGATTCAGCTTGTTTGAAATGTTTTAAAAGAGAAAAAGCATCTGTGCAGGTTTGATGTCCACAAGTATCATGATTACAAAAATCAAGAAGTGCAGTATTTCTAATTAATAGTCCACTTTCTTAGACTTGTATTTCTAAGAAATGCTCTTTGCTATTCAGCATGTTGCCTCCAAAGGGTAGATATACAAAGAGAAGACAGGAGAGATTTGGAATCAGAATAAAATATAAAAAATATCAAGTTGCTATCCATTGTGTATTTTAAGAGAAGTCCTCAACATATGTTGTATCTATAGAAACACAAACACCCTAGAAAACCTGGAAAATAAGAAAATAAAGGAAATGAGTAATGAATCTGTCCTGAATACACACAGTTACCCATGTTATTGAGCAGAAATATGTCATTTTTACACATCCTTAAGTTGACAATTTGTAAGATTCGTATTACTGGCACTCTCTGAAATACCTCTTAAGGATTAGAGTGCATAAGAGTAACAGTGTGACCAGTTTGACTCTGTGCATCAGTACAACTTCTGTGCATACTCGTGTTACAATGATTATAGCCTTTCCAGGCATCATGAGAATATTTTTGGAAAGTATGTCTTCAGTCCCTACAGAGCATCATACAATATGATGAAAACACTTTTTTTTTCTTTTTAATGCAAGAAATGCTGTTATTGCTGTACAGAAATCTGTTCCCATCAGCTAAATCACTCCCACTACACATTTTCAAAAGAGGTGGATACTCCCCGTATTATTTAGATGAGGAAACTGAGAAACTGTGCAGCTTCTCAGAATTAGGGAATGAGTGTTACAAAAATAACAGCCAGATCTGGTTTTCCTGAGCTTCCAATTATGTTCACTGTTCACAGGACTTTTGTCTCAGGGGCAAAATGCTTTTACACATGGACACATTTTGAGGCTAAGCACAAGAAAGTGAATGAGTCTGGTATCCTGACTCATGTGGTCTCAACAGGAGATGTATGAGGCAAGTCACAGAATTCATCCAAGCATTTATAAGGGAAAAAGGAGAAAAAGGATTCTTAAGCCTGTATTTTCATTCTTTCTGATTATTGCTTCTTTCCCAAATATGTGCCTTTGAAATCAACAGTTTATTAATTTGGTTTGTTGGTGGTGATTTTTTTGTTGTTGCTTTTTAATATTATTTATATGTGTATAGTCTTCCTTGCAATATCACCTTAATTTCTTGGCCTGTTTTCCTTTTTTCACACGAAGCTGTGAACAGACACAAACACGCCAGCCTTGTGGCACAGTCTTATAGCCAGACCTGTGCACTAGTGACTTATGTCCAACCTTTATATTATGGAAAGCATTTTGTGGCAACACAGGTGAAAGCAAAGTAGTTGAAATATCTCTAAGTAACCTGATCAAGACACAGCATAGTACAATATGGTGTATTAAAAATATTCCTTGCATATTAAAAAACAAATTGATAGGGTGCCATGGGGAATATCATCACTTAAATGATGGAGAAGGTGGGACTTGTTAAGAGAATTAAGAAGCTGGCAGCCTGCAGCAGTAAGTGACACACCCTACTTTACATTGCATTCCCCCACATTTTGAATTGCCACGTCACACCAAACCCTACTAACAAGAAGAGACTCTGTTCCTGTGGCTTGTTACAGTGCTGTTCTAAGCACATGGAGAAGCAGAGTGCTTAGAGGATTATTATTCCTGCCAACACAAGGAATTCCTGTGCTACTTCCACAGCAGAGCCTTACCAGATGAGCATGTCAAATACGCTGCTTTCTAATCTGAAGTTGCCTGTTATTTGCAACAGAAAGACAAAGATATCTTCTGGATCTTAGTGATTCTTTTGGAGAATAAAGAGGGGGGGAAAAGTCCAGCTGATGTTTTTTCCCTACTCTGATAGTTCTGTTTGGTTTTTTTCCAAACACAAAGCGAGTCCTTGATCTGCCTTTTTGCCAGCAGTATTTGTCCTGAACCCATAATCCACTGTAAGAAGTACAGTGGGAACTTGAGGAGCTGCTTCCACAGTTGTACAAACAGACAGCACCCAAAAGCTGGTGCAATTTCAACTTTAGTCTGCAGCTACATCCCACCTCCTTTCCCCTTAGCAATGCCAATGTAGTGGCACACATAGCCACCTATACTGCAAAAAGAAACATGATCTTTTAGACTACTGATAATTGATTACTTATGTTTAGAAATACTAAGGACACTAAGGATTGCATTAAGCAAGGGAAAAAAAGAATCATCTGTTTTAAGGAACCTTTAGTGTACTTTGTATGTGTCTTCCTTTGGAATCAGAAGATTTTTGTGTGAATGAAGTCCAAAAAGAGAAGAACACCACTAAATCTGTCCTATTTCTCTCTCAGCAGTGATGTGCCTGCTGTTTCTTAAAATTTACACATCTAACAGAACTGAAGCCACACTGACTATGTGGACTGCATACCTTCCTGGATTTCTCATGTTGTTTGGGCAGGCTAAGAGCCTGTCTTTGTGTGTGGCAATCCATAAAATGGCCTCACTGGGTTTCCTCTAAGTAAGAGAAATTCATCAAAGCACATCTTAAATTACTTATTATGGCATCATCTTGGGCTAAAACGAGAGCCCACATCAGGAAAGAAGCTGTAAGGGATGGGAAGGCGTGGGAACTGAAAGATGACACATGGTAAGAGATACCATGTGCCTAAAGAGAAGCTGCTCTTTCAGTTTTACAAGATCTAGCCTGCTTGGTATACCCTAACAGGCATCATGGAGAGCTTGTTTAGGGTGTGTGCAAACCAACTGGGTGATCGCAGGGACTACAACAGAACAGCAGCTGACACACTAATGTGACTAAAATGCAACTCTAGTTAACTCTATATATACAAAACTAAAGGCTAATTGCAAAGTACTTTAGCCTTATTTTCTTCAAAGACACATAAGGATGCTAGATACACAAATGATTATTATGTTCAGTTAGATTAAGGATTTTACTTCCTTAGATTCCTGAAAAATTCCTCACTAGACTTGCTTGGTATTTCCATGGGAGCAGTACAAGGCTTCCTTTATCAGTTGCAAGAACCCTTTCTGGCTGCCAATCTGTAAGAGGCACAGTTTTGATTTTCTCTTCACCATTTCAAAAACAAAGAAATGCCAAAACAAAGCAAACAAAAAAGATACGTCACGCACTGGAAGCAAGCAGTACTAAAAAGCATCCTAGGCAACTTTATTGTACTCTGTACAAGATGATGTTCTGACAGTAGATTTTAAGATCTTATATCTAAAGCCTCATAATAATTGTCACGGACTCAACTTAAAAGCTAGTGAAAACAAAAGACCTTGATTTTCAAGAGTCATGTAAGGAATAGTGAATAACACTTCTGTTTCTTAACTGCTACCTTTCCATTACTGATGTTCAAGTTCATTAATTAAGGTGCTACTGTTTGTATTTTATATGTAAATTAAAAACATTTCTTCTGACATAAGAGAGAAAAATGCTTTTTACGTTTCTTATCTCAAGATATGCTTGAAGAGTCCTGTAATTATCCTGTGTTTTCTATTGCTGTAGCTAATTTCTGATCTGGTATTTTGTTTCAGCATTAAGACTGCAGAGCAAGGGGACCCCAGCTGAGTTTTACAGTACCTGTGGAGCAGGCTGATACTGCCACCTTGGGGAGGACTTTTTCCACGTTTGAGAAGCCCACGCAAGTGTCATGTAAATCAGTTTGATTTTTCCCTGTCATATCCTCCCAAGAAGACAACTTTTTAAAATCCTCTGCCCGTGCAGTTGTAAGACCTTCTAGACGTGTTCCAACTTGGATTGTATTCCATTCACAATAATACTGGAAATAAATGCTTTCTTTAAATTTAGCCAAGTTTTAGAGCTCATTCAGGTAGTGCCTGTTTTACACCACTCTTAATTTTACAGCCATCTTGCCATTATAAAAGCCCTGTTCTGCATCCAGCTGGGCAAGCTGTATTTTGCATACAACACTCCCCTGCTTCTGGTATTCTAGTTTTTTTGGTAGTCTAAATCCTTGTCCATGCCAGCTTAAATTATCTAGCTGGATGTGACTGCTAGGACATATATGACCTCAGATGTCATAAGGGACATTACTGTGCAAAGGAGCAGTCCAATGAAAAACAGATCTAGACTGGCAATTTAACCAAAGTCAAGATCCATAATTTTATGAGACTTACCTACCCTTTTGCTTTGCAGTTGAGTGACTCCTCATCCAGTCTTCTTTGAGTTTGTATTCACCAGCACGTGAAGGACCTTGCCATACACTTTATATGTAAATGTGCCTTGAGACACAAAGGCTGTGCACAGCACAGGGCTCTAATGCAGTGGGAACTATGAGAAGTTGTCTCAGGTACACACACAATACAGGGACAGCTTTCATGTCTGACTTCTCACTAGAAGAGGCAGGCCCAAGAACACTTGTCTATGTGCTCTTAAAAACATTCAGTAACAAAATTTTTTACATGGCCACCTTCAGCCAAGTAACCAAATGATGAACTCATTCATGATGAACGATTTGAATTTACACGAGGAGCTCCTACCTTCTGCCAGAGCACTGGTTGGGCTTGTGGCTCCACAGCAGGATACAACAGGCTTCTAGAGGAACTGCAGCCCCCTTCACTGCTGTGGCTGGCAGGAACAGCCCTGGTACTGTGGTAAACCAGCCTTTACAAGTTCCCACATAGAGCTACACCTCGGATGACAACGCCCCCAGCAGGACTGAGCTCTGGAAAGCACATTCCTCTTTTCCTGCCACCACATACAGCTTATATACCAGATTTGTGTTCTTACTGACAAGTATCTTAATACCCTTGGAGTAAACTTGTGCCTGCACCCCTGGGATTTACAGAGAGATGGCTGATCCTTGTGAACAGACAGGACAGGCTCATCCACTCTCCCATTCTAAAACTACAACCTGGTCATTGAAGCACAAATTTGCATTTCTTTTCTAACCAGTTACTTTCCCACTTGTAGAAAACTGAAAAAAAGCAAGTGATAGGTCCTTTCTGGACAATCTTCTATCTCTGGTTTGAATGCTAGTATGGCATGGCAAATAATGATGCTTGCAAGAAAAATTATTAGGCTAACAGCCAAAAGCTAATGCACATGACTGGCAGTTCTGCAAGAAGTCTTCAGTTTTCTTCCTGGTTCACAAATAATTTCTGTATTTTAATATATTTGTTATTATTTTAATCCATCTTTGTTAAGCAAACATCTTTATATGCGCAAATGATTTACACTGTGCTATGAAAATATTGCAATTAATAATTCATTGCAATAATAAGAAAATGCATTTGCTATTCACATGCACATATGAAGACACATTCAAGAACATGCAATACAAAGGAATCCCACTACTACATTTATCATTTGCACGTTTAACTGCTGGTGGAATTAATTTACTTTTAAAAATATCAACATCATGTAATCACTTGAGTGACTTCAAAAACAGTATTTGCAGCTAAGTTATAAAAATTCAACAGTGCCAATTACTGACCAAACATATGCAATTGAATGAGGAGCTATCAGTAATAAATTAACCAGATTAACGTGCACGTAACAGTCTCAACATGGTACGGTGCTGCTGTTAGTTTCAAAGTTCACATATGAACTTCTTTTTACACTACACATGTGGTTTTATGAATGAAGCCTGAATGAAAGAAGAAACTAAGGGAAAATAAGGTAAGTGACCCAAAATGAAACTAATCTAAATATTTAAGCATAGACTGCTTACAGGGAAAAAACTCCAAATCTTTGATTATGATTTAAAAAAGGAACGGATGAATCCATGTCCACTACTTCCTGTTATTATGCTACAAAGTGTACAGTGCATATCTAGACTGATGAATAACTAAGGACAACCATTTCATAAGATGTCTTTCTTAAAAGGAAATTGATCATTGAAAAATCCACAAAAACCTCACTGTGAATCCAGTAAGGAAGATTATCATATACATATTCAATGCTGATTGTAACAAAATTAGTGTGTTGCTGGCTCTTCAATCTTTGGTGCTGTACTGAAGTTATTTCAAAATATTGATTTAGGCATGGAATTAATATGAGAGAGAAAGCTTAAACTGCACAGCAAGGATCTAAATAAATTAATCACAGGAAAACTCAGTCTGAAATTATCCATGATCTCTCTATGAGTACCTAAAAATAGTATCTAGAAAAAAAAATTTCTTTCTGAAGTTCACATGTCACAGAAACTTAATATCCACTATTTGCCAAATGGTTTTACCTTCTCAAACATGTCTCAATTTATTTAAATAACAAGTTTTCCTCTTAGATGATCAGCACACACCAAAACCCCTTCAGATACAGGGTTACAGAAAAGTACAAAGAGAATGAGAGGTCTTGTTTATGAACAAATAGGGTAACTGGAAATTATACCAAGCCAGCTCCCTCTCTCTATCCACCAGTCTATGTTTTTCTTTTCCACTTACTGTGCTAATAAGTTGGTTTAGTATACATTTCCAAAATCTCATTTTCATGAGATTGGCTATTTCAGCTCTCTTTTTTTTTTTTTTAATTGAGATATTTTTCTGCATCAGAAAGCCCTTTCAGACTACTGTCTATATCAATGTCAGTGGCAGCTGATGAAAGATATATTTTAAGCTGTGAAAAAGTGCTCCCTTAAAATCTACTTCTTGGTTATTCTTTTTCCTAAAACAAGTACTATTTACATCCTGAAACACTGTCACTTAATAACAACAGCACCTATTTGTCACCATTCTCTTCTTCCTTCCCTAGTTTGCCTCCTTCTCCTAACCTACTACTGTCCCAGAATGGCACAGCTGTTTCCCAACTCCTCCCTTCTCTGCTGCCTCTCCACAACACTATTTTGCTTCTTCCTAAAACTCTTTTCACATTTCAGGCAGGGAAAAACTCAAAAGACATTGAATATTGGAAATTCTTGCCTCTTCTTTCCCCCCACCCCCCAAAGGCATCTGAAGCACCTAATGTTATTTGTACTTAGCGACAGGTTTGTGGATAAAAGCGCAGACAATGGCAGACAGCAATGAGATGACCATCAACCTTGTTGTCCTTGGAAAAACTCAGACTGGCAAAAGTGCTGCTGGGAACAGCCTGCTGGGCAGTGCAGACTTTGAGAGCCGTCTCTGCCCCAGCTCCGTGACTGCGCGCTGCAGCCTGGGACGCAGCGGCCGCATTTTGGGGCTCATCCGGAGAAACGGCTGCGAGTCGGCTCTCCGTGTGCAAGTACTGGACACTCCCAGCTACCCTCACAGTGCTCTGAGCAAAGAGCAAGTGAGAGACGTGGTGAGAGCAGCCCTGGCTCAGCACTTCGGGGAGGAAGGCCTGCACTTGGCCCTCTTGGTCCTGAGGGCTGACCTGCCTCTGTGTCCAGATGAAAGCAATGACACAGTTCAGCTCATTCAGGTAACCAAAAAAAAAATAAAGAAGTCTCTGCCCTAATGGCAACTATTTAATCTACAGGTGACAATAGCTATGGAAGAGTTGAGTCTTCCATAAAAGTAAAGTGAAATATTTTCTTCCATAAAAGAAAAGTGAATTATTTTTTTTCCAACAACAGCCTAATGAATTGCAACTGGCAGATACTAGTATCAGAACAAAGACTGTAACTGATTTTGAGTCCTCAGCAAATCAAAGCTCTCTCCTCTCCTTCTCAGACTGGTAACTCAAGACTTCCTTGGGCAGCTTAAGGCAAAATTTTGTATGTGTTTGATATTTTTCATCCCTAGTGTATAAAACAGATTAATCACTATCAATACACCAGGTGTCTTTGACACCCCACTTACCTTGGAAGCAGACAGACATCCTTGAAAGTAGTTTTATATACCTTAGCATTCAGGTTACAGAGCCAGGATCACTGCAGTGTCCGTTATCACCAAGGTAGGCTTCTTGTCATATACAGGAGTTAGCACAATTGCACCGACATCATAATTTCATTTACACCTGAAAATTAAAGCCCAACCTCTCTTATTCCTATTAAAATTTTCTGTACTTTCTGAAAGAAAAGCAGCTTGTTCTCTCCATTCTCCTCCATCAGATAAATCACAGAAGTTGAAGAAAAGCTCTCTGGCCCATTATTGAAGGTGCTGCATTTGATTTGTGTTTTTCCTGAATTGCTGAGAATAGCTCAGTTTTATGGATCACAGCTGGAACTGAAGTTGATGTTACATAGAAATTCCTCATTTATTTTTTCAACAAAAGGTGCTTCAGTGTTTTCAAAAAAAAATTTTTTTAATAACTCTAAACAGTGCAGCAATATGCATATGTGGTAACTACCAATTTCAAACTAATTGTGACATGGTTAAACAACCATTTTTCCTTATTTACATGAACATTTTTTAACTGGAGACATTCTGTTAACATCTGTAGCCAGGGAACAGAGAACTGCTAGTACTGCATGACCACATATTTCCACTGAAAGTGGATGTCAATGTCTCAGAAGGTGAAAAAAGACCCAGAAATTTCAGCAACTCGGATAGCATGAACTGGATTACTGCCAGGAAAAAAAAAAGCATACATGTAAATGGTCTGGTAATGTACTAAGTATATGAAATCGGACTGGGGAAAAGAAATAAGAGATAACTAGTTAAGATTTGCTTTTCATTACAGGATCTTCTGGGTCCCACATGGAAGGATTTCACTGCAGTCCTACTTACCCATGCAGACAAGGCAGAAGAGGCTGGATACAGTGAGGAAACATATTTGCACAGCGCCTCAAGTACCCTGTTGTCACTTTTGCGCTCAGTACAGCATAAATACATCTTCTTAGACAACCAGAACAGCATAATTAAAGAGGAAAGAAATATTGTCCTAAGAAAGCTCTTGAATTTTATACGAAGAAATAATTATCAAGTACTTAAACACAGCAAGGAATAAAATGAGCTTTAAGGTGCTCACTTGTCTATTTTCTACAGTAGGTAATATCTAATAGAAATAAAAGAGTAAAAGCCATCAACTGGAAAACTGCACATCCATACCAAACACCTTTGAATACACAATTAGAAATATCTCTTTAGCTTATCAAAATTACTTGCCTTCGACAGAGTACCTCACACTACTGCATTCAGAATCCTAGGTTCAACCACAAAATCAGAATAAGCTAGTCTTCCAAAATCATGCTCCTAATATGCGTGTAGTTACAAATGGGATTTTGCACTACACCAGACTTTATATCCCAGTTCACACAGAATACAGATTTGAAAGAATAAAATAAAATTTAAAAAGAAAAAAGAAAAAAAGTTAAAAAAGAAGTAAAAAAGGCATGAGTTCAGACTCAGGGGAACTCTTTGCTCAATTCTTCAAGCTTTCGGAAGTTCCTCTGAACTTCCATTTCTAAAAAGGAGCTTTCTGGTACTAAAAGCTAAGATTTATCTGTTGTAAAATTATTCCCTACCATGATTCAAGATTAGTTATAACTGAGTTCTTGAACTACAATGATTTTATTTAATAAGACATTATAGGATATACAGTTTACAAGGCAGATAAAATGGCTTCCATGTGCTTAACGCTATTCAGCACATTTAAAAGAACTAATTACTATTGCTTATTGCCAGATGCATGAAAAACTAACAGTTTACAGGCACAAACAAAACTCATTCAAAAATAAAATCAGTTCATCTCCTCTTTACGCATGTTCCTTTTAATTTTATATCACTGTCATTTTGTTTTCTCTCCACTTACTGGATGAAGTTCAAAGCCTGCAAAATTTAGAAAGGCTCAAGTTTGTTTTTAATTTCAGTAGTTAAAATAGTATTTACTGTTTCAATGGTTATACAGCAACAATTTAATTTAATATTATATGCAAAAATATCTGAAGTATCTCTATATACTTAAAAGGGTTATTGTAAATGGATCCAAAATATTTTTTTTCATATTACTGAAAGTAAGGAATTAAAAGAATTAATTTGAGGCTAATAGCCTAGCAACATGACTATCTGTACAACATTACTATGAAATAATTCTAACTGTAAGAATTGAAGAAGCTATTTCTGTTAAAACCAAAGCATGTTTTTCGTATAAAACATCATTACATAAAACCACATTAAAACAAAACCAAAAAATCAAATTTTATACCTGTTTGAACACTGGAAATGGATTTTTTTTTTTGTTTGGTTGCTTTTTGGGTTTTTTGGGGGGTTGGTTTTTTGGGGTTTGAGGTTTTTTTTAAGTTTTTGATTAGTGCCAGAAATCTGTTATTAATTATTTCTTAGTCCTACCTATCGGTTTGGAAGGATATACCTCGGTGGACTAGATAAAGAACTACTCTAGCAAAGTGGCAGCTTTGATCTTAATGAAATTATAATGGCATAGTTGTGGGGACATGAAAGTGTGTTCACTTGCAAATCCTAGGGCATAAACCACCACAGTTTAATCTTCCAGTTACAACTGACTGCAGACTACAGAGAGAACACAGGCAAGAAGAAAGGTGCAGAGGCTTACAATACATCTGAAAACTGCTTGGAAGTAGAGGAGAAAAACTATTACAAAGTGACTAGAAGAATAAAGACAATTGTGGTCTTCACTAACCAACTGCTAGTCCTGCAATTAGCACACAAGGAACATGGCAGAATATTTTCCTTATTTCCTTTTGCTCTTGCTAAGTAGAAGCTCTACACCTTCAAGCTGTCCAGAAAATCTCCTTGCCTGCCTGTGGTCCCACCACAAACAAGTCTTGGCAATTAAGTTATGAGCACTGAGTGGTTAATAATTGCTGACAGCACACAACCTCAAGGACAACAAGCCTAGTGACTGAGTGAATTGTCAAAATGTTGGAAATGTAACATTATTATGGAAAAGAAGTCAAACAAAACAGGTCTTAGCCATGCATTTCATGTTTTTTATTGTGTTTGCATCAACTTTCCATTTCAACATCTGTAGAAGTTTCTAATAACTATTTATTTATTTAATTCCACTGTTTGCCATGGTCTCTGCCCTGCACACTCCTTTCCCTTTCACTTCAAATGGAACTCCTTTGTAGGTAGCAACACACTGGTCATTGGTATGAAGATCAGGTTGGATTTGCTCCCAAATCTTCTTCTTTGGATTAAGCTCCTTCTCAGGATCTCCTGTTTCAAAACAAAGAATAACCTTATAGCACACAACTCAGAGCAAGAGCTCTATGTACTTACACATCTATGACAGCCCACATAGCATCACTGCACACACTTTTAAGGGAAAAAATCCCCAACATTCCTTTTGATTCTCAAAATGAAAACTTTAATTTGAATTAGGAATTGCCTAGGAAATATCTCCAGAACCTCTCTGAAAAAGAGGATCTTATGAGGTAAAAAGGTTCTATCAGACAATAAGGACTGTCAAAAGGAAGAAATTAAACCATTGCTGTTAGTTTATACTACAGACCAAAACAATTCCCAAGAATTAGGTACATACAGACCACAGACGTACACTGCTCACCAAGACAGGTTTGTCAGCATCTTAACTTTAGAAATGAATGATGTTTTTATAAGCACTTAAATGCACTTAGCAGATGCTGTTACAGTTGAGGAGTACTGAACTTAGACAAGAATAGTCCAGAGGTAGAATACTGACATATAATTTTAGCCCCAAGTTACACACTGTTCTGCTATGCTTTGTATTGTTTGATGACAAGCTCTGGTGCCCAAAACAACAGAAGCAGTAGAAATTAGCTAGAGTTTCAGCAATTAGAGTTTCAGCAATTAGAGTTTCAGCCTCAGTCTTGATAAGCCTCAGTTTCCTGTTTCCATGGATACATCATGATAAGATACCTACACCCCAGTGGTATTGACAGTAACTAACTACATTAGCAAATCTGATTATTTAAGGATCTCTGATGACCACAAAATGCAGGCTTCTTCTATTAATATTTTGAAATATTGTCAACAAATTAGATACCATAGTGAAGGATATTTTTCCTATTTTTAAATAGGCATGAAATGTAAAGTACAGACACAAAACAAGACAACTAATTTTGCTGCTGAGATTAACTGCTGCCTACTGACATAATCTAGATAAAACAAGGCAGCCAATTCACTGTACTATTATTTTCTGTTCAAAGGTAAAGTAAGTTTAATCTCTTAATTCTGATACAATTCTATTTAAAAATTCATTAAAAAGAATTTAATCATAAGATTGTTGGGTGCTTTTGACTTCTTGTGTGCCACATAGGCACGACAAATTAAAAACCCCAAAAGAATTGCAGATTTAAATGCTCAAAGAAATCTCATGCTATTTCATTGTTGTTACACTCACTATGTTTTTACTTGCTTGAAGTGCCATATTGACACCATTCTGCCCAAACTATCAAAATAAAAAGTTCCAGAACAAGCAAGAATCAAAAACCAAATCCTAGGAATCATACCATCCCCAAGATCCTCTCAGAGGAAGAGCCCTCCAAGTAAGCAGAACATCTAATGTTGCACTACAAAGTGTTCCTGAAGGTTCAAGAAGAAAAACTGTAAGTCTACAGGGATTTTAACATCTTTTTCCAGTAGTTGGTTGAAATTCATCACGCTTGGTAAGTCCTGACTGACTGACCAAGCAGTGGTTAAATAAACCACTCTCATTCCAGCCTGCCTTATGCCTTACTGGTATTCTCCTTTAAATGTTTTCCATGTTCAGCCTACTCACATTCTCAATGCCTGCAAAGCTGAGCTATTTCTGTCTGTAAGGGTATTCTGTAGTGTCTGGGTGTCTGTATTCTGTAGTTTCTATGTATGCAAGAGAAGCAGACTAGGCCAGATTTCTCTGTGAAGTAAGCTAGCCTTACCAGACCAGTATTTAATAATGCAGTCAAGTTATTTCACAATCAGATTGCACTTAGTATTTCAAAGAAAAATCAGTTATAACATGAATAATTTTCATTATATAATATTTATAATTAATATTAGAGGAAGAAATTTAAATACTTAAATAATTGCACTATTAAATAAAAATTATTAAATGTTTAGACTTAATTGTTCATTTTCACAAAAATAAATCAGCTTAATGCTCAGGTTCATGAACAAAGACAAACTTGGATTTAGACCATAGTGAATGCATAGAAACTAATAAAATCATTAAATAGAATGTTAAGAGAACCATTGTACATTTTCCTTCCCCTCGTCAAATATAAAAAGCACATGATTTTTTCTTTCAGTAAGAAAACCTCCTGACTTTTATTATAAAAAACACGCTTTGGATGTTAATAAGTTTCTTTGGAATCCTGCGTCAAGCTCCCTTGGGATCTGCGGTGAGCTCATATTAGATTAGCATAGGCACCAATTTTAAATACTACCAGAGTTTTAGACTGTGCATTTTCCTATGCCTTCTCCTCACTGCATTCCTTCTTCTCAGAAAATATTCTTTAGAAGAGTTTCTATAAATAAAATAAATTGAAGCTTTTAATGGTTTAATCAGCTTTCCACTCTCTTTACCAAAAATGGGCCAAATAAGAGGTCCCAAATTTTGTTAAACATATCATTCCATCTCACAGTTTATTACAAAAAAAAGTCATAATAAGCAAGAAACCTTTCCACTTTGTAACAGTTCAAAAATGCTGAAAGAATGTACCTCAGCACAGCAAGGGGCAAAAGGACACAGTGATGTGTGACTTTACTTAATGCCACTTACCCCATAATGGATTGTAACCATGCAGCTGAAGGAAAGTATCCATACACTCTAGCTTTGATTGAAAAAACCTGTTAACTACAGGCTAACCACTGCACTCCAGCTGTACCATTTTTTATTGTTTTAAAGAGATAGTAATTCACTAAATTGCTAGTGATTCTTAGACCTGAATGATAATTTAATTATATCATTTAAGTAACAGATTTTTGGTTCCTGTGGCATCAAAGTATCTGATACTTCTATCAGAAAAGAGATTTCACAGTTAGCTATAAATCTTCAATTATTATTGCTCTCTTAAGGCAATTACTGTGTAGAAGGTTATAGAATTTACACACACATGATAGAAGAATTCTTCTATGGTTTAAAAATCAGACCTTTCCAGTGAAGATGGATAAAAATTTGATAAAGTTCTTAATGCAAGAAAGGCTTAAGAGACCGTGAAGATTCATGCACCGGCGTATAAAACACTTCAGTATTAAAAATTCCACTGAGGGCAAAGACATCAAATAAATAAACAAAACAGAACAGTACTCTAGGCAACAGCATTCCTGATCAAATCACTCCTCTATAACACTCAGGATAGGTCTAGGTAAACACTCCAGTTGTTACAGAAAAAAAAAATTAACTGTTTTGAGACAAGATATCATTTGTTTACTTTGACTAAAACGGCCGAAGAAAATTAGTCTGTATCTCATGAATATTTTGTATCATGGAGAGAAAAGACTTAAAAATAGCTCAATTCCAAGCTGCTTGATAGACAGCTGTGTGCATTTTAGAATTGCTTTATTGTTGCTGGTGGTGCTTCTGTTGCTTCACAGACTTTCATACTTCGAACTTAAATAAGACCCAGCTGTCCTTTCTATTTTAACTTCAAGGACTCCAACTGAATCTTTATGCTTTACAATTACTTTTTAAAACAAAAAACTGATCAGAATATAAATGGTTACAATTAAGCAGTGAAATTAAATGACATCTGACACAACAAGGAGTCTATCCTCCTGGTAACAGCATCAGGCAAGTGCCAGATGGTCTTTGAGGAGACAGCAGCAGCCAGAAGCAGAAGGTTTTAACACAAAAAAGGTGAGTAGAAGATAGATGTTCAACCCTGTTAAAAACTGAGAAACAGTCTTCCAGTCTCCCAGTGAGTTTCTCCCTGACTTAGTTTACAACAGCAACATTGAAAAGACCCAGCAAATAAATTTACAGAAGCAGATGTCACTATGATTTTGTAGGTCTCCATATACCAATGTTTTCTTTTGCATCTTTCTACTCAAGATAGCAAAATCACAAGTCTGAGAATTCTTTTAAATAAGTTTTATGTAAGAAGAAGATAGATCACTCCACTTTGTACTATTAAGCATAAGGTAAATTTTCAAAGTCAATGATTAGCTTAAATCTCTTACCTACAAAATTTTCCAAGCAGCTCTCTATGCAGCATTAGAATATAGTGCCACATTTCAGACTACAATCTATAGCCCTGGATACATATACCTTGCAAAGGATCTGTAAAAACCTTCAATTGGATCTTATCAGAGCCCCGTGTATTCGGCTTTCCACCACAAGGAACCTGACATAATCCACACAAAACCTCGTCTCACTGGCTACAAGTCATAACTTCAGAACTAGAACAACTTACACACCACCTCTAGCTTATTCTCTATCTTTTAAGGATCAAAATGTCAACACGGTGTCTGCATACCATAACACCTGGAAATAATTTTAGAACAAATATTTATAGAACTGATTGCTCTAGGAAAAGCTTTTTGCCACTGTAAAAAACCCAAACAACTGGAGTCAAATAGTTAAATTATTTTGATAGAACTCAGTTCATCAGTCATGTGTAAGAACAGATATGCTGGTGAACAGAAAATAGCACTACTACCAGCTCACACGTTTTCAAATGCCAGGTATATGAAGCTACTTGAGATTAAATTTGGAGGAAGGCTGTATCTTAGACAAAAGCAAACAATAAAAGACCCTCAACCTGGGCAAAGAGCATTTTTGAGGGGTGAACCTGTACATCATTTTCCAGGGCTTATGCACTAGAAGTGTTTCTTCTGTAACTTGATGCGCTCTTGCACATCCATTTCCACAGCAACAGATAGCAGTGTGAGTGTATTTGTTACCTATGATTCTTGCAGGTAACAAAGGCCCAACATTTAATCCATCTTTACTCACTATATGTGATAAGAACTAGAAGGCATGAATGAGTATTCCTACAATTTAGTCAATGCAATTGATTGCTGAAGCATTTAAGATTTCAGTACAGCTAACGAATTCTGCATCTCAGCTAGCAAGCTTGGTATATTTTTAAAACAGGAAACTAAAACGGAAAAAAAAATGCTGCCAGACTGAATTCCTTTTAAAACAGTATTAAAGTATTTTCAATTGAAGCATTAAATCACAGCAAGCTGAGCTATTTTTCTGTTTCATAAAGCACCTAGATAGAGCATTGCTTCCTTTATCATATTCTAACAAAAATATATCTTTTTTTTTAAGCATCACAATTTCACTCTTGAGAAGTATAAATATACATATATACATACATATGTATTTCTGAAAGGTGTTTAATGAAAATATGTTTAAGCATAGAGCTTGCCAAGAGGTTCACAAATCAAAATTCAGCTGTATGGCTAGAAATTGTCAGAAGTGCAATAATTTATAAAGGTTCATATGGCTCTACGAAGAAAATAAAAGTTACACCATTTTCTCACATGTGAAAGCCAACTTTTGAACAATAAATTCATCCTGAAGATGAATACTTCATTGATAAATGCACACACATACACTTTCACCCAGTATGGGAAATACTGGGAATTGGACCATATTCTTTCAAGTTTAAGTGATGGAGCAATCCTGACCAGAAGAGCACTGTTCACCAAGACCTCTGTGATCCACTTAACAGCTGACTTGAGTAGGTCTGGGCTTGGGCTGTGCTGCACAAATTCCTAAATTCCTAGGGTGCAGGATAAACCTAGGCAGCTGATTGTAAGACAGGAGTCTACAGGCAGCTCCCATGTGGCACCAGCAACTGAGCCACCTGCGTGTCCTCCTTTATGGAATAGGGCAGCACCAAGTCCTCACACAAACTTCCTTTATGACTGACAGCCACAATGAGTGCAAAAATACAGCAATAACTCAAACAATGGAAAGGGAAGAAACTCTCCTTATGCACAAGGAGTGCACAGTGTGCTGCAGGTGCATTCCCATCATCTGTACCATGTAATATTATTTATACTAGTCTCTCTTTGCAGACTCAGCTCTAATAGACAGCATTTTAAATGGCACTTTAGAGTATGAGTGCCTTTTTTACTGGGATCATAATGAACCAGCACTTCCTGATGAAAACACTCATAACCATTATAAAAATAACAAAATAGCAGTGCTAATAAATAGAGCAACAGAAGAAGCTGATCTGACTGTATCCCCTTCAGACCGAGAGTAATGAACTGGCATTTGGGTAGGAGGGAAGCTTTCATCAACATGATAAACCTATGATGCTTTATTTGAGTTCACAATATGCAGTCAAAAATTAAACATTTTTATAGACGTGGAAGAAATTGAAAAATGGATGAAAAATCATCTTTTGATAAAGTTTAATTTGGTAAAATTCTCATTTATATTCTGAAAAAAGACGGATTTATTGATTTTATTAAGTGGGGAAAAGTCCAATATCTCTCTTTGGAAACCTAAAAAGACATTTTGTCCCAGACAAACAAAAAAAATCCCCTGGTATTTTGAATATTACAGGCTCCTCCCATGAACAGGAGACTTCCAACCCCTTCTCTCCCCTCCATCCCTTCTTCCTCAAAAAAAAAATTTTCTACCCAAAGTTCTGACACTTTCATTACAGGGAGGAGCTGGAAATTAGGAATTTAATACTTCATCACTTACACTGAAACACTGTGAAAGATGCTTTACATTTGTTTGTTGTAATTTGCCAAGTACAAATATGTTTATCCATATATTTCAAAACTGAAATACTTACTGAGACTTAAAGCTCTATACTACTTTATCAAGTTAAAAGTTTTTGACAGATGAAAAAGTATTTTCAATCCTTTATTTACACAATATTATCATAGTAATAAAAAAATTAAAAACAAAAATTAATTCAGAAAATTTAAACAAAAAGCCCAACCAGCTTTAAAAAAAGCTGTTTTATGTGCTTCAACACTGAGGTTACCTTGGCATACTTGTTTCTATCATTTTCCCAAATACCTACTTACCAGGAAAACCTTCAAAAGTGATTCTTTCTCCTGGTACCGCTCCTGGTGGGGGAGCCAGAATTTCAACTTTTTCTGGGGAGCTGGCACACATCACCATTGCTTGAGATACTACTCCTCTCATCTTTGCAGGCTTCAAGTTACAGAGTAGCACTGCCATCCGATTCTGCATCTTGGGGGAGGAAAACAGAAGGATGTGAGTACTTAAAATGGCATGTGCCTTTGGGGACTCCCATTATTTCATTATAATGAAAGAATTACAGTGATGAGATCTTACCATGACAAGTGAAGCGTAAGAGAAGCACGTAGCAACAGATTCACAATTTTAATGGCTGGACACCAGTAACTTAACATTTAAACCCCTTAAGAGCTGGCCAGTGAATAAGAGATTAAATGCTGAAATGCATTTATCATGGAAATATAAAATATGCAATTTAGAAAATTAAAAACCAGGTGAGGCATTTCACTCGCATTCCATCTTTATTCATTACAGACCACCACTTTAGTCCACTTTCAATATAGCACTATTAACTAAACAATTTCTATGTAATGATAATAATAATTTGATGATGATAATACTAAAAATAACAACAACATAACAAGTCTACAAATTAGGGCAACAGGTAAAAATTTCAAACTGTATCCTGGAAGCTTAGAGGTCTTTTATATAATGAGCTCCCTTAAATCTTAAATTTTATCTTAGTTAACCCAAATGTCTTTAGTGTTTTTTAACCACTGAAAATGGCTGTATATACCGTACACTGAATTTGTTAGTGCAAACCTGTAAAACTAAGTTTCTCCATTTGTTGTTTTATTTTAATAATTACAAGAGCAAACCAGAGAAAATACTTTGCTTACAAAAACTGCCACACTTTAGACTCTAAAACAAACCACACTTTCAAACGGAATAAAAATTAAACCCTGAACATTCTTAAGAGACAAAGTAAGGACATCTTAATTCCCATGCTACTAGTACACAGTATATGTAAGTATTTAATATTTCTAGATTTTGATCTTTGTGCATCACAGTACAAACTTTGAACAAAACCTGCAGGATTAATAATTAATAAAACTCATATGATCAACTATTTCAAATGCTGCATATTTTCCAGGGAGAACACCTTAAAAAGCAAAACTATAAATAGCCAAAATGAAGGAGTTGAGAAGAAAAAGTTATCTTGCATCAGTTTCAAGCCAGCCCACTGACTGAAAATTTTTCAAGTTATTGCTATGGAAATAAGTAGTGCAAAACACAAAAAATAGTTGTAACACGTCAGTGACTAAAATGCAAGTTGTAGCATTATCTAGCACTGAATAACAATTAATGAATGGAAGGCTAATTATTGGGTGGACATCACAATGATCTAGAAAGAAAAGATTTCAAGGCATCTAAGTGGAAGAAAAGGTTTCTGCTACAAAAATCAGAGTGTATTGTTCATAACAGATGTAACTGTAATGTATCTTCTTACAACAAATGGTTGTAGAATAGCACTTTTGGAGGATGATGGTGGCCTTTTCTCTTCTTGTTAAGTTTAAGATACATTCCCTGCATTCCTGTTCTTCACTTCTGATCACTGACATGAGGTTCTCTTAGGTTAAAGAGGAGGAGGTGACAAAAAGTGACACTGGAAAATTGCCTGAATTTCAAGAACAATTGCCTGAAACAGGTATTGAAGCTAGGAACACACAGAGATCCACTTCAAAAAGCCAAATGCAGTGGCAGAAAAGGTGTCAATTCCTTTTGACATTTCAGAAATTTCCTCAATTGTCCCCACCTGCAAAAAGAGCTCAGCAATGGCATGGTGCACCTTGTGCCAAGATCCTTCCATATCTTTGTTACTTGTGACACAACTGCTCATGACAACAGAGGGCACAACTTCTGACATGGCTTCACCACCACGTGAACAAAACCACAGCATTTCGCATATAAAGTGGGCATGCCAGAAGTTTTCACACCCATAAAAAACTTGCACTGCATACTGAAATGTTAGTGAAGATACACACTGTGTTTCCTAACCAAAAGTAAAATCAGATGATACAAATACTACAGCCTCAAACACTGCTAAATTACCACATCAAACACCAAAATCATAAACAGCTGAATTTTTTGTGAAGAAATTTATGGCTATGCTCCTTGATCTGATGTATATATTTTTATTTCAATATACGGCAGAAGACACATGCCAGGCCTTCACATTTTTAAACACTACAAAAAACACAAAAAGATGGAAGCTTGCCCCTAAAAATTTACTGTCTTAACGGAGACTTGCCAAAACCGAAAACAGACACGCAAACAAAAATGCTCTCAAAGAACGCGCAAGGATAATCCCTAATTCTCTGTTAATAAGTACCTCAGATTATTTTTCCACTCAGAAAGAAGGTCAAAGAGAAAAGACTCCTGCTGACATTTCATTCTATACACTTCATGTTTGTAAGACTATTTAGAATGGCTTTTAAGATGTTTTCCTCTACATGCTTTCTTGAAAGCAGACCGCTAAAAGCAAGCAAGTTGAGATTCTGCCCAGTGCAAATCCAGTAAGTGGACACCATTAGGTCATCAGTGCAGAATAGTTACTATACTCAGGTGGGTTTTTTTGGTTCAGTAACTTTCCGTAGCATAAAAAAAATCACAATTTTAATTGTTTCCTATGCTTGCAATCTTACCATGGGGACAGTGTGCAAATAAGAATTGAAAAGACATTTAAGAAATGTCCTTTTTCTTTTTCCAGACTAAGATCAATTCCTTCATGATCCATTTTGCATTTGCTCTACACAACACTGTTTTAAATGCTAAGCATGCATTTGAATTTAGGAGCAGCCTTCAGTCAATTCCTCTCACCATCTAGAAGAGGTGTGAAAGGAAAACTAAATCTTGAAGTCTTAGATTGTTCAAAGGCACCCATAAACCATCTGTGTCAAACACCAAAGTGTATCAACAAAAAACCACATAGACACAGATTCTGCTCTGCACAAGGAAGTAAAAATATGCATTTTGTACTCCACTGTTGATTAAGCTATTCATTGTCAGCCAGGTTGAATTTACATGCTCTCTGCTTTACTTCATGCCAAATATTTCAACAGGCTATAAAAAAGAATTGGAAGGCAAAGGTTTCAAAAGTTTGGATCATACTAAAAAAGTTACTATGATTTCTCTACTACATAGTAGGAAACCTAAAGGAAGAGTAACATCTGTTTAGTTTAGGAGCTCAGTGTGCATCGATAGCAGAGGAATTGGAATAAGATCCAATAATAAGATCCCAGGATAGAAGCACTGCAATCAGAAACTGATTTGGGGTAAGGGTACTTCTCTGGTTTCTGGCAAATGTTGTTAAGTATTACTTCCATCTGCATTTTATTTTTGTTTTCATGACTGTACAAATCTTTTAGCAGAATAAAAACAGATCCTATAAACAGATGAATGCCTTAAGATACTTTAGGAAAGGAAAAGCTATCAGTAAATAATTTTGTCAATACCTTATCCAGAGGAACATGTTTCACTAAACCGCTGACAACAGTCCTTGGGCTTGCTTCACCAACATCCACTTGTTCAACATACAGAGTGTCTGCATCTGGATGCTTTTCAGCAGTAATAATGCAGCCAACACGAAGATCCAGACGAGAAACATCTACAGGTTTTGCATCGCTACTTCCAGCAGCTGGCTGCTGTTTCTTCTCCTTCTTTTCACCTATTAGAGAACATTTTGTTCCATGAAATAAACATTAAAAAAAGCACAACTAACGTATATGACTACTGCAAGGGAAAAGTGAGCTACAGTCTCAGAAATAAGTATAAATTCTGTGCAAAACACAAAGAAGAGTAAAGAGCACCTCTGTTACCAGTTTCAAGCGGTCAATCGTCATACATACTTCAATTTACATCACTACCTCAACTAATTACCACCTTCTGTTTGTAAAGTCATCCTGAATTTAAGTGCAGCTAACATGTGTAAGTGACACACATACTCTGACAAAGGCCACATCAATTACCTGATCATCCCATTCGAATAATTAGCAATTACCAGTAAGCCTTGCCATGGCGTTTCACCAGCAAAAGGAAACTAGGGAATCACAGTCCATCAGGTTATGAGTGCTTATCAGCGTGGCACACAGGCAGGAGCTGTGAAGTTGCTGCAGCTGCACTGTCACAGCTGCAGTGCAACCCTTCAAGATGACATTAGCCAACATTCTGCACTTCCCAAACACAACTGCATGAAAATGCTCATGGCTTACGAGACTCCCCTGGTGTGGTGTCTTTACCCCATGATCATCACACACACAGACTGTGTAGTATAAAACAAAAGTGAAGCAACACTCCCCATGCTCAGCTGCTTATTTAAATCATAGAATCATAAAATACGCAATATTCCTTTCAAGGTGAGCGAGTTACATCCAGTTTATAGATAAGACTGTGCTGTTTAGGAGACATTCAAGACTTGTTTAACAGCTATAATCTCTGGGAGATTAAAACAGTCTAAAATGTGCTTACTTAAATAAGCATATTCTGTTATTCTTTCATCCAAGATAACTTACGTATCTAATATAATGTAAGCTAAACTCCTTTCTTAAGGGAGCAAAAAAGGAGAAGTGGACACAACATGCTATTCGATTTCATTCATCATTTTTCTAGTACAGGCATGAAATCAAATGATACATTCAGTAATAAAAAGGCAATATCTTTTTAATATAAGTGACAGCACTTCAAAAATATTTGTTCATTTATGATGAATGAAAAGCTCTAGTGATTATGACTTGGGTTTTTTAATGCAATTGACAATTTGATTAATAAAATCAGTTGTATATACAATAATATAAGAGAAACTGGAAAAAAATCCCAATCAAAATAGCTAACATATAATATCTAAAATCATTTGAAAGACCTGCTAAGTTTATCCTTGGTATAATTCCACACTGTTCTCCGTGGCATTCCTCTAGAAGAGACATGAAGTCTTTCCTCAAAAGAGAACAAAGCAAATGTATACATGGTGTGAATACATACAGATACATAGAAAATACCCATTTCAATGCCACAGGCTAAGGAGAAAAATGCACTCCTCTGGCCACTGTTAGTCAGTCCACAATCAATATACACAGAAATCATACAGATGAGGTTTGCAGAAGTAGAACAAAGAATATGAAAATAACCAGAGAGGAAAGAGATGACACAGGTGATGGAAAGCAAAGGAATTTGAGATAGTCCATAATTTCATCAATTTCTAGACTTAAAAACAAATGTTACGTATTGGTTACTTCAACTGTCAAATGCAGTATCTTCAACAGATGCTGAACTCCACAGAAATAGCCTGTGCAGGACTACTATTTAATGTTTGTGCTGTATTTCAGCATAAGGCAAAAGTCTAACACTGCTTTCCATATGAGATGAGCTGAGCTGGTCAGAGCATGGTGCTAGTAACACCAAATTTGTGGGTTCAACCCCTGTAAGGGCCATTCCCTTAATAGGTGGACGTGATGATCCTTGTGGGTCCCTTTAACTCAAAATATTCTGAGACAATCTGTGTTTGTCTGACTGAATTTAAGCTACTTGTATTATGCTTCCCCTCATCATATATAGAAAGTTTTATTTTTTCTTACAAACTGAATACTTGCTGGGTAGCTGCTGAATACTTGAGGGAAAAATTTAATTGCCTGCTATGACATGTGTCCTCTGCTTTTGTATTTACAGCTCTGTGGAATATTAATGTGTCAAAGGCTGTAATACATTAAAAATATGAAATAGCTTATAAGTCGCTGTACAGCTCACCAGAAAAAAAAGAGACAACGCACTATCATAATATCCAAATCCTGAAAACCTGTACAAATCTAATCATAGCAAATTAATAATAATCTGCATAAGAGAATGGTTGCAAAACATAGGCTTAAGTCACAAGATAACTTGAAAAAAAGTACAGGTGTCCAACAGACATGCCTTGTTTTTTGTTGGTGGTGGTTTTTTAAATGAGGAAGTGCAGTCACATTAAACAGAATTTGGCATGTATCCCATGCAAGGAAGAATCCCTAGCTTACCTGACAGCCTTCATTAGCTTCAAGTATTTTCAAGATTTAAGAGCTAGCATATGACTCTTCCTACTGTAGCTGCATGAAAGCTTTTTTTTTGTGCTCAAAATCACGCAAAAGCACTTGCATAAATTAAATACCTCATCTGTCTATTACAGATAAGAAAAGTGAAGTACCTTTTTTTTCTACTTTTTCCTTCTTTTTCTTTTCTTCATCTTCACCTTTAGTTTGATCTTTGGAACCAGAAGATGCTATAACTGACGAAGGCTGTGGAACATCCTCTGAAAACGAAGCTGTAGAAAGGGTTGTACCAGGAGGAACTGCAACCTGCTTTACTAAAATCAAAACCACAAAAGTTAGGGGCAGTATCAGAACTTTGAATACCGACATTTTTAAGTGTACAACATAAATGAAAAAGCAGAGAGAACTGAAAATTTTGCTTAATATACTAAACCACAACTGCTAAGTAGTGAACCACATTACAAAACACATTTCAGAACTTAATCTATATATGATTATTATGATCAATTAAAACAAAGTGTTTGATTACACATTTTTAAATGCGAAAAAGTCCTAAATACAAGCAAATACATAAGCAAACAACATCTCTTTTTGTAGTTGATTTCAACATCTAGTTATTTTTTCTACCAATTCCCTATTTCCCATTTGTTTAGTTTCAGCTTATAGCTACTAGCTCTTGTCATACTGGAGACTATTCCATAAATGAGTTACGCACAAAATCATTTTTATAGTGTATTCAGATCATCCATCAACTCTTATGATTGATTTAAGAAACTGAGCCTGAATAAAACAAAATTACCTCCAGCCCTAATGTGATCTGCTGATTTCTCTCTTCCCTTCCCTAAATTCTCCACATTACTTTCAACAGCTGTTTTTAAACTGATGATACATAATTCTGGACATTGCACTATCAATCTTACCAGATGGAAGTGTAAGAAGCACCTCTCTTCTACATTCTACTCTTCAAGAACCTCATCAAGGCTTTAACCCAATAATTGTACAAGGTAAGCATCACCAATGCACTAGGCAGTACCATCAAGGCTCCCTTTACCAAGCAAGGAGAGGATCTTTTGAAGTTGCTTTCAATCCGTTCAATGTTTTATCATTAACGACTGATAAATCCTTCTGATGTCACCATGATAGAATTCTCCATTCTGAATACATGTTTTGTTTTGCATTTCAGATATTTACTAACTTTCCTGAAGAACTGCACTTTGTTAGTTGATGCCTGTCCTCTTCAACACAGAAGTGATTTGCACAAATTATGTTCTTATAAACAACTTTCTAAAATCATTTGAATATGAAATGTGTTGTACCAACAACCACTTGCTTGCTAGTTGGGGAAAGTCTTTGTTTCTCAGGTTTTTGAAAAAATATCTTGTGGAATTTTTGATCTTCCATGTCCATCTAATTTCTGTGCTCAACTACTTAATCCTTTCAAAGCTAACAAACATCTATTTCCTTCAAAAGAAAAGATCTGAATTTAATCCTACTACCACTTAGATGAACTAGCTAACTAAAGGAAGATGCATATCAAGTATTTCCTTTGCCATCTTGGACCAATATACCTTGAGACCTCTCTAAAGCACAACAGATTCTGTGAAATATCCTACACCTGTCAAGAACTGCTGCAGACTAAGAGACAACAGAGAAATGTAAGTAATGGTTTGGTTTAGTACATGAAAAGGCTTTATTGGTGTCCAAAGAAGAAAAAGAATTCTCTGTATTCACATGTTAATTTTTTTTTGAAGACTGAATGTGCTTTAACACCAGTAAAACATTCAGTGCAGTTAAATGCCAGCATCCAGATACACTGGATACTATCTTAAACAATTTACAATACTGATAGCATGGGTTAACGACAATAACTGTTGAGGGCTGAAGAGGATTTTTTGGCAATAATTTTAAAAGACAACACAGTGTTTCTGAAACACTTCAGTTTTGGGGTTTTTTTCCTCTTTTCTTTTTTTAATATGAAGTATATAATGATGGTACAAGCTGAATAGAACTACATAGAGGAGAGCAAAGAAAGAATAAGTCCAATGGAAGGCTGGTCTAAAGCATGGAATCATAAATTCAGAACACATTGTTTCTAAATTTACATTACCACAGCTTTCCTAGTAAGACCCTGACCATCTGCACTTTGTACCATGGCTTGATTTTTCCACAGTGATTTTTCAGTCATGCTAGATTAAATATTCAAAGTAGCAAGAAGAAGAATTAGACATGTAGCAATTTCTACAGTATTACAAAGAGTCATTGTCATCAGTGAAGTTCACGGCTTATTATGAAACTCTGAACAAAAACATACAAAGAACTAGTTCCATGTCTGATAAAGTTTAGTATATGGATTTGTCAGGCCTGCAGCTTATTAAAATCTTGGAATCAAGTAACTTGTCATAAGCATGGAATCAGGGAAAATCCAGAATTTGTAAGAAATACCATAGAGTCACATACAGAACAATAAAAGTTAAGAAGAATTAAGATAGTTTTGTGCTAACTACATCAATGTTGTATGAGAATAGCACTTTTTTCCCCACCTCCATTTCGAATTTCAGCCTGAATCAGCTCCTGTTTCAGCCCTTCAATTTCTTTCTTCAGTTTAGCATTTTCTACACGGAGCTTCTTCTCTTCTCGGAGAGATGCTTGCAAGACTAGAGTTGACGCATTAAAGAAAAAAAAACAGGTTTCAGTAACTAGCATTTATCGCTTTGGACACAGAGGGTTGTTTTTAAAGAAAAGTGAAACATGGTGAGCCAAACAGCACAAAAGTGAAAACTTTCAAGGAGTATATAATCAGAAACACTTAGGAATGATTTTCTTTGTTGTTGAAACAGACATTTTTACAATACTTATATAATCAAATTGCCTCTCAATATACTATCTTCTCAGTACCCTAAACAGAATCACAAGAAAAAACTCTGAGAAAGCTACAGAAAAACTTTGACGATGTTTGTAATACAGAGCACCTTTATTCACTGATACAGTTAAGTACAAAATATCAAAGTTGAAGGTATGACACTCTGGAGAGAATGCCATAGTTGTGAAAAAATAGTAATAAATTCTCGTATTCTTTCCAACTCCCTTGCTTCCTTCAAATGGAATCATGTCATATCAGATTCCCATAATTTGTGTATTAATTCTTCCTCATCCATACCTCTTCTATTTCAGAATAAGCAGCTTCAAAAAAAACCAAACCAAAACAAAACCCCCACAACCCACCGGACAGTCAAGTGGGGCTACGATTGCAAGGTTTATCTTGGAGAACTTGAAACACGCTTTAAAGGCTGGCACACCAAATATTCTCATTTTCTCCTATGTGCATTTACTGTTAACCATCTGGTTAATAGGTTTAGCATAAGACAGGTAAATCCTTACTGGCTTTTTCCTTGAGCAGGGCAACTTGTTGCTTGAGGTACTCAATAACTTGATCAGCCTCTGCACCCTTCTGCTCCAGTCTGTTCAGCACTGCGTTGTTGGCTGCCATCTTTACCAAAAAACGGGATAAAAACCTAGACAAAGAACAGCCTAAAATTAATGACTTCTTATTATCACTTACCACATCAAGCAGTTCTCAAATCTGTTGCTGAATAAAAAAATTTGCTAAGTGAAAAGCTGGGCTCCTACCTCCTAACGCAAAGTCCAAACAAAAAGCAACGTTAAACAGAATCTGATGTTTGACAGCTGCTTTCAAGTGTTTTGGAAGAAAAGCTGTTTTTCTTCCCAGCAGCAGAAAATGTATTCTTCCTTCCTGAAACAGGAAAAAAAAAAATCTACCTTCTCAGAAAGAAAGGTATGAATACATGGGGGAACGGGGGAACACTGAAGAAACTAAAAGGAAAAAGATTGGACAGGAAAACACTGTATCCTGGGCTTAACTAAAAAAAAATTTAGTGTATATCAAATTTTATTGAGACTAAGAAAACGGAATCATCCCACAAAAATTTCCAAACGTTTCTAATAAATTTATTCAGAATATAGTGAATACTTCATAGACTGTGCTTGTCATATATTAAGACTTTACTGTCTTACTTTTAATACTCATAATTCATGAGTATTTTTATTTATCTCAGATAAAAAACAACTTTTATTAGAGGTTTACACCTTCAGAGTTATTTTAGCACCTATTTTGATTGTTCGATTTTGCATCCACTGAAATGGAAGGGCCAGCACACAGATAACAAAGAAGCAGGGAACACAAAAGACCAGTAAAGAGCACAAATAAATGCTGTCTAACCTTCTTTTATGGTATTCACCATTTACTAATGTTTCACTAGTGTTCCAGAAAGCATATGCCTTGTGTACAGCCTTTATCTTTTGAAAGCAACTACTAGCCTACCTTTCTTCTCAGGAACATTTGTGTCTAAACACAAGAGCCCAAATAGTGGCAACAGAACGATGAAAAACAGTTTCAATCACTCATATTTTCAGCAGACAGTGCTTTTTCCATCCCACTCAGTATCTAAATGAGAAAAGAATCTGTACTAACAGCTGCCTCTTCTGTAAATCAAGAAAACTGGTTACAGGTGGGAAGAAAAGATCTTTACAAGCAATGGTGATTTAATTCCTGTGAGGTGATTCAATTCCTGTAAATTTGTCCATGAACTGCAACAAATGAAAGAATTGGTAAGAAAATGGAAATCCAGGCACATGTATTGGCTCCTCAATTTTATCAAAATCCAAAAATGCCTTTTCTCATATCAAATTGGCAGATAACTTCCTATTTTATTCCAAGACTATTGTAACGCTATGATCTAAATCTGGTTTTAACATGCAAATAATATTTCCTATTGGGATATGCAACAAAAGTCATGCTTAAGAAAAAAGAGATTAGAAATAACTGAAAGGTGAACAGCTACAATCACACTCATGCCAGGGTTAACATACCGCCTCTGCTGCACTCTAAAAATCAACACACGTTTTAGATCTGATCTTATGTTATAAATAACTCAAATGTCCACAGAAATATATTTAAATAAATATTAAAAAAAATAGTAAAAAACCCAGAAAACTAACTACAGTTATTCAGGAATAGTGTATTTAAAAGGAACAGTGTATTTAAAAGTTCCCAAAGTAAAATTCACAAAGCCAGAGAGAGGCGTAATAGTCAGATGATGCATGGGGTATCTTGCAAATGTGATGCATGAACCAAAATCCTGTCTTCTTTGCAATGCAATACAATCAAAGTCTGTTTTACACACACTGTTTCACTTAAAGATGTGAGAGTATTATGGCCATCACACCTTCCACTCATCCACAATAGATTTTTCTTTTAAAAGAAAGAAACTCTCTTGGAGCAAAGAGCAGAAAAATCTCCCCAGGACAACTAAATTAATTTTTATATTCAAATTAATGTCTGCTAACAAGAAAATAATTTTGTTTTCATGGGCAGACTGAAAACAGAGAGGAAAACAGTGATTCCAATAAGGAAAACAGTGATTCCAATAAGTTCCTAATTGAGATGTCAAATGGAAACAGACATAAAACTATTATGGCACAACACAGCATAATACAAAGCCGGGGATATTACAGTCTGCATACCAGTAAGATTTCTTGCAAGCTACAAATTCTCTCAAGGGAACAAAATACTAACTGTGGAAACTTTTCCAACAACAACAAAAATGCTACTAAAACTTCAAAGTGAATAGAATTGGTACATTTTATAGATTTTAGCCAAGTTGGCTAACGAACTGAAGATCTGGAAATGAAGTTACATGATTACAATTTTCCCACTTGTCAAATAAATTTCTGTAAAGCTAGTATTGTAACAATAACACAAAGGAATAGGTATTTCCGATGCTAATAAAAAAAGGCAACAGGCTGAAATGAACTGCTGCAGGAACAAGCACAGGAACCCATACAGCAGAGTGATAAAACTGTATGCAAAAAGGGTACATGAAGAAAAAAAAGTAAGATCCACCCTTTATTACAGAATACAAAACACATTAAAAATATGAGAACTGCAACAATCAAAGGTTACAGTCAATTTTCTTTTTTTTTTTATTTTTTAACCTTTACCCTATTTTCTTTGCCCTTTACTATCCTGTCACCCTAATACAAAAAAATCTTACAACAACCAATTCTTATTGGTGATAAAAACTGGAAAGAAAATCAGAAATAATATAGCTTAAAAACCAGATCATAGCTTACTGTAGATACAGTCTGACCTGCTTAGGAAAAATGTCCCAAAGAGCAACTGAAAGTAAAGTCACTTCATCCAACTGTGCCTAATGAGCTCCTTTCCCTTGCTTTGAAAAACAGGTATGGTGTATTTATATTCAGACATTCTGGAAAAGTCCTTAAGTCATCTGCTTGCTTAGCTAAGGGAAACTGTTTTATCTCAGACCTCTGGGGACGGCTGTGTTATTTGCAAGACACTCAGAACTGCTCCAAAACCCACTTGCTCCACTCAATGGAACTCAATCTTGAAACGAAAGACTCAAGCTGTACAGTTATTCATTACACTGCACATCAACACATGAGAGCTGTTTAATTTCTCATCATTCTACCTGCTGATTAAGAGAGTTGCCCATCTTTTTTTAAACTGAAAGCACTGCCTGCTGCCATCTTCTAAGTAGCTGCAGTACCCTCACAGGAGAAAATAGGCACTATCCTACTTTGTTGCTCAAAAACAAGTAGTTTGCAAGTGTCCCCAAAGTGGCAAATGCTCTGTAACAAATCAAGACTTCTCGTATAGTACAAATTACCCCCAAATTTTAACATGTTTTACAAATACTTTATCAACATTGGCCTCAACCTTAGAATATATCCAAATCAAAAACTGAACACACAAAAGACACTAAACATGTAAATCTAGTTGTAGTTTACTCCTCAGTGTTGTCTATTGTTAAAAACAAGAAAAAGCCAAAATCCCCATAAAATTAATGACAAAACTTAAAACACTAAAAATTAGTTTTGGAATCTATCCATAGTCCGAACATGGAACCAATTACTTTCCACTATTGGAAAAGCAACCATTAAACAGAACAAAACAAAACAAAACCACAAACAAACAAGCAAAATAAAAAGCAACACCTGAAATTGGAAAACAACTGACTGCTAAAGCCTAAAATGAATAGCTCTGAGCATTCCTTTTTCCAGCTGGAAGTTTTAAAAAGCTCAGTACTTTGAAGCTGTCAGCTTTTTCTTGCAATGCTTTGCTAATACCAACACAAAAAGATTACAACTGCAGGAGATTTAACCACAAGTGCCCCCTTCTCCTCTCTTCCTCTCCCACATACATGGTTAAGTAAGAAGGTAAACTTTGACAGCACACCACACCTGGACAGCATTCTCCTCTGCATGGAGCTTTGCTCTCACCCACTGCTGCTCTGTGCTTGCCATGGAGGAATCAAGTATTCCTACAGCAAAGTGAATTCTATTCATCTTTAACACAGAGCAGGTAACAACCACACAATGGCCCAGGTGGCATTCTCTGCGAGGCACATGTTTATGGCATGTTCACGAGTGGCTGCCAACCAAGACCTAAGATTTCATTTTCTCACTAGAGGAAAAAAATAAAGATCTGCAAAAAGACATGCTGGCTTTTCAATTGAGATGATCTGTTCAAATCAAACAGAACCAGTGGCATATTCTAAAGGTTATCAACACCACAAAGGTAATTTCTCCAATGCTAACTAAAGTTCAGTAATTTAAACTATATAGAAGTACTTAATGTTAATTCCTCTTCCAAAGATTTTAGTCTTAAATTTTAAGGAGATCTCAAATTAAACTCTTTTTCTTCCTTTGCAGAATTGTAGCCAACTTGTATAGCAAAGTATGCTACTCTCTGTAAAAGACCAAGTACCAACAATCACTTTGTTTCTACAAGAAGTGTGTTCAAAGCCTTCTATCTGAGCATCTTTTCTGAGTATGGTCCTTTCTGGCACACAATCTTACAAAAACCCATAAACATAACAAAATGTGCCAGCTGTTTGCCAGATTCTGCTTTCCTGTGCTTTGCACTTCTATGATCTGTGAGGATACAGTGAACCAGATTTGAGAATCTCACATCACACCTTTTTATTCTGCAAGGTAAGGAACAACAGTTAGCAGATCAAAACAGAAGAATGCAGACCAGAAGTATGTTTTCTTTGGCTGAACCAAAGTATCACTGGAACTAGGCAACTGTTGTAACTCATCCCATATTTTCTCATCTTGGAGAACTGAGATCCATGCTTTATAAATCAATTCTTTCTTAAAGGTTCCTTCTAACTTCTGATAAAATGTTCTAGGCCTGATGCTTTCAGCACCTTTTGCTAAGATTTAGAATACTTGATTTGATGAGTTCACATTTTTGGAAGAAAAACTTAAGACAGTTTTCAGTTTTCAAATCTCCAAAAATTTAAGCTATATTAAAAAATCTAAGCCAAAACACAGGAGAGCTACAACTAATTAGTTCTGAGATCAAATCTTAGTTTTGACTTGATCACCCCCACACTTCACTCTAAGTAATGCAAAGAAAATCAGCAGCAGTTCCCCACTTGCCTTAGGGAAGCAATAGCCTGAAAAACTTTGTTACAAATTTTCATTTAAACAGTTCTGTTGCTACGACATTTTTGAAATCAGGTACATTTAGTAAGTTTCATGCACTTATACTCATCACTACCACAAAAGGTTCGGTATTTCACTGGCTTTATACCTGTTACATGTTGTAAAACACAATATTGACTTTTATACCCATATATCCCTTCTCAGGAAATGAAGTTCCAAAAGATCATGTGATTCCACCCTTAACAGATAGAAAACAATCACATTTATGTCTTGGAAATGTAGGTTTTCCACAGTTTTATGTGTGGAAAAATATAATTCCTCAATAAAAAAAATTTCCTCAATTAAAAAAAAAAATCCCTCACTCAAAAAAAGAAGTCAAATATGGAGCTGTTCAAAAACAGTTTCAAAAAAATGTGCCTTTTAAGTCCATATACAAATAGGCAAAGTTATCAATAACAACCAATATAATGCTAGGAAAGAAAACAGAAGAATTTTAAGTATTAGGTACTTCTGCATTGCATTACTATCAAACCCATCATTTCCTTGTTATAATGGAGCAAAAAAAAGACATAGTGCACTTACACTTAAATACCATTTCAAGCACACTTGAGGCATGCACATATCAGTGAAGATTTAACTACCAGCTCAACTCTCTTTCAGAATTAAGTTTACTGTTAGCTCTGTAAGGCAAGACTGTATGTTTCCTGAATAGCACAAGTTCACACATCTAAAAATACAATCCAAGGCCTCAAGCAAATATGTATAAATATTCAAAATGTAGATGTTCACCCAGGTCCTTCTCCACATACGGCAAAGGAGACCTATGAAAACATTTTTGACAGAACAATGGCAAACACTTGAAAAGCAACAGCAAAATTTAAAAAAGAAAATCAAAACAGCCAAACAAAAAAGCCACAAAAAACCTGACCCCCAGAAAACATACAAACAAAATTCACCCTCAAATGAAACAAAAACAACCCACAAAAAAATTTAAAAAGTAAAGAAAAAAATCAACAAAACAAAACAACTCCTAACCCCAAACCCAAACCACAACTGGTTTGATTTTGGGTTTTTTTTCCAAAATTTTAGCAGTATTGGTAGATTGCAGTATAAAAAGTTGAAACCTAGAAATTATCAAATGAATCATCACGGAGCCTGATTTTTGGCTCGCAGTACTAGACCAGTGATTCCCTCCCAGGTACTAGAGATTTGGGTACTACAAAAGATCAAATGAATTTTTAACTACTACCCTGGTATTTTTCTAAAAAAATAATTTCTCTAAATTTTATTACAAAAATTCTATTTTTCTAAAAAAAGAATGGTCTTTTTAATAGGAACAAAATGAAGTTACAGCCTAAAATGTTAAGAGAGCGTTGCAAAATACATCAGCATAGCTTTAAAGATTCATAATAGCAGAAAGACAACAGATTTTGTCTTCCTTTCTCCCCAGACTGTGATTGCTGTAACTGGGGCTTTAAACAGTCAAACAACCCACTTTGGTTTTTTTTTCTTTTAGCTCTTAAATACAATTTATTATGCATTCCCTGTCTATAAGCTTCTGTGTGGTCAGTATTGAAAGGAATTTGCCAAGCACCAAATTGGTAGGCAAAGTTGCACATTTTTGCTGTAGGTTATTTCAACTCACATCTTTGGCACTGAGAAAGTCAGAATAACTGCTTTGCAGATTTTCAAACACCAAAATGTCTAACATAGTCCATCCAAGTAGGAATGTCAGCTCTGTGGAATGATTTCCTAGCTCTGGAGACTACAGTCCAACCCTTCTGGCTGCCAGATAAATCAGGCTCAATCCCAGCTGCAGACAGGTCCTTTTAGTAGTCCTAAGAGCCTACCCCTCCCAATTTTAAAGGGCTGTAAATAGTAAAAACACAGAAAACTGAACTTTTTCATATTGAAAAACACTGCAGCATGAAAGAGATTTTTTAAACATATGATGGAACATCACACAGCAAAAGGCCCATCCACTGGTACCAATTTTTAGACAACGTAAGTTACTTAGTAATGACCATTTTTAAACGTGAAGACAAGTCTGCCTTGAAAGGGAACAATGCACCAAAGTTACAAGCAAGTCGTAGCATTAATGAGACAGGCAAAAATCAAATCTATGAGAAGCAATGAATGAGGAAGTAAGGCATACATTACAACATATAATAAATGAAATTGATTGGCCTAATTTGCATTAAAATTGATGTCTTGGATTGATATGGTAGAAATAATTAGAAACTCAATAGTCAGAAGTAAAAATCATTTTCATTCAATTGCTATTTCAAGACTTCAGTTGATGCCACGTTGTATTAATTAACTGCATCATACCTTAACACACTACAGCTGCAACACCCAGAGGTTAAGAGTACTTGCAGCTTCATTCACATCCCTGATGTAAACTTTTGCTAAATGTCCATTCAGGGAGAAATTTCTACTAATGCTTGCCTCAGCCCAATTCTGAATCAACTTTGTGTTCCTTCCCACCTCTAAGGAGACACTCCAAGGACTAAACAAAGCAGAGACATGATCACCCTTAAGGAGTTCTGCCCAGGTTAAGACAGCAGTCAAGCATTTGGATGCGGTCTGTAACAAAATTTACACCTTAATTTATTAACCTGAGCAGTCTGCCCAGTAATTGAGCAGCCAAGGATGGCTCACAACACAGCTCAATGAAAGCAATTTCTTTGAGCCGCTCGACTGAAGTCTCACCAGGTTCCACACCCACTGCATCTGCCAGGTCCCTGCAAGTGCCCTAGAGATTCATCTGGCTGTGCTTTGTAGTGCAGGCTGCAGTTTAAGTAGCAGCTCATATGCCAAAACAGTTGGACAGCCTTATGTATTTTTCAACAATGTTATTCTTTCGAATCCCACTGCATTAATATTTTAATAATACTATCAAAATCTTTCAGTAAATGATCACCATGTGCACAAGAAATTCCCACAATAAATCCCATGATGGAAAAGATGCAACACCCACAACATGCTGCCTCATTTCTTTGACTGTAATCACCGATTTCCAAACACAAAATACATCCAGGTCTTTGGAACAGAAACCTTACATCAAAAACTGACAAGTTTTTTTGTTAATTTTGTTTTTCGTTCATTTTGTTGGGTTTTTTTGTGGTTATACATAGATGCGTGTGCATATACAAATAAAAATATATATACTAAAAAGTATTTGCTATTCATGTCTCAAAGTATACTCATAAAACTTCCCTGACAGGTGATGAACTTTACAATTACAGACACACACACATGCCTATAAATTCAGAAATTTAAGAGGACTCAGCTGCATCTGGACAAGTCTGCAAGGTCAGCATATGTCACAGGAACTCAAAGAATCTGTACTGTGGTTCACCCTCTAGGGTTTTACTGGGAAAGTAAAGTGAAAGCTTTAGATTACTGTTGTAACTACAGAGTAAACTACTCATAAATCAGAGAGAAGAATCAGAACTGCACTGAAATCTACCTGTTGATGCCAAGTAGAACAATTTCTTAGGAATTTTACTGATTTTTGTAACTTTACCCTAAAAAAAAGCAAACATTAACACTACTTCCTTAATTTAGAGCAAGTACAGCAGTTACAGAAAGGAAAAGAAAGAAAGAGCTGTTTACATTCTATCCCTAAGAGAAGTCTCAGTTGAGAACAAAGATGTATTTTTAAAATATCCCTCAAAATTTGGAATTCATCTTTAGGATCTGTCATAGCAATAAGGATCCTTGTCAAAAACCTTTCTGCTAAGAAGACACTACAAAAATATCTTTTCCTTAGAAATTTGAAGTTTGGGAATAAGAATATTATTAAACAATGTATTTTATGCCTGCAATAGTCTACAAAATAATGGTATTGGTTAGGTAGCTCACAGAAATATTGATCCTTCTGTTCCATTTCAGTTCGTAATGCTCTTAATATCTTAATATCTGAAACCTGTCTGCTAGTTATCTTACATAGTCCAAGTGTGTTAAAAAAGAACCTTGAAATTTACTACTTTTACATTAATATCAGCTTTTCTACATGTAAAGTAGTGTCTTGTAGTGCAGCTAAAGGAAACAGGATTTAACCATTCCATTAAAACAAGTGCTCAGGTTAAAAATAACAATTATTTACTCACAAAAGCACTGAGCAGACCTCATGCAGATGTATTTCGAAAGAATCAGTGTCCTCTAACTTCAGACACATTAGCAGCTGCTGGTATTTACTGAGGCAGAACCTTTAGGCATTCTTTATGTGGGCCAAATAACACCTGAAAACATGCATGTTTGTGTGCACATCTGTGTGTAACCAATGGAAGAATAATGGCAAACATCTTTTAATAGGGTGCAACAAAGCTGTCAAACAAAATTTTCAGGGTAAGAGCAGTCCTTGATGAACTTTGAGCCTGCAGCTGCAGCACCTTATTTACACAAAAAAACCTCCCACACATCACAAATAACTGTACTTTCCAATGCTGAATTTACTCACATAATAGCATGATATTTTAATGAAATCCTACAAAGATACTAACTAACCCTGTGCAGAGAAAATTAGGTATTCAGCTGTGGAATGAAAAGTCTAAATGAACTTTTGTATCTAAAGTGGGCTGACAACTAATCCTCAGCAGCCAGAAGCAGTTTCACGTCACTTCAAAACCACGTTCCAGCAGTATCTACCACTTCTTTGTAGTTGTATGCACTGAGAAGCACTTGGGGTTCACAGCTTTTAAAACTTCTAGGATGAAAATTATTTCCCCTCTTTTAATGCTGATCTGTGCATCGGGAAATAAAAATTCACAAAAGCAAACAAACTCCCTGTGCACTCATCTTGGATGTTGAGAGGGCTGATGTCAGCTATTAAGACTGATAGTCTCTGACAGAAGAATCCTCCAAGCAGCTTTTGGGGAATAGCCATTTTTCATTTATGGATTCAAACTACAGAAACAAAAGAAGTTTTAAGACAAGTCAGCTAAATTCTAATTTTGCTGTGTTCCAAATTCTTCTATTAAAAATCCAATAATTTTTAAACAATTATTTTCAAATGACATATGTTGGTTTAATGTCTTCAAAAGTGCTAATCTGCAAGTAAGTTTTCAGAAAAAATAAAAGGAAAAGATCTATGTGTGCCTAGGTCTTATCATGAGCATTATTTTATAGAGGGTCATTTGGATGTGAAATTACTTACCCACTGTGATTCAGCAAGGGTAACTGAACCCCTAAGAAAAGATTAATTTCCCTGGGGTACAATTCAGTGTCATATCCTAGTTGGCAACAGTGACTTCCTCGGTGTGCGACTGTTACCAATTATTAGAGCCCTTGACACAGAAGGTTTCAAGCCTTACAGTAGGACTAGCAGATGTGTCCACAGAGGGGAACTTAGGGCCTTTTCTCCAGAGCAGCTGCCAGCAAGCCACATGCAATGCCTCTCGCATGCCATGCACCAGCTCCTGCACTCCTGGGGGAACAGCAGTCCCCAGCTACCCCAGACAAATGAGCTGCTGAAATGATCTGTCCACTTATCTTGACAGTCTGAAACAAGATGCCACTACAAAGCTGTATACTAAACTGTAACTGAGAAACACTCTGGGATAGAAATCAGATCCAATAGCCATGGATGGTTTCTGAGAGAGGGTCCTGAAGTCACAAACTAAGCTTTACACTATTAATTTGTACTCAGCTATGTTGGGAAAGCTCCTGATGAGAAGGAAATGGAAATAGAAGTCTCCAATAATAGGTGGTTTTATGCCAAAAGATTGAAGCAAATGACCTCAAGAATACATGTACTAACTTGAGGCAATTTTTGATGATATTTAATGCACTACCAGCTGCAAGGAATTAAACTTTCTCCTAATCCTGAATAGAATCTCTGTCAGCGTTTAAGAATTCTGAGGAAAGAATGAGTTTTACATTAATTGTGTTTAGCAGATGATGATTAAATACAGTACATATTGCTTTCTAATACGAATGCTAGTTTAATCTTCCCTCTCTGCAGTTCTGGAAGTCAAAGAACAGTTTCTAGGCTGTTAATTTATATTAAGTGACATAAGAACCTAAGAATTGAGAGTGGTGAGGCACTGGTTGAGGTTGCCCAGAGATTCGCATCATAAGCAACTGTTCCCTAGAAAGAACAGGAATCTGGCACACTGAACTTTGTAATCAAGACTGACAGTGATTGCCATGCCTAAACCCAGTTATAACTGCTCAGAAATTTCTAACAGTACTGAACTTAAAAGCATTTGCTAGAAGCACAGAGCATGCTCAGGCAAGGAACTTTTCCTATTTAAATGTAAACATGGATGTTTGGAAAGTTTAGGAATACTCAAATGGACATGGTGACAATCTCAAAACATTTGGAGCCATCATGCTACCCAAGCAAACTAGCAGATTTTTATTATGCTCAAAAAACCACTTTCTCTTGTTTCATCTATCAAAACTATTCAACTGACTGGAACCACAAAGGCTGTATTTTCAGGAGGAAAATACATTCTTGCAATATGTTTCAAGCTTGTTATGGACTACACCATTAGAAAACTTTACAGCCCAAAAGGCATAAAGGCAACTAACAACTCAATCAATTAACACAACACTACGTCACAAAAACTACAGAGAACAACTTCTCACCTGGGAGTCTACTACCCTGCCACACCTGTCTGCTGCAGTTTAAAGAAAAAAAAAGTTCAAACTTCTAATTTCTCTAGAAAGCAAGTCTGAGGGACATAGGAAGGAATAAGGGAGAAGCAAGTCAGGAAAGGCCTGACCAGCCACATTTTATTATAGGTAAACTGCCTCAGCTGCTCAAGAGGCTGCCCAAGCAATACTCACATTGAATTCATACATACTCAAGACCCCTGACAACTGGCACAGAGATTTGCCTTTGTTCAGATTCCCCTTTCCTGTCTCTCAACTTTTTCAAGACACTTCAAAGAAGATCAAAAAGCTTGAAAGAAGTGCAGTTGTTTAGTCTACAGAAGAGAAGATAAATGGGAGACCTGGTCTTGTTCTTCAAAGACAAAGCAAGTTGGTACGAGAATGGGACTAAACTGTTCACCAGGTCTGATATGCAGACATGAAAAAGAAAGCAAGATTTAAGTTTTGGAAAACTTTCAAGTAAGAGTAATAGACTGAACAGGCTGCCTTTGGAGGCTGTGGAATATCCATCACTGGAAGGTTTTAAAAACAGGCTAGGCAAACATCTGTCAGAAGTGATTAAGTTACAGTAGATGAGAAGATCATTTGCTCCTCTTCTGCTAAGGTCCTTTTGTTACACCCAGTATTACAAACCCAATCACATTTCTGCCTTTTACATGTCTGTGTTTTATTTAACTTAAAAACTCATGCAATAAAAACCTGCCCTTCTGTGATATTTCCACATATTCAAGTGTGTTTATTTGGGACAACATAATAGACATGAAAGATTTGTTAAGTGTGAAAGCAGGATAAAGAAACCACCTGTGAAGTAAAATACAAATGTATTAAATTTACACTCACTCTGAATAAATTGACCTCTAACATCATAATGCAGACAGCACTGCATTTTTTTGTCCTTCAAGAGAAAAAATTGTTCAACTGATGACTTACTGATCTGCAGTCACTTCAAGATTTTCCTTAAAGGATTTTTTTTAAAGAAAGCACTTTTCCCCAAGCACAGAGAAATATAAAATTCAATATTACAAAATATTAATAGAAAAAAGACAGCAGAAGGCTGCTTTGAGAAGTATCCAAATCTTTTTTAAACAATATTAAATTATGAGTAAGGACAGCTTCCATCGCACTGGAGGAAAAAAAGCCTCCATTGGAGACCTTCTTCCTCCCCCTGCTGTTTAATACTAATGTAACCATAGAAATGAAAAATAAATATTGATTTCCCCTCACCCCCAGCATGACAGGATATCAAACAGCAGAAATGTTTCTTGGTGAAGGTAAGAACTGTGCAGGTAACTGTTCAGGAGAACAGATGGGTTTCTGGGGGTCTCTGCTGGACTGACATCATACAACTCATACCACTGCAAGAAGGAAGAGCTGCTGTTTGCTTTGCTCACATCTGATGCTCCTACCAGCTGCCCTCTGTGCTGACTCCTCACTTCTGTCTATGTTGGCTAGCATTTGACCGTCTTTAGGTTTTAGGTAACACTCCCTTAGAAGAGACAAACATGAATTAATAGCTGTGACATAAAGCAATCAGATCATAATCAGGAAACTTTAAAAATATTACGGTCAATATCAGATTTGTCTTTCTGTGACCAATGTGTCTTTCACCTGACCAATTCTTCTAATGACAATTGTTTTACATAATTTTTGTTATATAGGTATTTCCTAAGTATGTTCATGGGAACTTGTAAAGTATGTGGGATTTGTAGGCACACATGAACTCAATTCTTCTTTTCATTCTTGGTCTAGACAGGTCTAGGATAACATTTATCTCCTACTTTGCATCTCAATATGTGTTTTTTCTTGTCAATTCAAGATCCACCCTTCAGTCTGATATCAAGCTTTTTCAGAGTAACATGACAACCATAAAATTATTTATTCTACTTTAATGGGGAAAGGGCAGGGAAGCTGAGAAACTGATAGGATTAAGAAAAATCCATAGACTGCTTAGCCCTCCTTCAATAAAAAGACCCTAGGTTAACTTGCCACTAGTAAATTCATACTAAAGTAGAGTCACAACAATATCAAGGCTATATCATCATAGCTTTCTTCATTGAACTTATTTTTCAGATTGTTTTCCCACTCAAATATGCTTCATTATCAGAAGCATCAAGCCTTCAAGGCTCTAGGCAACTCGAGTCCTATTATTCCAATCTGATGGACTATTTTAAGATTTGCACAATTTTTTTTGCCAAAAATCCTTTTTCATTCAATACCATTTTCTTCACACAATCCACTGCTTTCACTCTGAAGAAGGAGAAGTTGTTTCCTTCTCTCTTTACATTTAAAGGTGTAAAATAAACAAAGATACCCAGAGCAATGTATGGCAAATATGCATATAGTTACAACAGGAAAGAGACGTTCTAGAGCACAAATTTGCTGAAACTAGTTTTAAGAATAATTTCTGCCTTCAACATCTTGGACCTTCAGGATTCAGTGCTGCTAAAACATCAAAGTAACTCACAAATATATTGCATAATGTTCTCCTAAGTCAAAATCACTGCAACAGGAATATATTGTTAAGGAGTGACAAGGTGGAGGGAATATATTACAATGAATCTGTATTGATAAGCAATGACCCTTGAGGCAAACTAAAAGTATACAACACCGCCCCCCTGAAAAAATTAAGTCAAAAAACCCCGAAGTTAAAACCCCCACTTTACCAACCATCTGTCAAAGTTCTTTCTGTTAGTAATTCTAAGGCCTTATACCTTTTAGTAACATCCAGTATTAAAAACTCAGGTTTCAGACTTTGGTTTTGCTTAATTTTATAGAATTTGAGCTTCCTTTCAAACAGGGTGTAATCAAATTTAAACATAACTGGAGGATAATATAACAAGTGAACGGTAAGGACATACCAAACTGGGAGCCTGTATTTAATCCCTATTGCCTCACCTTACTGCAGATTTCATCTAAGTATCCTGAATCCCAGAACTATTTGTGAAAAGCAATGACTTCGCTTAGAAGAAAATAAAAATCTCTGAGTTAAAGAAACAGAAAGAGCAAGAAATGCAAGTATTACTCAGTTTGCAGTAATATTGCCTTTATTTTGCCAGCTGCTAAACCCAGCTCAAAACCACTTATTGATGAGCCCCTACAAGCTCATCAGCACTATCTGATATATACAATACTGATATATATTGATTTAATACTGATAGGTACCCAAGATACACAGTGCTTCAGGAGTGCTGCCATATGCTGGGCTGGCAACATAGGCATAAGCTCATCCCTGTTGATCCAATGCACACATCCCTGCACAGAACACGTGCTGTAGGTTCAACCTTGGACCTCTGCTGAGCATGGACCAAATACTGGGTTATACTCGGACCTTCACTCATGGCGAAAGTATAACGACTGTTGCACAATTAACCAAAAGTGAGGCAGCATCTACGCTGCCTTTAGTAATAGCAAACGTCAGTGGATACTCCGTGCATGCACTTTGCAGGCTAATGCCGCATCTCCTGGCACAGCCCACCAGCTTCCACCGTTTCCAAACGCTCATTCCAGTGACAGCACTTAATAAAGGACCGCAACCTCTTCGAGACGAACCGCTTCACGTGCGGCCGCGTCCTCCACGCAAAGCGCGGGATCTGAATTTGCAACGCCGCCCTACAGCCAGAGCGCACCTCGACCCCGGGATAAAATCCCTGGCATGAACTGAACCGCAACCGTAACGCCGCTTCCTGCGGCTCGCCGCTCCGATCCTGCCCCACAGGGGCGGCCTCCCTACGACCACCGCTGGCAGCTCGCAGCAAATTAGCAGCAGCAAATCAGCGGGGCCCCGCCTGACGCCCACCCACCGCAGGGAGCTCGGCCCGGCCCGGCCCGGCCCGCGGGGCAGCCCCGGGGCACCCATAGCGCTGTTTCCC